>MU228481.1:519530-532011 GCA_018584345.1 Thuja plicata
TAGATGCCAGATACTTAGTGACAATCTATGTATAAAAATCCTCTAACAAGGTCACACTTAACAGTGTGTTTGTAACCTTTAATAGGGTTGGCTCCTAACAGGGCTCACTTCAGAAGAGTGAAAATTTTGGGTACTGGTCCCAGTGGTTTTTCCCTTAACAAGGTTTCCACGTTAAAATCCTTGTGTTATGTGTGTATGATTTATTACTTTATTATTTTACATTTCACATATACATTCCTAGATTGATTCGTATAATCTGCATATTTACTAAGTATCGGTAAATGAGTTTTGTTGCTTATCAGTAATCAAGGAGAATAAGGATAGACAAGGTAAACCGAAAGACAGTAAATTATTTCAAGTATTTCAAGGCATACATCTTGTAGGGACTTAATAATCTGAGGTGTAATAATTGGTGGATTAAAGTTTAAAGGATAATTTTTTTAGGCCACTGAGTCACCCCCCCCCCCTCTCAGTTATTACTAACAGGACAAGCCTTACAAGATTACAAAGGAGTTAATTAATAGAGTTACTGGATTTTGTGTGACCGGTGATGCATCCACTCTACGAAATACTGATGCAAATTTAGTTACTCTGTTTACAAAATCCAAAAAAATACACCGAGCCATGAATATTAAGGATATAATAGATAAGGAAGTAAGATTTTATTTGATAGTGCTAGGTTACAGAGTATATCAATCTAGTCGGTTGAACAAGGTACCTGGTAGAGCTATTCATGCTGCATACAAAATGGTAAAGAAAGATGCAAAATATGATCTTTGTGAGATGTTGAGGAGTCAAATCTTTGTGAATATGGAGAAGATTAAGAAAGATAAGAAGCGGTCATTAAAATATGGATCACTCCTGGTATGTATGTTCTTTTACATATAGAATCTTTTCCTGGAATAGGTCCTATTACTTGGTCAAAGGATAGACCCGTAGTAATGCAGATTAAGTCATGTATAAGGACTTTAGCAAACAATTTTAATAAGATTATGTTGGGATAATTTAAACATTTTCGAGGGAAAATTCTCTTAAGAGAAATAATCCCAACTAGTATTGTTGAAAAAAATAAGGAAGATATCTTTTTTCTAGTAGATACAGATACCTATATGTTGCAAGTAGTGCAATCTATGACATGTTTGATACCAACTATGGGTTATGAATTTGATGATGATTTAGTCACTATACATGCTAATTTTCTATTGCCAAAACTAATTGATACTTCAACACCTAGGTTTGGAACCTATGAAGATTCATCATTGAAAATTCATATTCAATTGAGAGCACCGGTAATCCAAAGAAAGATTAGGAAACAAATTAAAAGTCTAGCCAAAATGAGTTGCATAACACCATAAATGATGATAAAACTTAGAAAGAAAATGGAGAGTAAGGAGGCAGGAATATCTGCTATTGCAGAAGCCAAGGATACTGAAGTTGAATTTGAAGAGGTTACACCTCAAAGAGTAACTAGGAGTTTAGTACTATAACAAACTAAATATACATCTACTACTCCTATTTTGACTAAGCCAAAAAAGGAGTCACCTGAGACTATTCAGAAAAATTAGAGAAGAAAGAAAGAAACCACATCAAGTCTATATAGAGTCAAAGGGTAAGAAATGAGGTAAGGAAAAGGCTGAAGAAGAAGAAGTTGAAACTGAATCTGAGAAGGAATAAAATGAATTGAGAGCTAGTGTAAAGAAGTCTACTATAGTAGGAAATTCTACTGATAAAATTGACAATACCTTTATTCTTGACAACATTGTTAAAGATATTAAGGAATATGGAAGAATGACAGAAGTGTGGACTCACTTTGATGAATTTGAAAATGAAGAGAAAGGAAATATAGAAGATGTAATTGTAGAAAGTCTACACACTTTTTGTAAAGCATCAAGTGAACTGTTCAAGGCTATACCTAAGAAACTATACAAGGTAGTTGAAAAAAGATGGAGAGCATCTTTGAAGATTGATAGAGTAATGATGGAATAAGAACTTTCACTTTTGCAACCTGAATTAAATACAAAAGAGGTAAATTTGATGATTGAATCAAGGAGATAATAATTTAAGACAAGGAATAGAGTCACAAGAATTCTCATTGGTGAAACACAATCGATAAGAGATGAGATAGTGGATTTATGGATAAAGTTATTAAAGTCTAAGACCACAGCTAAAGATGTATTGGTAGAAGAGAAAGGAAAAGAACAATAGACAAAAAATGAAAATATTAATGTCGTCATAGATAATGTTATCTCTAATATCCCAGAGTAGATACAAAATAGTGATATTCAAACTGATGTTGAAGCACCTAAAGAGCATATTGCTAAGGAAGTGACAGAACAGAAAGGTCAAGGAATTAAGGATGGTGATGATATACTTTCAATGAAGAGGAAGATAGATCTAACTAGTGAAGGTAGCATAGTGAAGAAGTGAAAAACAAATAATTCAACTAGTTCTGAGGAAGAAGATGAAGGAGAACCTGAAGATGAATAAATGCAAACAACTATTGATATTACTCAGATGAGTCCTAAGGAGTTTTTGAAAATGTATAATAAGCTTAAGGAGAAAGAAGAAAAGGAAAAATTGAAGAGAAAGAAAAATAAGTTGAGAATATGAAAGGATCCAAAAACATCATTAGGAATTTAGTACCTAATGTGGAATATGAAAAACAAGATAATTCAATTGATCATCTGGGTATATTGGTCAAGGTTGTTTCCGATCAATTACTTGACATGGAGAATGCACCAATGAAGTTGGCTATGAAATAATAAGAGAAGATACAAGATAGTAAGTTGAGATAGATTATTTTAGTTGATACAGTTCAAGTGAATAAGGTGAAGAAAATACTACAAGAAATAGGAGAGATACTTGTAAAAGTGTCCAAGTTTTCAACTTTTACAAAACACCTAGAGAAAAGAGAGATGATGCTCAAATGGAGATTAATACTTTGATTGAAAAGTTTTAACCCATTTGTAGTTCAATATAAGATTACTGTGGTAAGGTCAAACTGATTACTCACACAGTGAGGCAGTTGCAAAGTGAACATGATAAATAAATTATTACACTTGTGGAGATGCAGACCAATTTGGCCCCCAGTATTGATGTAATGAAACACCATGTAAGAAATGTAGATAACACACTTAGTCTACCAACAGTGAGTAATTTGAGTGATATGTAGGGATTAACATCAGTTATTCATGGGAAAAGAATTTCTATGGAGCACTTACAAGAGTCATGGGAGAAGACATTGGAGACTGTAAAGACAACCTTCATAGATGTCTTTGACAAAATGTAATTTTAATAAATGATTCTTTGTCATTGTTGACAAAAAGGGGGAGAATGAGTAGAGAAAAACGAGAAGATAAAAGTGAGTAATGAAAGAGAAATAGAAAGAGAGAGGATATATAGAGAAAGGGGGAGTATAAGGTATACAAATTTATGCAAATCAGAAGGTTTTTCCATCAATGCCAATGGGGGAGATTGTTGGCATTATCATAGTTTTGGAGGAGATATGAAGAGAGGTCATGAGTCATTGCATAATTGGTTTTCATTGATAGAAACATATTCATTTATCATGATTGAAGTGATCAGTAAGAACTATTCATGATCGGTAAAGGGAAGATCAACTATGTATGTTGACAGGTGCTCAAGAAGCATAGTATCAGACACAGAGTATGGTAGCGGTTGAGTTAAGGAAATATTCAAGTGTTGCGATCATAGATATAGTTTTATATGGTAATTGGAATCCAAGATTCCAACTGCAACAATTTATATCAAGTTTTGAATAAATTATATTTTGAATGAGAAGACAGTTTACCTATTTGATCATCGATCAGAGTCTCTTATTAATTTGATTAAGGCAGTGGATTTGAGGTCGGCATATTAGATCTAAATATTGGTAATACATTTGAGGAAGACATATTGGATGTTGTTGATGCTAATTTCAAGGGGGTTGGCTAATCTTTTGATCTGACTATGGTAGAAAGTTCTAGGTCTTGTGTGACCTAATGAAAGTCTATATAAGGAGCACTAAATTGTTTGATTTAGGGTTACGATCATATTTTTAGATTTTTCAATCATGAATTGAAGGAGCAGAGATCAGTTGAGTGTCGGTAAGGAAAGGAGAAAAAAGGATCTAATAAGCAATCAATGACATTCTATAGATAAACATATCTTGTTGTTCCCTAATAGTTGCAGTAGGTTAAATCCCTTAACTGGGTGAAATTTAACAGGTTCTCATTTGTAAATCCTTTAACAGGGTAACTTCTTTATTGGTTTTAAATCCTCTAGAAAGGTAGATCATAGCTGATATTTTTTTACTCCTAACAGTGTACTAGTAAATCCTAACAAGATGAACCCTTAGAAAGGGTATTTGTAGCTCCTAACAAGGAAAACTCATTTACTGCAGTAGTGGGCTTGTGGGTGTGATATCCACCATGGTTTTTCCCATCTTACAAGGGTTTCCATGATAAACTATCTATTCTATGTGTGTTGATATTGTGGGTGTGTTCTATTGTTTACTATCATTTGTTTACTTCACTTATATGTTTTTTTTTTTTGGAAGTTAATAGAGTAGTTATTCATATCAGTGGTTGAATTTTTTCATTGCCTATTTCTAATTCACCCCCCTCTCAGTCATAAGATTTCCAATAGTAATTACTCTCTGAGATTTCATCCTCTTAATAAGTAATTAAAATCTCATCTAATGATTAAAAGGACACTAATTTAGCAAGCGAAGAAGAGAGAGCAAGAGGTAAAGAGGGTTTCTCTAGTTCTGGAATTGTAGGAATTTTGAGTTAGTGAAAGTGAGTTCTGAAATTCCTATCTCTGTTACTAATTTTTTTTGTACATGTGTTGTTTGTGAAGTTCAACTATTTATTCAATTTAGTAGAATCATCACCATGAAGACTGCCTTTCAATTTCTTCAGAATGCATCGAGTCTATTTTTCTCATCTCCTGGGATTGGGGAAACATTCCTTGCACATTATGATTTAGAGGATTTTAGGGAAAGAATTATCACTTCTGCAGAATCACGTTTTATGCAAGAAATCACAAAAAAAAAAGGCTTGTGGAAGTTGCAAATTTTCCCCCAGCCATCTTATGCCCTGAGCTAGTTCGTGAATGCATGAACATATATTATTACCTCTACCAGTGTATTAGAAAGGATAATGGAGACATTTTTTTGTCAATTAATAAAGAAACCATCCTATGTGTCATGAGGTTTCCAGAGAAAGAGATATATTTAGAATTTACCCCTTCATTATCTTTGAGCCATTTTATCAAGAATAAACCACAATAAGAAGTGTTAAAGCTAGAAGTTGGTTGATGAAATTCAAAAAAGGCAGTTTGAGATTACCCAAGCCTCTTACCAGAGAGCACATGCATTCATATGTGAGGGACTTGGTTGTGTTATTGCATAGGGTTAGGGGGACTAACCAAGCTTATAATTTTCAAGACTGGATGTACTTCTTCATCTAAATTATTCTGCAAGGTGCACAATACCTAGATTGGGGAGAAGTGATAGACGAATCTCTTAAGGATCCATTGAATCTTGGTCGTATAGGTCATAGGGATTCTTTATGTCCTTGTATCTCTTTTACTACCTGGCCTGTACTAGAGATTAGGTGGGTATACCTCACGAGTCCTAGACAGAAAATATCAAAATTTACAAATATTATCCTCACTTGTAGAAGGAAACATCCCATAAGAACTACAAGAGAGTTAATGATGTTTTTTACTAGTAGATTGATTCATGAATTGACAAGGAGCCTAGATAAGATAATTTCGATGAAGAAAAGAAATTAGTGAGTTTTATGGTAGCTTCTTTATTCAATTTCCATACTTTACCTACATAAGAGTTGGAGGGTTCAAAGGTTAACCAACAAAGATACCTATATATGCTTTGGATTTTTTTGTGTTGGTCAAATTATGCAGGCAGTTGGCTCAAGTAAGTAATACATTTCCACTAAAAGATGAGAAAATGATCTCTTTTCCTATTGAATTAGGACTCTATATATGCAAATATATTTTGGATGTCCTGAATTTGGGAGTTGATTTGAATAATTTTAACTTCAAACATCACAAATCTAGGCCTAGTTTTGATAATAAGGGATTTGGTAGAGAGCATTTGATCTTGGGAGGGAAGTTTCTACCTATGCCCCACATGTAATAATTTTGGGAGGATTTCTCAAATGAGATTGAAGTTAGAAGAAGGAAATGGAGTAGATTCTCTTTGCATTATATTGTCTCTTTAGGTTTGAAGATGGATAATACTATTTTGGAAGAGGACAAAGGGACTATAATTGATCCTTAGTATGAGAAAATTAAGTAGCGGGCTATTCTAGAAGTGGAATCGTTTGAAATAGAGAAAGACCAAATTGACCTAAAAAACATTCCCTATAATCATAAGAATAGAGAAATGGTTTAGAGAAAGGAAGTTGGAGAAAGTTCAAGCCAATAAGCAAAAAATATCTAAACCAGCTCATGTACCTTCTTCCCTTGCTTCTCTTTCTAATAAAAATGTTAAAACTTGTGATGCAGGTATCTCTAAAATGCAATCAAAAATATCCACTACAAACAGGAAACCTAAGAGTGTTGCAGTAGTCATCTCTCATATTTGGATCACTAGGTCAAAATCAAAAGCTAACAGGAAAGAGGAACCCGCTAGCGAAGAGGTAATAGATTTGGACTCTGGTGAAGAAATTGATAAGGAGGTAGTTAATCAACATATCAGTCCTCCAAATATAGATACAGATAAACAATTAGATGCCACCCTAGACTCTATAGAATCAATGGTTTTAGTTAAACCCATTTTGGAGCAACCTACTCCCAACAAGAAATTGTCTTATATTGCTCCTAAGTGGCTAGAGGCCTTTATTGGCAAGAAACACAACATCGTCCCAATCTCTCTTCCCCTTGAAGATATGGTAAGAAAATACATTGGAAAAAACCTAAAGCCCAAGAAGTTGAAGGTCACCTCTAGATTGAATATAGACCCAAACAAATGGAATTAAAAAGATGAAGTTGCTAAACCCCTAACAAAGGATGAGGTTCCCGATCGTAGAGTTAAGGACTTCACTATGGAGAAGGTAAACCTCAGAGTTGTGGATAGAGCTACAGACAACCATCATTTGAGATCTTTGTCAAGAAGATGGTAAGAAGATCATGGAAGGATGGGAAGGATAAACATGGATTTGAACAAATTGTGATGGAAATGGTAGATTATATCAAGGCTATCCACAGTCCCAGTCCACATTCGATCTCTCAAGAACCTCAGTCATTTGATCCAAAATCTCTAGCCACTCAGAAGCTTCTAGGTCAAATATAGTGAGGTAAAATGTTATTGGAGGTTTTTGATGATTGGTTAGATCAAGTGATTCAGGAAGGAAGCTATATTACCAATTCCAAGTAGGTCTATGATGATCATGTTGCATCCATCGGTGAGCTACAAACACATGATCTCATCTGGGAGAAAGAAGAGGCTAAATGGGTGACAATTGTACTTCAAATGTCTGAGATCCAAAAGTAAGTTGTTATGAAATTTTTATCTAAAAAGCCTATTAAGAATATGGGCGATGGTCTACTATATGCCTGTGATAGAAATGTAGATTGGAGGAACTCTTTGATAAAATTAGGCAGGGGTGAGTTTGTGAAATTGGAGAAAGAGATTAAAAACCTCACTCAATACTTGGTAAATGTTCATAAATGCATAAATGTTATTTATTTTTGGGAAGATGGCACTATTGAAAGGAACATGGATGACATCAAGTTTTTTTAGAAAGCAATAGAACAAGTAAAAGGGGGTAAGAGTCTATCAATTGAAGATTTCTCAAAAGTGGAAAGGATTAAATCCTTGTTGTATTTGTGTGTGGATCAAATCCCAAAGCATGCAGAAAAAGTGTCATAAATCAAGTGGGAGAAAGAGGTATGGAGACAGCACATTACACACATTAACATCCCATACTCTCAGGGAATATAGGAGTTCATGGCAGCATATAAAGAGTGGAAAGCGACACATACCCCTCCCGCCACCCAAAGCCTATCCATGAGTTCTAGAATGCCCGTTGGGCCGTGATTTTATTGCTGAATTTTATATTTCCTATTTTAGCTTGAGACGGTTATCATTTCCGTTTATCAAGGGTAGATTTTAAAAACTACATCATACTATGTACCAGGGTTAATTTAAAATTCAATGTTTTAATTATGGTTAGCATAAGACTATATATATGTAACTGAAGGACATCAGAAGGGTCTGAATATTTTTGGGTTCCATAGACTACACATTTTTATTTTCATACTCTGAAAGACACTTTTTATCTGTGAATAAAAAGAAAGTCAGGTTTTTGGCGAGTCTAGATTTGTGAGTTTGGACTTATGGGAATTGAAGTTTCTATGTGGATTTTAGTTCTCAGCTATTGAATCTGTCTCTATATTCAAATTTATACAAATATGTGTTTATGATGTAGTCTTTTGGAATCATAGTAGATGTTTATAATTCATTGGAAAATAGAAATTGTGCTTTCTGAGAGTTAGCAATTCATAAAAGATTGAACTTCATATTCATTACATATTGATGGATGGATATTTGTTTCCTTATGTACTTTCTAGTTAAAATTGTACATGAATATTAGTCTATTTGTTATTCATCATAATACCATACAAGGGAGTTGTACCTTTTAAAATTCAAAGGGAAATTAGTGATAATTTACCCAACAGTTGATAATAGATTTGTACTTTAATTAAAAGGCTAGAGTCAAAATTGGATTATTTATCAAAGGAAAAATCTGTTAGCCAAAAATATACCTCATTATATGTTTTTTAGTTTTTGTCAATCTCTCCTAAGAATATTTAAATATATTTTCTTTTTCTTTTTCAGCTCTTGTGTTAGTATTTCAACGCTTTTCTTTCTTTCTATGTTTTTCTTCCCACTATTTTAAACTTTCCATCTGATGGTCCAGTTGGTTCTGTAAATTTTTTGTGGAGGCAACAATATTTTGCACCCTTTTGTATAATTGTGTTTAAGAGTCTCTTTTCTGATGCTTTCAACAAATCAATGCTTCAATTCATTCAAATCTACCTCCAACTATTTGTTCTCTATAATTGCAAATGTAGAGGCAAAAAAAATATCCTTTTCTGTAATTTACTACTCTTGTTATATGTTGATTTCCTCTTTTCTTTCTCATTTTCTAGGTCTTCCTATAATTTTTCTATTCATATCTCCATATTATTTTTCTCTCTTATTAGCTTGAGCAGTGATGTGTAGACCACTTTATTGGTCTTTTTTGACACATTAATTTTGTCCACTTTTTTAACTCTGGAAAAATCCATTTGGATGGTGCTAATGTGGAATTCCTAGGGATCTATCTAACTCTATGGTAGATTTTTATTTTTATTTTGGGGCATAACAACCATGTACTTCATCATTTCTTTGTTTGGGTCATATGTAGGAAATACCTATTCAATGCAAGTTGTTCCTCTACAGTTGCAGTAGCCATAATCCTCTTCATTATCTTCATATTTTCTTTATTCATGTTTTCTCTTTCTATAAATTGATCAAGGAAAGTATCACAATTTTTTGACACAATTGAATGTTTGAATGGTGAAATAGCATGTGCAGTGATGTAGGCACCTCCACTTATGCCTATGGTTGAAACTAATGCACTTTGAGGATTAGAAATACAAGTTCCTAATCTTGGCTCGTTGTCACTTACAACTAGAGTTATTGGACTCTTTTGAGGGGTTTATTTTGAAGCTATAAACAATACCTTTGCAATATAAATTAATGGAGTTAGAGTTGTACTCATCATTTTTGTCATAACCTTTTTGTCCTCATATTGTCCTGATCACTAGGATCCTGCATAGTATCTTCTCCTATTGGCCTCTTCTGAGATATTTCTTGTTGTTTCACTTGTTCACCACAACTAGTACCAGTACTCGGGTAAGTGCACCAAGATGGTGTGCAAAAAGAGGGTTATAAGTGACCACTCTTTTTCTAAAATCAGGTAAACCTGAACTTGGAAGAGAAATTTGAGAGTCATGCACTCAAAATTAGAAGATGTACAAAGAACAAGAATTGTAGTACTCTGAATCTAGTTTCTAAACTACTAAAGTTTTTAAAAAATGGATAAGGTTAAGAGCTTCATATACATTACACACTAAGCAATTGTTTATGATATTTTTAGGACAACATAACATAGTGTTTGGTGTGTGCATCAAAAAAGATATAGTTAGATTTTGTATTTTGAAAAACCTTTTGGTTGAAAGATAGATAAGATTGAGAGCTAGGAGTTGTGTATTTTTTTATAATTTTTTTTTAGTATTTTCTTCTTTTTTTTCAATTTTTTGAAGTGGGTGTTGGTTGTATTTCCTGTTTTTGCTGCTTCGCCTTGTTCCTTGTTTTGCCCTATGAAAATTTTTAGGTTTTCATGTCTGAGCCTTGCCAAAATTGCTAAAACCCTGAAAAAACCCTAGCAACCAAGTGTTAAATGAAGCATTTAAAACCCTTGGTCATGTCTTATGTTTCATTGTTACCTTTTTCACTCACTTAAGACATGTGCTTTAAGTTAGGTCGCCTAATCGCGTTACCCAGAATGAATATGCCAAATGCTTTCCCGACTTCGCTTTTGCCTTGTGTCGCATAGTCTCGTTAAAAAATAGAATATTCCTTCAGCTTCTCAAGACTTAGCGATATCCTATTAGTCGGGTAGTCGCGGGATATCTATGTTATAAACTTTAAAAAGAATGGGACCCACTTCTCAGTCGGGTGATCGCGAGAGAAGTCAAAAAGTCAAAGCAATGTTATCAGACTTCGCGATTCACTTCATGTCGCATGGTTGCTAGATCAGGCCATGGAAAATAGTTAAGTATTTCTTCAGTAGCGTGGTCTCGAGATCAAATGACAGTTAAGAGATAATAGCCTAGACTACGTGACTAACTGTTTGATGTTAGTGACTTCCTTCGGTCAGGATGTCGCCAGAATAGGGCGATGAATCAGCCCTTCAGTATGCATTAAGTGGACAAAAGAATAGATGACATCTGTCATAAGGTAAATGGTTGTCGGGAGGTCGCCAGAAGGAGGAAATGGATCAAGCGATAAAGAGACTAAGGTATTTTTGCCTTCAGTCGCAAAGTCTCCAGATGACTTAAGGGTATGTAGAAATGTTAAGCGATTACGCACCAGCCCTTGGATGAGGAAATAAAAGGATCTGACGGTGGTCGCGTAGTCTGAAGAAGAAAGTGCCTCAGGGAAAAGGTCCTCCTGACTTGGCGATTAGGGTTTGTCGCAAGATCGCTCTAAATGGAATAAAGGCACGTGCTATATAATAAGGTTAAGTTAAAGTTATCTCCCGACTCAGCGACTAAGGTTGTCGTGTTGTCTTAAGAAAGAAAGTGAGCATCCAGCGACATAGCGATAACTATGGAGATTAATGATAAAAGGTTTGTCACGTAGTCTAGAGAAGAAAGAAGAGTTAAAGATAAACCCATGTGACTTCAGTTTCACCATTGTCGCTTGATCGCCAGATGGACTTGGGTCAGCCAAAGTAAAGAATGTGCATTGTCGCCACGTCTGGAGATCTAACCATGGTTAAGGAGAAGTGTTCGCGATAAAGAGACTTCCTACAGTCGCGTAATCGTCTGATTATGAGATCTAAAAAGTGGCGCCAAGTGGATGACATGACAGAACGGATCTCTCGGTGGCCAATCAGAGGATAGAATTTTGATTACTGTGAACAAAAGGTAGCTGAGATGTGTGACAGAGAATGAATCAAGGGATGACATGTCAGCTGTCTTAAACGGTTTATGATTGCGCCAAATATTCATAATTTGAAATTTGATTTTCTGTCAAATTTCATGCAACTATGGCTAGGTTTTTGAAAGCTCACGGCATGGCAACTTAATGGTAGAACTGACCTCTCTGAATTATGAGCTATGTACTCTGAATTGAAATGGCTATAAATAGATGATTGTGCATTCATTCCTGTTCACCGTGCTTTCAAATTTTTCAGAGCCAAGTTGCTAGGTTTTTGGTGAAGTGTGATATTCAGAGCAGTTGCAGTATATCCAAGGTGATAAGAAATTTTTAAAAGTTGCAGAGAATTATGCTCAGGACAGATAGCTGATATTGAAGATTAGATTTGTTTCAATATCCTTTCAAGCAAAGAATTTCAAGCTGTTACAAGGATGAGTAGAGCTGTGAGCGTTGCTTCAACCAGTGGAGGCAGTGGAGAATAGCAGAAAGGAAAGCCGAGCTTCTCAGACGAATTTCTTCAGCTTCTGCTTGGTTCAACACAAAACAGAAAGATTGATGCAGGTGTGTTCAAGGATGATTTCAAAGACATCAGAGATGCTGCAACCCCGGGCACAACAGGTTTCTCTCTCTTTACATACTTTTATAATAATTCTGATAAACCTATCCCTGTTTCAAACCCTTGGATATCTGGTTTGGGTAGGTTATTAGTGCCTGATGTGTTTCTAGATGTTGACCTAT
>MU228481.1:593265-612383 GCA_018584345.1 Thuja plicata
TAAGTTTAAATATTTGAATTTAAACTATAGGAAATTGAGTTAAATTAATTAATTTAATGATAATTAATCAATTAAAGCTATTTAATTAAATAAAATTAATTATTTAATTAATTTTGAGAATTGGATTCAATGATTTGAGGAATGAATTTAGAAGAAAATAGATGTTTATTTAATGATTAAAAAACCATTAATTAATAGATGAAAATTAGTGTTTTTAATGTAAAGTCGCAAGCCTGTCCATTTTAGGGTGTCTATAGGATCATTATGGGGTTTATGGGTAGATATCCACCTTGCTGGGGCCAATTATAGAGGGATGCAACTAGTACCCATCATTAATAATAGAAGGGGTAGAGGGTATGTCCTCAACACATTTCACAATGGATATTTTATTCTTTGAGCCCCAAGGGCGTCCTCTTCTTTTGGATTTGGGGATATCATTTTTCCAATCGAAGTCATCATTGTCAGACATAGGTGGCACTATGACCTCCATATCAACAGCAGAATTAGGAATCAAGGAAGAAGAGTCATGGGATGGGGATCTACCAGTGGGGACGGATATCTGAGATTTGTTGAAGGTAGAGGGGAGGACCTCAAGTATATAGTCATCTTCTATCTCCTTAAAAACCTTCGAGGGGAGGTGCTGAAATTGTTTAATGTCAACCTTCTGACTCACAGTTTTATGAGAAGAAGAACAAATGGGGGAGTTACCTGGAGGGGGAAAATCCTGAGTATCCAGAGGAGAAGATTGGGAGGAGTTCGATGTAGGAAGGCTCACTTCAGCCACAGAAGCCTTTTTATTAGCCTTTCTTCTCCTTTTGTTGGATTTTTTAACAACATTTTGAAATCCGTCGGGTTGAATCATGTTTGTAGTAGGTTGTACATCAGGGGGTGTCACCAACCGGGATTGGGTGTCATGGAGGACACGGGAAGGAGGGGAGATATCGAAAGTAGCTTTAGGAGTAACAGTCTAGGGAGCATTAGATGTCGAGGTCAAAGTCTGATCAAAATTCTTTGGGGAATGAGCAGCAAGGGAAAAAGAAGGCAACAAAGAATTAGTTTTTTTCTTAATGATGGGACACTCCTTTCTTAAGTGTCCCTCTTTTTTACATAAAAAACAAGCATTTAACCCACCAAGAATCTCCATAGGGAAAGAGTATGTAACTTCAGAGATGTTAATGTCCAGAGCGGAGGGGATATCCATTCCAAGCCTTAAGGAGACAAGAGCTCTGGCGTCCATGTGAGGGACAAGTTTGGTGGTATCATCTGATTTAATTACCTTACCCAAAGGTTCAAGAAGTTGTGGGAGAAAATGCCATTAAAAAGGAGGTAAATTTTTTGCAATAATCCAGCGCGGGGCCGAGAGGGCAAGTACTTCCTCATGGATAGCTCCTGGTGTCCAGGCAAGGGTACGGAATGAAGTATCACCCACAGTCCAATATTGTCGTTTAATGACAGCTTCCTGAGATTCAGGATTTTTAAAGAACACAACAAATAGCCCTTTATGTAATTGCCTACAAAACGAAATATGGTTTTCAAATTCCAATAGTTATGGAACCAATCATCTAGGAATTTACGAGCAGGGCACTTATCAAGTTCAACCGCAACAAAGAATAGTAAACAATTTTTTAATTGTAATCTAATATTATATATGTTTTTCAAATGTTGTTTTTAAAATATTAAAATATATTTAAAAATGATAATAAAATTTCAAATAATTTATTATTATTATTTTTGATATTTAAGTAAGCTAAAAATTGTAACACAGTTGCAAAGAATTATATTATAAGATGATTGATAAATAAGCTAATAACATACTTAAAAATATATTTCATTATTGAAAATTTACAGCTTTTTTAATTTTTAAATAAATTTAGTTATGTTTTTAACATAAAAAAATCTCTATGAAAATAATTAAACTCCAAAATAATAAAAATCTAAATTAAATATTTTATTTTAATATAAAATAAAAACTTAATAATATATTTTAAAACTTACTTATTAATACAATTTAAAATTAAAAAAATTAAACATGAGAATTTCATAACTTAAATTAATTTTTAAAAAAAAGTAAATTAAATTTCAAAAGAAAATCAAACTCATAATGACTAATTTTTTTCTAAAAACCACCCTTTTTCTAAAGTCAATAAATGCTTAATATTGCCCAAGCTTAGATAAATTGCATTGTTCCCCGATAATAGCTTGTAGAAAAAAGAACTAAAATATAATAGTAAAGTTACAAATAATAAACACTAATAATTTGTAAATCATAAATAATATAAATCACCCAACCAATCATAATTGAGATAAGTAATTTATATAATATATTTAATTCATAAATAAATATTTAAACTTTAGAAATAGTAGAATCTAGAAAAAATAGTGATGGTTGATTGGTGCAAAACCAGTTCACTAATTGTACACAAATGAATGCAGTAAATTGAATAGGAATTACATGAATCAATAATATTTTTTAATTTCTCTATATAGATAAAGATAAAGATAAAGTTACTATGACTTGTTCCGTGTGAGGCTCTACCTTCCGTTGTGGATACTTCCATGTATATTTTTGATTACCTTATAGTTAATATAAGAAAAAAAATTAAAAGCCATGCAGCTGAAAAATGTTAGTACATAAGCATGTATAATAGAACAAAACTAAACTTTTGCATGGGAGTCTTAACAGAGTACAAAGTGGCATAAAACTGGAGAATTAGAGATAAAACTGCAAAAAGCTAAAGTATAAAGTATAATTAGAGTACAAAGTTGTAATTGTAGAAAGCATGAGTGGAATCCATTAAAAGGAAAAGGAGTGTGACAGATAATAAGCCAATACATTGTTTCTTTATAAACTCTGACAATTTGCAAGCAAAAACAAAGGAAAGAAGAAAATGGTATGTCTGCAACAATATTTATTTCTGCAGGATAACATTAAATAATTGTTTTTAATAGTTTTTGGAAACAAGTTAACCAGTTTCTGTGTGAAGCCCCACTTTCAATGCATTTTATTTGCGGCAGAAGATGTATATAATTCTTACACTATCTATTTATTTAATATTTAATACATGTCATTATCCTAAGAAATATAATAGTATCGTGTACAGCTTTAATTTCCAATTATATGAATGGATGATTCAAAATGTCTGATAAAAAAACATTAGTACTTTATATTGGTCGGTCAATTTTCACAGCAATGATATCAGATCTGATTATATATATATTTACATTGCTGTCAGATACAAGAAAGAAGCTATATAATTTATTTCAATATTATAGGAAATAAACAAGCTATATAATTTAAGATGTTCAAAGCAATATTTATTTTATTGCTTCTTGCGTAGACAAGAACTTTATATTCAAAAGCCTTATTTTCAACGGATCATGACTTTTAAGAAGTTAATAATAATTTATTAATAATTATGATATATATTTGTATACTTACACCATTTTAATAATAAAAACAATGGTTTATTTGATTAATTTTATATTCATTGTAAAGGAAAATAATTTTTTGTTCAAGTTTAATCTAGTTAATCAATGATAGATCTAAAAGTATATGTATTTTAAAATACTTGAAAAGTAAATCTAGTGATGAAGGTACTTAGTTAGGTCTTATGAATGAATATTTTTTGTTGGTAAATGTGCTAACTGGGTAGGCATGAGGTATCTGAATGGGATTTATGTTTCTCATAACATGTAAAAACATATATATTAATCTATTAGAAATTGATGGGAGCTAATTCTAGGCTTAGATAGATTGTTGAAGTCATAGATTTCAGTATTGTGGTGGAGCATTTTGCAAAGAAGGGTGTGTGGGAGAGAAGCAAAATAATATTCTATGTTGTGTTTTGCAAGTAGTTTTTGTGCTTGTTAAAGAATAGAGGTCTACTCTTTAATAAATTCTCATGTTTAAGGTTTTCAGCTCCAAATTGTAGGTGTTGTTGCAAATATTATGTGTAGTCATCAATTTATCATATTTTAGACTTGCACGTTGTATTGCAGCCAATGTTGATATAATAAGAGGTCGTGAGACCCTCGTATGTGATGGTCCTTCCAATTGATTACTTGAAATCTCCTAAGGATTTGTCAATTTCCTATTCTTAAAGACTTCAAGGCAATGACCAATGAACATGGATGAATAACAAAATTGAATTCCTCTGCACTTCTAGTTCTGCAAGACCAAAGGAAATGATCCTATACAATAACTAATGGTATATTTCACTTGACAAATAAGGTGTCTCCTTAAGAGAATAATTATCATTTGTGAAGAACAAGATATTGCAGTTCACTCAACAATTATGGCTCAACTCTTGGGAAATACTCATTATTGGTCCTCAAAACATATATACATGTTTGATATGGAAAAGAGATGGACAAATATAGCTAGTAACTTAACCATTTAACCAAACCCTCTTCCATAAAACATTGGAATATAAAGCACATTGGGTGTTATTCTTGACTAATTGTTAGTCAAAGACAGTCAAGCAACTTGGGCTCTATTCCTTTGTTGCATGAAAGATTGAATGATTTAGGAGTTAATTAAATCCTAAAACATGCATAAACGACTATATAAACTAATAAAATAGATTGATAAGCACACAAAAAACTACATTTAAGTACACCAATGAAACTAGGATACATAGGTGCATCAATGGTAGAAATTTGAGCTTGAAATAGTTGGACAATGAAGCTAGATGCCTTAGTCTTGACAGGTTTTTGGGTGCCTAAAAGTGTCAAATCTAGTATTCGAGGGCTCCAAACTATAAATATGAAAGATAAAGTATAGAAAAGTAAACATGCATGTAAAATGGATATTCATAACAGTTTTGAATGAAGCCTCCAGTATAGAAATACATACAATATAGCATTAGGAACCGTATTCTACAAAACCACTTTGTTAGTGAAATCAAAATCACCTAGAAACATAAGAACACCATATAACACAAGATTTACGTGGAGGAACCCTTGTAGGAAAAAACTCCAACAAGAGGAGAGGCTAACTATGTGTTATCAACAATAAATTTGATTGCAATACATTCACTTTCCCTCTCCTCTTTCCCTCCAACATGGAATCACCTATGTACCTATGAACAATCTCCTTATTCCTCTCACCTCTCCTTGTTCCTGCAAAGTAACTCTATATTGAACTATTCTTCATTTCATTTCAAACGTTCTACATCCAAAGAGCCAGATTTATAGAATGATAATAGCTCCAAAACCACCAATAAAGATGTACAAGTAAGACTCTTCATGCCAAATGACCAAAACCATTAGAATGCCTCCATAGAAGCTTAAAGGACATTGATTTTGGATCCAAATTTTTCCCTCCAAATTGGGTACCCAATCTTGCAAGAAAAGCATTAGATTAAATGTAATAAATGATGGAATATCAAGAGACACATGTTTCTTCTTTTAAGCTCCCACTTGGAGAAACCCAAAGGTCACTCATTTGTCCATTTCCTAATTCATTAATTATCCCATTTCAGGGATCCACGTGTGGGGAGAAAAATATCAAACAATCGTGTTTGCAATTCACCTTTACTACTACTAGTGGAGTTCATCACCCCTTATGAATAAATTACAAAAAATAGTGAGAATAAATTTTCTATAATATTTTTCTGATACACTCTGAGCAACTTAGGACACTTCCTAAGGACGTTAGAACCATATCATGTGATTAAAAATGTAGATGACAACTTAATCCTAACAGTGATCAAAGGGGGAGAATTTTAATGGTTTGCCATCAATGACAAAGGGGGAGATTGTTGAAAAAGTGTTGTTAATGTTGTCATTGATATTGTGGTATCCAAGAGTTTTTTGAAGCATTACTTACTTTTTAATGACATGCCAAAGCATTTGAAGGATAGATTCAAGTGTTGATTGTAATTGTATCAATTGCTCCTAATTTTCCAACATACTTTTTGTGGCCTTGAAGCATATGTGGTATGTTTATGAGGTTTATTTATTAGAGATTGTATGTGCACCTAGTTGCACTGGCGTGGTGTTTAGTACCAAATTCTAGACTATAGTTGATATTTATGGCTTTAGATTTGGAAGTCAAGTGAAATTACATATGAAGTATGTTGTTCTAGAATCTCAAAGTTTTTGGTCACACGGATAGAAATATATAAGTGATAAAGTAGTTACTATGCTAGTTTTTTATTGTTCTAATGTTCCTATTGGATGCAGTAGAGGATGGTAACAATTGCTAGATAAAGGAAGCATGTGAAGGTAGTTTGGGACCAATTGAGTTGTGTTGTTTCTCCTTGTGTAATGTGTTGACTTTAGAACCAATTCAACTACATATTTGGTTTAGTGAATGTACTTGTGGTTGACCTGAAGATGTAATTATTATTGGGATGCATATTTGTAGTTGATCTAGGTTCATTCCAAAGAGTAGTGGTTGGAAGAAGTGGCATAAGTTGTGCAAGATGTTATTTCAACTAAAAGTAGAGATTAATTGAAGTGTGTGATTCAAGTTGCGGATCATGTACACACTATTAGAGTATTTTAATGCTAATTAGATCAAACACATGTTCAAGATTGAATTGTGAAGGTTTTCTTTGATATATCCTTTGTCATCTCTTGTGTGTAGTTTAGGTTGGCACCTCACTATCTCAGTTAGTGCTTATCTCTTGAATTAGGGGATTGGTGTCTCCTATAGCTTTGTGCCTACAAAATATTGTAAGTTTTTTTATTATCTCTATGAGGTTTTATTTGGGTAGTAGTTCCAAGCATTCATTCTCACCATGTTTTTTCCCTCTAGGATTTCCACGTATATCGTGTGTGCTCGTGTATTGATGTTGATTATGTTCACCATTTGTATAACTAATTTATGATAATGAGAGATGTGATAATGGTTTTAATGTTATGTTGGTTTGAAATTGAATTCGGCATATGTTGATTCACCCCCCTCTCAATTTAAATGTGTTCTTAACAAGGGTGTTCTTGTTGCAATTTATTTCTATGGGATATGATATTTAATCACTAATTCCAACACTATCCTATCATGCCTTAGGAGGAATAACTCTTCCTCTATCAATCGTTATTATACATATATTAATATGAGATCTCAAATACAAGTCATTTTTCTCTACATACTTTTTTGCACAAGTAACACCTATGTGCATTCTTATACTAGTTTCTTTGTATATTATGTGTAAAAGACATCTCTATATCCATAATACAAACTCCAATACCCACCTAAACCTATCCAAATACTCTAGTGTGTAGTACATTCCCTTGCATGAAGCTTTCTCCAAACATTCATTTCTAGAGCCAAAACCTTGAAGATTATAGAAACTCTCCTGGTTTCTAATTACTATAGTTTTATGATTAAACTTAGGATTCTCCTATATTAGTGATTTGTAAACTTTTTAAGTTCTAACCAAAATTTAAACTTATGGTTCTAACAATGCTTTTGAATAAACCCTAGTGGGACCTTGCAATAACATGAATGTATTTAGATGATAAATATCTAAATATTAGTAACAAATAAAGTTCAAAATAAAGAATCAAGAATATATATGAATTTTTAGTGCTTGTGCAGGAATAAACAACTTCTACACAAATAAATTAATTATCGTTGTATTATCATTGATACTTATTAATATGAATGGTAGTTATAAAGAGATTGTCTCTAGTTTATGGGCTTTATTATGTTCATACAAATGAGTTTTGTTTGCTGCTCTTTAAAGGAGAATTTATATTTTTTATATTAAAAGCAACAAAATCAGGGTGTTGACCCTATTACAAAATGATCCAAAGCACTAAAAGCATATTTACAAACCATTAACATCACTTTATCAGTGCATAACAGTCTTTAGAGTTTAACATAATGGAATTTTATGTTATTAAATAATTGAGATGAAATAAAGAATATAAGATTCCTAAAATTCTTTTAGTCCCTTATACAAATAGATATAATATCTGTCAACTTGATTAATATATTTTTCATAAAATCTATTAATAAATTAACATTAAAATTAAACTAAAATACATTAGAAAAAATAATTATTCACATACAATCATTTTCATAATATCAAACACAACAAATATTTTAGAAATAAAATAAAAATTATAAAAACTAATAGTTCTATTATTTATAATATAAATTAAAATATACCACTTAACCCAAGAATGATAATATATTTAAATTAAAATTAATATCTTAAGCATGTCAACCTCAATGAGATTGAAATCATATAAGCGACCCAATTTTTAAAGTGTTTCAAATAATTTAGGTAATAAAGAGTGGTTTCTATGAGCTTTATATAGTGTTATTATTCAAACAAATAAAGTGATTAGTAATATTGCATAGACTCCTCTTGATATAAAATATACTCATTTTTTATGGTTGGTTTTGTAATTATTGGTTTATGGGTGTATCTAAACATAAATGTCTACAAATAAAATGTGTCGTAGTTGGGAGTAAATCTAATTATCTTAGCATAGACAACGATGTTTATTATAGAAAATTGAAATATGATTGAAGCCCTACGAATACAAAGCAAAAATTAAGTAAAGTTATCAATAGATAATATATTTCCAAATATAGTGCGCCCCCATGTGATTGATTGTTCATTAGCTTAGTGGATACATTTTATTATAATCTCTTGCCCCTATATAATGTTTGTAAAATAAATTTTTTCCCCAAATTTAATCTATGTTAAATTAATATGATGCATATGGACAAATATGTATTGTCTTAAGATTAATAATTTAGAGTTGTGAGTGTTATATTAAAATTGAATATTATTTTAAAAATAAATGTGTTGGGTAAAGAGTATTTCGTTTTAGATTTGATGATCAATAATATTATTATAATTTTATAATTTAAATTATTTTGAGATTAAGAACAATTTTTTAATGGTTGTGTTTACTTCAAATATTATACGAGATCTATGTCCATTATCTACTTGAGTTAACATTTCTAAGATAATTTTAATGGTATAAATGTAATTTCTAATTATAGATTGGATATAACACATTAAGCGCTTTCACTTTGAGATATAATATTGCCTACACTACAATAAGGACGAGTGGTAATTGAAAATATCTTTAAAGGGACACCAAATCACTAAGCTACAAGTTCTCCTAGGTTAACCCTAAAAATGACTAGCATTATAATGCATGAATTATTAAAGACATTAAGCTTCAAAGATGGGATTGCTTTGAGGATGAATATATAGGTCTAGATTCATTTTAGTGTCCTAGTATAAATGTTCTTAGTATACTTATTTCTTAAATGCAAATATTTTTTCTTTGATGTTTGATGTTAAATAAACAAAATTGAATGTCTTAAAATACAAAATCATAGCAATGAATCAACCAAACATGTGTTTATTTACCTCTACAGAAGAAAGGAATGGACCTTAGCCAAAATTTGAATTTAAATTGTAGAATATTAAGGATAATATTTGCAATAATCTATGATATATACTACTAAAATCAAGATGGATAATTAAGGTATGTGGATAGATGCAATGATGGTCATAATTAATTAGTGATGTATGGAAATATGCATAGATACAAATAATATATGGATAAAAGATATGGAAATGTGTGTGAATGGATTAATACTAACATGGGGTGTTGAGCCCAACTTTAGACAAAAGAATACCCTTTTCAATATGTTATTTCATTTAGTCACTAACATGGACAAAACTATCAATGATATGCGTATACAAATTACACCATTATGTTTTTCTACATTTTAAGGTGCATATGAATCCTAAAATGATCATGTATCTCAAAATATGTAGCACTTAAAAACATGCATGTAAAGTCAATATATAGACATAATAAGATATCTAAATCCTTATAAAACAATGAACCCAACTAAATTTTATTGTGTAAGTCCCACTTTAGCATGTGTGTTCTATCGGAACTAACAATACGAGAAAGAAAATGCAATAACATTTTTCAAGCAAATAAAAATGAAGACAATTACAAGCTAAAATTCATTGTCGTTAATAGCTAAAGGGAGAGGAAGCAGATAGAGAAGAGCTTAAAAAATGTAATACAACAGGATAAGACACATTGCATACGACATACCATGCTATAATGGTTTTTTTTGACATGTTGATAAGTCCAATGTAATTACTTATAACTATATTAATCTCAATATATGACTAATAATGATAGATTATGTCATTTTCAGTATGTTGCATTAATTAATATAATGAATTCTCAAAGAGATATAAAAATAAATATAAATATAAATTTACGCTAAACATGTAAGAATGCAAATCATATTAAACAACACAAGATTAATTTCAAATCAAAACAGTTATTAAATTTATGTACATATAATAATATAATATTGTGGAAAAAAACAAATTAGAAACTTTAGTTGTCACCTTAGCTATCGAAATGGCAATTCTAAATGAGGGAAAATCATATATTATATGAGGCCTAACACATATTACAAGGTTATAATAGAGAGAAGATTTAGCTCGCTCAATAATTTTAATATAGAATGCTCAAAATAATGAATGTGATTAGGTATATAATTAGAATGGACTCCCTGGAGTTTGACATGTGAGACCACGTAAATTTAGAGATGGTGCCAAATGTTTTAAAACTCATTGGAAAATAGGAGAAAGATTTGTAAAGGAGTATATATTAAAATATTAGAAAGTTTATCAAATTGGTAAAGACTTCCTCTACAAACTTGATAAATTTTGTAATATTTAAATTTATAATATATTGGTATGGGTCTTATCTCCTCTTTGGATAATATATACCAAATAACCAATCTTATTTTTTAATTTTATAGGTATTATAATTGAATCATATAATTATCCATGGTTGGTAGTAATATACTATGGTTTTGAATCAATGGTGTGTTTATGTCATTTGTTTAATGTTATTAGTAATGTTGATGGTAGTTGAAAATTATGATACAAATTCTAATGTTAGATATAATAGCAATTAGTATACCTATCTTTTGACGAATATAGATAAAGTTCGCTAAAAGATATCATATTTTTTATCATTTTTCACTTTTTAAAATTGTATTATTATATTGTAATAAATATTAAATCTTCATTTTATTAGAATATTGTAATCAATATTAAATTATTATTAAGATATGATTATATTATGTTTTAATATATTCTTGTTAATAAATTATTTACAAAAGAAAAAAGCTTCTAGTACCAAATTATTACCTACAAAGAAGAAGGGTCATTTACAGATTGGGACGCAGATATTAGAAAGAATTGGAATAGCTTACTCAATCCTCAATTGAGGTACTCCAAAGCTAATAAGTTGAGGTACTCCAAAGCCGAGGGCAAAGCTCAGCGGTGCCCGCTGGTGGTGGGCCCCCCCAAAAAAATTGTGATTTTCTTGATTTGTGTGCCCAGAATAGGGGCCCATGCAAAAAAATTCTCACATTGCAACAGTGTCCAAATTGGACATACCTTAGATGGAAATAGGGATTCTTGGGCCTTTCGAGCACAACTGTGAGGTCAGTTTGTGCCCAAAGTGCTCCAAAAAATAACTCCCCTCAAATCCACATAAAAAACTTTGTAAATTTGAAACCCTCCGCGCTCTAAACAATCTTCAAAAAACACAAGAACAGGTTACAACAATGAGGCTCTAATACCATGTTAGAATTCATAAAATTCTATCACCAAGATCCACTGTATGCAAATAACTTGTTACAAAAGCAAAGAATGGAGACAAGACAAATTGATCTGAAAGATGAAATATTCATTCAGAGAGGGAATAATAAAACACAATGAGATCAAAATCTTATAAAGGTGATCAAAGCTCATAAATGTGAGAAACCTAGGTTGCATGATAATAATTAATAAAGAAGTAATTATGATATGCCTAAAATTTTGATGCATACAAATCCTATTTTGAGATTTTCTATTGTCCATTTTTCACAATACTTGCAGTTTTATGCTTGGCTCTTATTGTACTTGTCGTAGGCTATACTATTGCATTCAGTTTGCACAATTCGTGAATTAGTTTTCGGCCAATCAGCCAATCCTAAGTCACTATTTTTTGTTGTTAGGATATTTCTAATGTTTAAATATTTATTTATGAATTAAATAAATGATATAAATTACTTATCTCATTTTTGATTGGTTCAATTGATTTGGTCTTATAGGACATCTTTTTCGGAGCTTCACCAAATTTATTTTTAACCATAGTTTGTAATATATAATTCATCTATCATTTAATTTATTTTGAAATTAGTATTTTAATTTACAATATAATATTTTTATGAGATACTATATTCTATATTTTATTACTATAAACGTGTTATTATATTAATTTTAATTTTATTTTAATTTTAATTTTAATTACAAATTATAGTATATATATTTATTTTAGTTTATAGTGTCAATTTCTATACAAGATTACAATTTAAATAATAACCTGCTATATATATAATTGAACATAATATAAATTTATTTCTATTCATATTTTTAAAATTGTGTATTTTAAATATTATTTTATATTAATTATACATTATGTAAAAAAATCATGTGAATTCATTTTCATTTATAAGTATTAATTTTTCTTAAATAAAATATTAAAGTAAGATTATTCATATGTAATTTGCATAAATCAATTGAATATAGGTTAAATATCAATTTCAAATTAAAATTAATAATCATAATATATATAGTTAATTTCATAGTTCTACATGTTTTTTTTAATATTTCACTTTATATGACCTTAATTACAAATTTTTTGATAATGTGTATAGCACAATCTAAAAATTAAAATTCTTTATTATTATGATTATAATTATATAATTATTTTAAATAAAATTATATATAATTAATTTACTAAAATTATAATTACAATTAATTACTAAACTAAAAGGCAAGTACAAGTCACTATGTGGCACTTGTTGTTTAACGAAATCACTATCAAATTGAAATCATTCGAAATTAAAACTGTAGCACTTTTTAATTGAAAAAATATTAAATCTTACATAAGAACAAAACAATAATAATACATGTTTTAGATCACACTTTGTGGTCCTCACCAAATATTAGATTTTTTCTCCTTTAGCTCTCTTAGCATAATGTCTCAGTAGCCATTGAAAAATTCTAACTATGGGAGTACAAGTGACCATTAGCTATGAGGCCACCACAATGAACCCAGTCATAGTTAATAATTTAAAATTTAGGTAAGCAAGGAATGAAGAGTAAGTGGAACACAAGCAATAACTCGTGTTCTTTCCATACCCATCAAATGTAAGTTATAAAAAAACTTGTTCTATTCATTCACTTCAACGTTAAAAATGATATATCCCAAGGAAACACCCCCCCAATACAGCGGTAGGCCATGCCAACAGACTTGGAAAACCAAAATTTGACATTAAAAAGCATGCATACATAATTCTAATTTTAGTTTTAAAAAGCATGCATACATAATTCTAATTTTAGTTTAATAGTATTTTATTTTATTTGGTCCAAGGAATGATGAGCATAAGTGGGGCCCTCCAAACCCCGCCCTCTTTTAACTTTAGCCCAAAAATGGAAAGCGCATTATAAAAAAACTGCAGGCCTCATATAAATGATTTAATACGGGAAAGCTATATATAAATGATAAATGATTTTAATGGGTGTCTTTGTCTTAGCTAAGAATGACGTCATCCAAACCATTGTAGGTCTCCCACCCCCAAAAACAGTTAGTTATATTTCGGACTATATGTGTGTAGATGACACGTCACCATCTCTTCTTTCCCCCAACTAACGCCCGTCCTTTTTCCACGCGTCGCCATCTCAGCACTTTTGTCTTTTACTCTCTCTCCGCCTCTACTAAATTTGGAGATCGTTTTGGCCGTTGCTAAAATAGGGGGTTTGAAATGGTTTTAGCGGGATATTTATTATATTTGCTTTGGGGGTTGTGTGTTTTTTGTTTGTTTGTTGGTGGGTGAAAAGGACGTGAGAGGTGGAGTTAACGACGAGGGAAGGGAGGTGGGCCCCGCTCGGGTCAATGTGACGGGGCGGCAAGTGGGCCCCGCCGCAGCATGCGTCCTTTTGTTTCTCTCTTTTCAAGTTATTTCACCAACAATTATTTGAGGTATTTTAGACGTACGAACCTTCACGTGGACGCAATCACCCATGACGTTGTTTCACCAACAATATTTGTTTTTACATTATGATGGAAAATCATCAATCTACACATTACTTTTGACCGCTTCTTTTATTCCAATTTGGTGCTCTTTGGAATGATAGATTTGTTTTGGATAGAAAGACACAAAGTTTCTTTTATAGGAGTCTATAGATGGCTACTAATAATCTAGGACTAGGGGAAATGGCCCAATTATCGATAGGGGGTCTAATAACTGTTATGCTTTTGTCATAGATCCTCTCAATTATGATACTAAAGGAGCCCCAAAAATGAAAACACGTGTACTTATAGTCGATAACACATGTACTAATAGTCGATCATTTTTTACCTTTTTTGGTTGGTAATTGGCCCATTTGAGCACCACTACTGGGACATTTTGTAACAACTACTAAGACATTTGGCCACAAGTACTGACATTTTTTAGTAAAACGACCATTGTGTAAGAAGATAGCGGGTATCGGGTGAGCATTTTGAAATGGCACTTTTGGACCACTTTGCGCTTCATGATCCCTACAGAGAGGGATGTGAATACCCAAAAGCCAAAACCTTAGCTTTAAGCACTTCACTCACCTATGGAGGTACACCGAAAAAATTGACAAAATCTGACTTACGGTTTAGGAGTTCTATGTGCGCAAAGTTTGCCTGGGCGGCTACTGGGTCTTTTCCCTATTGTAAAATATTGTTTCTAGATTAATTTGTGTTTAGTTTTTTTAGATCAACATTTCAAATCACACATCGAGAGAACAAAATAGAGCATATGATTAAATTGTTTCATGTGAGACTATCATAAGATATTGTTGTTGGATTAAATTGTGTTCAACTTTTTTGCATCAACATTTTGGCTCTATTTGATTGTGATGATGGATCACAAAGTGTGAGCCAAAACGTTGGTCTTAAAAAGTTGAACATAATTTAATCTGGAAATAATATCTTATGATTCTGAGGAATGTGGAACTCTCTTATCGTTAATATGGAACTACCTTATATTCCTTGTGGGAGGCATCTTAAGTGTGCTACAAATGAGACATACATACCTTACCCCCTAAAGGATTTTAGCTCTGATCTCTCTTTCAAGAGCACAAGTTGAACTTATAACTTGTGAGATAGGAATGATGAGGTTGACTAATCTTAATCTGTTGTTTATACATCACTTGTTATAATTACTTTGATACATAAATTAGTTTAGTTGTTTTTCATGGAGATTTTATCACAATTAGGGTTGACTAATTTTATTAAGGAATATTTCTTGGGTATTCTACAAAAAGAAAATCATATAAATGTTATAATCACAGACTGAAAAAGATTCTTGAAAGTGCAAATGTCAAATTTGATGAAAATGTACAGAGATCAGAAAGAACTTGCTGGCATGATATAGTTGAAAAAAACAATCAAATTATGGAAGTGTGAAATCAGAATTAGGGTGGACCGGAAGAGCAGAGAGAACATGTGGAAAATGAAGTGGATATTGACACCGAAGGGTCTGCTACACGGCCTACACCGAAAACTCCACGGTATGTAAGGATTAATCATTCTGAAGATGTGATTATTGATTATAAGAATAGAGGTGTTCAAACTGGAGGATGAATTGCTAGGGATGCGACATGTTTGCTAGCAGAATTAGAGCCTAAAGATATAAAAGAAACATGCAATGATGAGAGTTGGATGAAAGCGATGAAAGAAGAACTTGATCAGATTGAGAAGAATAAAACTTGGACTCTTGTTCCTAGACCTGCTGACAAAAATGTGATCGGTACTAAATGGGTATTCAGAAACAAGTTGAATCAAGATGGTAGAGTGGTTCGGAACAAAGCAAGAATGGTAAGAAAAGGATATTCACGAATGGAAGGTATTGACTTTACAGGGACCTTTGCTCCTATAGCTATACTTGAAGTTGCTAGATTATTTCTTGCATATGCAGCTTATAGAAAATTCAAAGTCTATCAGATGGATGTCAAGTCTGCATTCTTAAATGTTGAACTAGAGGAACATATTTATATTGAGCAACCTAATGGTTTTACTCTAACCGAAGGAGACATGGTTTGCAAATTGCAGAAAGCTTTGTATGGACTAAAGCAAGCTCCTAGAGCTTGGTATGCCAGATTGGACAAGTACTTCATAAAAATTGGTTTCAGCAAGGTTACTGTAGATGGTAACTTATATTTCAAAATAATTGATGACAATATCTTGATTGCTAAAGTATTTATTGATGATATTATATTTGGTGGCAATGATGAGATGAGTAGAGGTTTTGCTGATGAAATGTAAACATAATTTGAGATGTCTATGATAGGTGAGATGGAATTCTTTCTTGGATTGCAAATTACACAGCTGGATAAAGGAATTTTTATCACACAGTCCAAGTATGTCAGAGAATTACTGAAGAAATTCGGTATGGAAGATTCAAAACCAGTAGGAACTCCCATGGTTACTGGTTTCAAGTTAAATAAAGATGATGACTCCCCTTGTGCTAATCAGACACTAGACAGATCTATGATCGGAGGACTGCAATATCTAACTCATTCTAGACCAGACATATCAAATGTTGTTGGAATTGCTGCAAGATTTCAAGCTGAACCGAAGGAATCACATATAGTTGTTGTCAAAAGAATTTTTAAATACTTGAAGGGTACAATTGACTATGGATTATGGTATGAAAAAGATGATGATTTTACTCTATGTGCATACATTGATGCTGATTGGGCAGGAAATGTTGATGACAGAAAGAGTACTAGTGGAGGTGCATTCTTTTTGGGTAAGAGACTATTTTCTTGGATTAGTAAGAAGCAGGATTGTATCTCTCACTCTATTGTTGAAGTTGAGTATGTTGTTGCTGCAATAAACTATAATCAAGCTATTTGGATGAAGAAAATGTTGAAGGATATAACCTGATAAACATTGATGAACCAATTGTTATCTACTGTGATAACTCCAGTGTTATAAATATCTCAAAGAATCTTGTGTTACATTCAAGGACAAAGCATATTTCTATTAAGTTTCATGTCTTGATGGATAAAGTACATGAAAAGGAAGTGAAACTGGAATTTGTGTATACTAAGAAACAGATTGTTGATATATTTACAAAGACTTTGTCGAAGGATACATTTGTGAGCATAAAGAGTATCAGTACACATAAAGAGAATCAATATGCCAAAACTCATGGATCAGATATATATGTATCAATGTAATGTACAAAAAAAATGGGATCTCAGCAGGATCCAGATATACATGTATAAATCTCAAAAGCATATACGGCAAAGTCTCAACTCTGGCCCGCCCCCTCTCCCTGATCAGGAGGACGAGGAGGTGGCATAAATGGTGTTGCAGGTGGTGGCATGGCCCCCTTTGACCGCTGGGCGACGTGTGAGAATGTAGGTGCTCTCTCACCATCTGGAACTGCCGCGTGATAAAAAGCATAATAATATGTGGCCCTCTGTCCCTGATGGACTGCAGTCTTGGCCTGAATATCCCTCTCGGCTCTGAGCATCTCTACCTGTATATCTCTCTCGGCTCTCAGTCGCTCGAGCTGCCTGTCTCTATCAGTCAAAAGTGCCTCTGCGATGGTGACCCTGGCCTCTAATGCTGTAATCTGAGCCCTGAGCTCCTCTCTCTCCCGCTCGCATCGTGATAACGGATCTCCATCTCGACCTGGCTCGTCCTCCTGTACTCTCTGCCTCCTCTGTCGCTGCTGCTCAGGAGTCAATAACGGACCTGGATCTAACTGAGGGGACACAAATCTATATCTGGGACGTCTCTGACCACTGCCGCTCGCCACACCAGTATCCACTGCCTCACCCCCTCCCCCTCGGTCATCTCCATCATGTCTATCATCCTGGGGAGGGTGCCTGCCATCCCTACCGCCATCTCTGCCACCATCTCGGCCCCCATGTCTACCTGGAGCTCTGTCTCTGCCTCCTCTGCCTCTGGTAGGCCGATCCTCTGGATCATAATCTAAAGGCTCCTCTATACAAGGAATCATCTCCTCCGGCACTGTAAATCTCAGGAATGGATGTTGCTGTATATCTGCTGCATACCCATCTGACACTCTGGCATCCTGTACATCTAGGCGGAGATCCCAGTCCACAGCCACCAAATCCCGAATATCCTGAGCTGCATCCTCATATGTGAGCTGTGCTCCCCAATCTGCTACCTCTCCACGGATCTGTGCATATACAACAACATCATCCGTCTGGCCCTATCTCCGCCCATACTTCCTCAAAACTCGGGTCACAAGGAACCGCTCTATAATATATCTCGTCTGTCCTATCAAAAATCTGCTCAGGCACAAAAATGGGACCTGCCGAGGATCTGTTGTCCATGCCTCGCAATCTAGATATGGTCGCCACATGACCTCTGTCATATCATCAAAAAGGCACCGCCAATACTCTACCTTGCCCAGATGGGGCTGCTGTAATAGTCCTGCATACATATAAACATATGGCTGCTCGGGAGCCCTCTGCCTGTCTACTGTCGGTCGTGTCACTGGGATGTGCTCCCAGGCCCGTACCTGCATAATAAGGATGCCTACTGTCATGCTCCACGCATGGTGATATACGATCTCATGAAGCTCTCTATAAATATGGGCCAGTATGCAACTACCCTAGGCAAATCGACGACAATGCACGATCATCTGCTCCACCATGCCAGTCCAGCCTACCAGGAAGCCATGCTGTCCTCTATCCGGCATAAGGATGCCGCCAACCAAACCAGCTAAGTATACAGCTAGCCGATCATAGTGATCGACCATGAAATCCCACGACATGTATCGGCGGTCTATAGTGTCGTCCTGGAAAAATCTCTGAGCGGTCCCAATGGCTACACCGGCTCGTGACTCGAAGAAAACCTCATGACCCACCAGGGGCACACGCAAGATCTGCCAAACATCCTCCGGAGTCACAGTAATCTCTCCGGTCGGTAGATGGAAGGTGTTGTGCTCTGAGTGCCATCTCTCGGTAAGAGCAGTCAACAACCCTCGGTTTACCCCTATCTCGGGTAAACCTATAAGAGCTCGTAGT
>MU228481.1:621842-638555 GCA_018584345.1 Thuja plicata
TTTATTGGGCCTCCTGATTCATAAATGAACCTTGTCCCCCCTCTCTCTCCCATTCTTCTATAAATAGAAGCCTGTTTTGAGAGCAAAGAAGCCTTCATCTTAGATCAAAATTGCATTGTTATGCTGCTAGAATAACCATAGAATTGTATTCCATATCATTACATGCTAGATTATCATTTCTATTTCATCTTTTATAGTTAAAATGCATGCTTTTTCCATCATTTAGCTTTTTTTTATTCAAATCCTTCATGCTAGGTTGTATTAGTCAGTGATTCAATAGCATATTCTGAGGGCTGATATGTTGTTAGTCACACTCCTCCTAGTTAGCAGGCAATAGATCGGTTTTAGTGGGTTTATATGCTTTTTCTAACCCTTTTGCACTAATATAATGATCTATTGAGTGTTTGTGTTGCTTCTGACAGGTACCCATTTACACACACACAATGTCAAACAATTAATTTCAGGTTCATATTGAATTGCCATATCTTTCGGGGTTGATTTAATTGGACCTAGTTAATAAATATCACACAATGATAAGTTCATATTGAGATAATTGTTTTCTACTTTATCAAGTTGGTAAAGAATATTGGTCAATTCGGTAAGCTAAATAGTTATGTTACCGAGTAGAAAGAAGTCTTTTAGTAATGGCTCATGTAAGTCGATCAAGACACCGAGACACTGAGGCACCGAGTAGTGCATGTTAGTTGCCGAGTCGAACAGATGTTAGAAAAAAGGATAAGAACGCATTTAATGGCGACCCATAGTGATCTGGAAGATTCCAAGGATGAAGAAGAAGTTAGTTACAAGATCTACGCACTGGAAAATTCAAGGTAAAGATCTATGGTATAGATTAAGTGGCAAAAGTGATGGTTTTACTTCCAAGAAAAGTGCAAGTTTCAAGGTGATACTGAAGCGGTTCACCGAGTTTCAAATTCACTGAATCACTTCAAAAATTTAATCTAACGACTGAGAGTGATTGAAGGAAAACCTAATCAAGGAGATTAAGAGGCAAAAAAAGAGTCTATCTAAAGGATGAATTCGAAAAACACTAGGGCTGGAAAGTTAAAGTGTTGAAGCGCTACCAAGTGAAATAGTGAAGAGAAAAGAGGTGTAAATCTAAGTCTAAAGTGGAGATTGATGAAGTTTTGATGCCAGTAGTCAAAGAGTTCATAAGGGATCTTATCAAGAAAGAGGCAGTTGCAGTTTTACAGATCAATTTATACATTGTTGCTTATTTACATTTGTAACAAAGATATCTCCTAATCGAGTGGACTTAACAGTCTTATTGTAAAACCCTTGAGAAAGGTGAAATTCTAAAAGAGTGTTCAAAGCCCTCTAACCATGTCACTCCTAACAAGGTGAAGATATTAATAGGTCTGAGGTAAATCCCCTAATAGTGTCACATATAACAATGTGTATTGTAATCTTTAATAGGATTGGCTTTTAAGCGAGCATACTTCAAAAGAGTATTTTCATTTGTGGGTGATAATTGCCACAAAGGTTTTTCCCAAATTGGATTTCCTCGTTAAATATGGTGTTATGTGTGTTGAATGATTCATGTGCATGATATTTACTGTTTATGCAAGTTGATGTTTGATTTATTGGTGATTCAGTTGTTGTTGTAGTTTTGTTCTTTCGAGTTGAATCAGAGTTAAGTTTTAAAGTTTAAAGTATCATATTTTTCTGATTCACCCCTCTCAGTAAACCAACAATTGGTATCAGAGTTGAGTACTCTAAGAGATAAGTTTAAAAGATTTGAGTTAAAGATCCGAAGATGTATAAGAGGGAGGCACCAAATTTGAATAAGGATAACTTATCTACATGGGAAAATAGAATGAGGTTGTACATATCTAGGATTGGAGAGTATGCATTATACTATCTTGACAATGAGTATTCACCACCGCCATTTGGTCCTATGACACTTGAGCAAATAAGGGAAATACAAGATCACACACAAGTTATGATTGAGATATCATCTTGTCTCATCGACATGGATTTCAATGACCTTAAAGGATGTGATACAACAAAACAGATGTGTGATAAGATTGCATTGGTACATGGTGGAGATCAGCATGTTCAGAAGGCAAAAGCTGAAAGTTTGAGGCAAATTTGAATATAGTGCAGGGCTGAAGGAAACTGTGAATTCTATCAGATGTGCTAGAGGACAGATAGAAGAAGAAGATTTAACAAGAAAATTGTTGAGGATATTGTTACCCATGTATTCCATCCGAGTATCTGCAATACAAGAACTGAGATCCATTCCTCAAATGATTGTTTCGCTGGATGCTACTATTGGTAAGTTGATTTCTTTTGAGCTAAATATTTTTGATAATATTTTACCTACTACTGCTAGGATTGAGTCTTCATTTAAATCATCTTTGAAGATTGGAAGTTCTAGGGAGTCTAGACCTAGTGATGGTTATGCAAGTAGTATTAGTGAAAGGTTTTATAGTTGCAAGAGTGAGTTATAAAAATTGTATGTTGAAGATGAAGCAAATGAAAGAGAGTTTGAAGCTCTAGTAGCTAGAAGACTACAAAGAGGTAAAGGAAAGTAACGGGGTAAGCTAACTTTAAAATGTTTTAAATGTAACAAGATTGGTCACATTGCTGCTAGATGCCCTAAAAATGACAATGATGAGAAGAAAGACAACCAAGATGATAACAAAAAAGAAAACAGATTCAAGAGATTCTGAGATTTCAAGAACAAAGGTAAGAAGTCATGCCATATTTCTAATGAAGGACTAACCAATGATGATAGAGATGATGATGACGGTGAAGAAGTTGTATATGTTGCTATCAAGGATAATTCTGATGAAGAAAAGCAAGAATAAAAAGCCATAATCTCACATGTAAGCAAGAATGATACCTGGATTATAGATAGTGGTTGTTCACACCATATGACTAGTGACACACTTAAGTTCACTACTATGGAAGAACATGATGGAGGATATGTTAGATTCTGTAATGATGCCCCATATCTTGTGAAAGGTAAAGGTTCTATAATTCCATTGAATAATACAAGATGTGATGATGTCTATTGGGTTGAAGGACTAAAGTATAATTTGTTGAGTGTGTCACAGCTAAACAATACATGACACCTACTAGAAATTCAGAATGGAAAGGTAAAATTATTTGATCAAAAAGGAAGTCTGATCGCCACTAGAGAACAATCTAAAGGTAAATTAGTTTACCTTGATACAACGACTAAGAGTTGTTTATATTCTAAAGTTGAGGATGCATTATTATGGCATAAGAGATTATGTCATGTAATTTTTGACAATTTAATTAAAGTGAGCAAAACTAATAGAGTTAGAGGTCTACCGAGATTGGAGAAACCTAAGAATGTCACGTGTAAAGAATGTCAAGTTGGTAAAATGACAAATTCAAGTTTTACAAGTCTTACATTACATAAGGAATTTTGGACTTAGTGCACACAGACCTATGTGGACCCATGAGAACACAAAGCTACTATGGTGATAGACATTTCATTTTGTTTGTTGATGATTATGCAAGAATGATGGTTGTCATGTTTTTAAAAGAAAAATACGAATCTTTCCAAATGTTTAAGTGGCATAAGGCAAGATTTGAAAAGGAGAATGGAAAAAAACTAAAGTGTTTGAGATCTAACAGAGGAGGAGATTTTACTTCTGATGAGTTTACACTCTTCTGCAATGAACATGGAATAAAGAGACAAATGTCTGCACCGAGGACACCACAACAGAATGGTATAGCTGAAAGGAGAAATAGATCCATTGTAGATTGTGCAAGAAAACTGACATGATTGAGAAGGGTATTTCTCAAACATATTGGAGAGAAGTAGTCAGCATTGCTGCTTATACAATTAACCGAGTACAACTGAAGAAAGGTACAAACAAGACTCCATATGAGATTTGGTATGATCACAAACCGAATGTAATTTATTTCAAAGTATTTGGAAGTAGATGCTATATTCTAAAAGATGATAGAGATGGTAAGTTTGATTCTAAAGTAGATGAAGGAATATTCTTATGATAGCCTACCAAGAGCAAAGCTTACAAATGTTTGAACAAGTCTACTAACAAAATTGTGGAAAGTGCAAATGTAAGAATTGATGAAATTGCAGAGAAAAATGATGGGGACAAAAAGAAGGAACCTGAGGACTACCAAAGATTTTTATATGTTCAACCTGATGTTTCTGATACCTTACCGAAAGCACAAACCAAGGAGGAAGTTGAACAAAGAGAACTACCATCGAATGATGGAAATGAAGAACCACCACCTACCGAGCCTATTCTAGCCAAGTATGTGAGGAGACACCACTCATTGAGCAAGATTATTGGAGAGAAGAATGCTAGAATTATGACAAGAAGAAAGGTAAGAGACAATACATGCTTAATTTCTGAATTAGAGCCAAGAAGAGTAAAATCTGCATTGGAAAATGGAGACTGGGTTAAAGCCATGAAAGAAGAGATAGATAAGATTGAAAAGAATAACACATGGACTTTAGTACTAAGACCTAAAGATAAAAATGTTATTGGTACAAAGTGGATTTTTAGAAAATAAACTTAATGAACATTGAGATGTAATCAGAAACAAAGCAAGATTGGTTTGCAAGGGATATGCTAAAGAAGAAGGTATTGACTATGGTGAAACTTTTGCACTTGTTGCTAGATTAGAAGGAATTAGAATTCTACTAGCATATCCAGCTTACAAAGGATTCAAAGTTTATCAAATGGATGTCAAGTCTGCATTTCTTAATGGTAATATTGAAGAAGAAGTCTATATAGAACAACCTAAAGGATTCGCTGAATATACTAACAAGGACATGGTATGAAAATTGCACAAGGCACTATATGGTTTGAAACAAGCACCCTGAGCATGGTATGAAAGGTTATATGGATATCTAATCAAGATTGGATTTTAAAGAACAAGTGACAACAGTAATGTGTATCTCAAATGTGATAGTAATAATAAGATTTTGATTGCTGAAATATTTGTTGATGATATTATTTTTGGAGGCAATAACACATTATGCAGATCTTTTGCTGAAGAGATGATAAAGGAATTTGAGATGTCCATGATAGGGGAGATAATATTATTTCTTGGACTAGAGATTCAAAAAGTCAAATATGGGATCTACATCACACAATCAAAGTACATCAAGGAGATCCTATATACTTTTGGGATGGAAGACTCAAGACCAGTTAGAACACTGATGGTTACTGGTTGCAAGCTATCAAAAGAAGATGAGTCAAAGGAAGTGAATGAGACACTCTACCGATCAATGATTGGTAAGTTACAATATGTTGTACATAGAAGATCTGATATAGCTCATGCAGTTGGTATTGTTGCAATATTGTCTGTCGATCCAAAGGAATCACACATGTCTGTAGTTAAAAGAATTTTTAGATATATGCAAGGAACTAAAGACTTTGGTCTACTATACAAGAAAAGAGGAACTATTGAGTTGAAGGTCTACACTGATGTTGATTGGGTTGGAAACATTAATGATAGAAAAAGTACAAGTGGAGGAGCTTTCTTTTTAGGAGAAAGATTAGTGACATGGATGAGTAAGAAATGGAGTTGTATATCACAGTCTACTGTCGAGGCTGCATATGTTGTTGCAGCTATGAATTGTGCAAACATTGTATGGATCAAACAGCTACTTGAAGGTATGCAAGAGGATATTCCTGATCCAGTTACTATTTTTTGTGATAACAAAAAGTGCTATAAACATATCAAATAATTTGGTGATGCATTCTAAGACCAAGCACATTTCTATCAAGTAGCATTACTTGAGAGAACAAGTTCAAGACAAACATGTGATGTTGGAGTATGTGAATTCAAAGGAGCAGTTAGCAAATATATTCACCAAGCCACTACCGAAGGATGATTTGTAGTATCTCATAGGTAAATTAGGGGTCCAACCCCTATCCAACATTCACTAGAGAAAGATGTATGATGCATCAATTCTGGGACTCAATAAAATATCTATTTTTGAGTTGACGCTAGTGTTAACACTTTAGGTGATGTCTGAAGTTGTGTGAAAAGTAATTATGTATGCAATGAGTTATCAGTACACGCAAGGTATAGTCCACTTCCTAAACAAGTTTTCAAGAGTATGCACCTCTGACATTGTTGTCAAAGAGGGAGAATGAATGATTGATGATCTAAGAATAGAAAGAGGGAGAATAAGAAAGAACAGATTGAGGGAGAATGACTGAAATATATTAAAGAAACAATGAGAAATGAACACGGAGAGAGAAAAAGATCAAATATCTCAGAGGGAGTAAAGACAAAAAAATATATATGTTAGAGTATGTCATCATCAATTGACAATATTTCCATCAATCCCAAAAAGGGAGATTGTTACTCAATTGATGGAGATGATGATGAAGACCAAGATCAGAGGAATACAAGATTGTAGAAAGGATTAGATCAGTTGTTATTTTATCATTGATGTCAAGCAATTGATTTCCGGTTCATATTAAATTTCCATATCTTTCAGAGTTTATTTAATTGGGCAGTTAATAAAGATTAGACAATGATAAGTTCATATTGAGACAATTGTTTTCTACTTTATCAAGTTGGTAAAGCAAATTGGTGAAGTCAATAAGCTCAATAGTTATGTTACTGAGTAGAAAGAAGTATTTCGGTAATGGGTTGTGTAATTCGGTCAAGACATTGAGACATTGAGGCACCGAGTAGTGCATGTTATTAACCGAGCGGAACATATGTTAGAAACAAGGATAAGAACGCATTTAATGGCAAGCCACAATGATCTGGAAGATTCCAAGGATGAAGAATAAGTTTGTTACAAAATCTACGCATGAGAAAATTCAAGGTAAAGATCTATGTTATAGATTAAGCGGAAAAAGTGATGGTTTTACTTCCAAGAAAAGTGCAAGTCCCGAGGTGATACTGAAGTGGTTCACCGAGTTTCAAATTCACTAAATCAGTTCAAAAAGTTGATCTTACGGCTGAGAGTGATTGAAGGAAAACCTAATCAAGGAGATTAAGAGGCAAAAATAGAGCCTATTTAAAGATAAATTTGAAAAATACTAGTGTTGGCAAGTTGAAGTGTTGAAGCGCTACCAAGTGAAGTAGTGAAGAGCAAAGAGGTGTAAATATGAGTCTAAAGCAGAGATTGATGAAGTGTTGATGCTAGTAGTCAGAGAATGCATAATGGATCTAATAAAGCAAGAGGTAGTTACAATTTTATAGATCAATTTATACACTATTTATTATTTGCATTTGTAACAGAGAAATCTCCTAACCGAGTGGACTTAACAGTCATTGTAAAATCCTTGAGAAAGGTGACATTCTAAAAGAGTGTTCAAATCCCTCTAACTAGGACACTCCTAATAGGGTGAAGATCTTAATAGGTCTGAGGTAAATCCCCTAATAGGATCACATAAAATAATGTGTATTGTAATCTTTAACATGATTGGCTTTTAAGCGAGCATACTTCGAGTATTTTCATTTGTGGATGATAATTGCCACAGAGGTTTTTCCCAGATTGGATTTCCTCATTAAATCTAGTGTTATGTGTGTTGAATGATTCATGTGCATGATATTTACTGTTTATGCAAGTTGATATTTGAGTTATTGAAGTTATTGGTGATTTGGTTGTTGTTGTAGTTTTATTCTACCGAGTTGAATCAGAGTTAAGTTTTAAATTTTAAAGTATCATAGTTTTCTAATTCACCCCCTCCCTCTCAATAAACCAACAAAACATCCAATGCCCAAGGTAGAAGCAATCCCATGAATGAATATGGGAGGGATAGTTTCATAATATGTGTTAAGGAAGATTTCTCAACTATGCAACTAAATGAATCAAAATATGTCATATCAACTAAAGCAAATCTAAACAATTGTGTAAATGCCCGATGAAGAATCTATGAAGGCACATAAGAATGGATGACAAACTTCCATCAAGGAGGAATTCAATATCCTCAATCACGTATCCCCAATGTCTAGAGTGGGTGACGTATCAAACAATGTTGCAATATATTGCAAGTAATCATCTCGTTCTGTTAAAACTAGAAGGGAACAATCAACCTCCTGAACTAAAACAATCTCTGAAGAAGTGGGAGGTGGAGGATTTTACCCCCTATAGAAAGAAAAACAAACTCTTGTGCAACTTTATTAGGTAAGAAACCACAAAAAATAAGAAATGAATGAATCCAAGACCGCTATGTACCTGATGCAAAATCTAGAAAATTTGATAGCAAATCTGGAAAAGAGCACAATGAGAATTTTTCTACGATATGTGGTTTTTGAAATACAAAGTTCATAAGTGCAAGATATGGCCCCAGAAGTGCAAAATTGAAGGCTGATTTTGGAGGCTTGGTATAGAAAATTGGTGTAGAATCTAGTTAAACTACATGAAGATTTGGATTGGCACAAAAATCATCTTTTCAATGATATTTTGTTTGTGTGATTTCAATCCCATATGATTTAATTATGGAAAAAACACTGAAGGTAGTTTTTTAGAACAAAAGAGAGATAAAAATAGAGATGCTAAATTTAGCTAGGTGTAATTTTTTAGTAGGTCCACCATGCAGGGATGATGATGTGAGCACTACTGTTGCATGGTACTTTTGCAGAAAAATGAAGTACACACTTTTTTGACTTTTTAAAAAAACCTTGCTTTTGTAAATTTGACCCCTCCCCCAAACTTTAGTAAATAAAATTCATAAATTGTTTTGAAAAGCTACATGAGAATTTTAACATGCGGGTTTTTTTTTTGCACAATTTTTAGGTATTCATGAGAGTATCCCTAATTAAAGAAATTGAGAGTTGAAGTTGAACTTTTCTGAATTTATTCCAAAAGAGGGGTTAAACTGCCACATAGATATCAAAAGGGTTTTGACCATAACACTTTTGATCGAAAGCATTTCATTTGAAACATTGCATCTAAATTCAAAGGCAATGTACTTTTATTATATATATAATTCCAAGCATTGCTTAAAACTCTAGATGTCAAATATACACCACGTGATTTCAGGGGAAACTATTTTGCCCAAAATCTTTTAGAATGAAACTGTTTCACTATAAACTATTTTGTTGGCTGAAAAATATGACATAGATTTATACTTTTACATAGATATGTTAATTAAAACTATTATAAAACTAAAGAGGAAAAAAATACAAATTTATTTTTTAAAACTAATTTATTTTAAAATATTTATTGTTTAAATATACTTATAAAATCACTATTAAAACCTAATATTTCAATTTAAACTCTAACTTGTAATTCTCATTTTTTTTTAAAAAAAATCCTAATCATTCAATCCTAAATCTTTTTCCCACTTTTTCTTTTCACATCACTCCATATTATTTTCATAGAATATTTATTTATTTATCTTTTATTTTGTTTTCTAAATTTTGTTTCCTAGAGAAAGACTATGTAATGAAAACAAATTTTGATTTCTTATTTTTTTAAAAAATTTCAAAGGGGTAAATGCTTTTGATTATGGCCATCATGGGGTTCCAAATGAGGTCCTTAAGTGACAATAAAAAATTAGAAAAATGAAGTTAGAAAATTTGACACAAAAAATTGAATAGGTTATTAACATAATTTGGAAACATATGTTAGAGGAGGATATGTAGCAAATTGAATGTAATTTATAAGCTATTCATTGTTTTTAGAAAATGGAAAATATATTTTGTGAAAATTTTGAAATTTCAATGCAGTGGTACTTAAATTTCAAGAAAAAAATAAGCAGGTGTATGTTTGAAAAAATTAAGTAAAAATATAAAATAACATTATTTTTTAATTTGAAATTTCAGTGCAGTGGTACTTAAATTTCAAGAAAAAAATAAGCAGGTGTATGTTTGAAAAAACTAAGTAAAAATATAAAATAACATTATTTTTTAATCTTTTAATATAAGCAAAGAACATATGCCTGGATGTCTAGATGTTTTTTGTAATTTTTTTGCAAGTAACTAATTAATTATATTTTTTATTTAAACTTTTTGATAATATTATAACTTTTATGTTGTTCACCTTAACTTGGTCAAAACTTTATGAAATTTAATTTTTTTATCCTATAGTATTGGGAAGCACAAAATGTGTCACATCTTTTAGATTAAATAATGTTAAACCGTTTGAAAGTTATAGATGTTTTCAATCAGCCTATCAAATAGGAGTTTAGTCATAATACATGAAGAAAATTAATAATAATTACTTGTTGAAATCAAATTAGACATATCTTTTATTGGTGGAAAGATGGCAATTTCCCTTATAAACTTGTTTTGTTTCATCAAATTCAGATAAAAAAGTCGTCACTCATATGGGCAAAGTCTGAGAAACCAAGGAAAAGTTCTAAACATGTTTTTGTTGTTGATTTTCTAGGTTTGACACCCCCAAGCCAGATCCCAACACAATCCAAAGGGAAATCCCAAGACTACAGATTTTGTTAGTAAAAAGGATATATATATATATATATATATATATATATATATATATATACNAAAAAAGATATATATATATATATATATATATATATATATATATATATACCGAAATAAAAGCAGAAAGCACCAAAATGACAACAATCTGTCACAGAAGACAGATGACCACAAAAAGGGCTTAACCCTTGATTATACAATAAAGAACATAAAGACTCAAAAAAAATAGACAACGATTTACTTCCAGAAAAATAGTGTCGAAACAACTTCCAGCAGTAATTACTCAGCAGCATCCATCTGGTCTTCCAAAATCTAGATTTCTTTCATCTGCAATTCCACAGTCTGGATCGAGTCCCGCAGCTTTGTGATGGCTTTCATCTAAACATCAGATTTATTTTTGGTTCTTGATCTAGTCCTGGTTCCCGGGACCGACGTCTGAGTTTCTTGTTTACCTTCTTCCTCCTGCTTAGCTCTTTCATTGTAGTTCCCTTCCAGCATGGCATGAAGCACTTTCAGGTTATCCATAGAGTTTTGCATGCCTATTTTGCTTATCGTTATCAGCTTTTTGAGAAGAACATTATTGTTATTAATCTTCTCAGTGATCTTTTTCAGCCTATTGTCGACCATGGTGTTTAACTTTTCTTCCACAGTACATTACATATTACATATTTTGATAATTAATTTGTTAGTCTAAATTATACTTGATATAGTACATTATCATATATAATTATATACAAATATATATATTATAATTAATGATATTAATATATAATATTAATTTTTAATTTTTATATTTATATAAGTTACTAATATATAATATGATACAATTTATGATATTAATATATATAATATTAATGCTTGATATAACATTTAATATTATAAATATATCCCTCCATCTCTCTCATACTCTCCTTCTTGGACACTCTCTCCCTCTCTCTACAAGTCTAACTCTCCTAACTTGTACCTATCTCTAACGACCCCTCCTCATCCCTATCTCTAAACCTCTCCCTCCCTCCCCACACTCTCTTTCCCCCTAATACCTCTATCTCAATCTGTCTCCTTCCCAACCTCCCTTTTCTCGTAGTAACCTACTCTTCCTCTTCCTTTCTCTCTACCTATCTACCATTCCCTCTCTACTTAGATCTATATCTTTCCTTGCAACCTCTATCTTATCTATATCTCACTTTATCCCTACAACCTTCCTCACATCTCTCTCTTTCCCCTCCCCTATGTACTTCCCTTTCCCTCCTCACCTGAGACCTCTATACATACATCTCTCTCTCTCTCTCTCTCTCTCTCTCTCTCTCTCTCTCTCTCTCTCTCTCTCTCTCTCTCTCTCTCTCTCTCTCTCGTAATAGTACACCTACACCCACACAATCATTATGGCAAGAAAAAGTCTCATTCAAAGAGAGAAAAAGAAAAAAATATTGGAAAGGAAATATAATTTGCTTCTCCTATATTTGAAAAAAGAGATTAGCAAAGTCTCATCACTAGATTGAAAATTGGAAATTTATAGAAAATTACAATCTCTATCATGTAATAGTACACCTACATGATATGTGTGTGTGTGTGTGTGTGTGTGTGTGTTAGATTTAGATGTTGTTGGAATTGTTGTCATTGATGTCAAAACCTTCATACCAACACATCTTGGCGGTTGCAGTTGGTTGTTGGTGGTATCAATTGGTTGTTGGTGGTATCAATTGGTTGTTGGTTTTCAGTTATATGTAGAACAAGTTTTGTCCACACAGTTTTGGTGCTCTATGGTAGGTGTACTTGGTTCTACTAAAGGATTACATGTTTTGGTACACTTGTGTTCTTTTGATAGTCAGTGGTGCATGGTTTTTTTTTGTTACTGTTTACTGCTATAACTACAGCATTCTTCCAGGTGTTTCTAATATTTCAACTTTCTTGCAGTTCATCATTTATCTTTTGGTATCATATTTTGGATGTGTTCTATCTAGTTTCATCTATCGACGGGTTCATAACTTTTGAAGATCAATACATGGTCTTGGTTGTGGTGTTTTGACAGTTTCGGTAAATGTAATAAGTATTGTAAATATCTTAAGTTACACCTATATTTTAGTCCCGGTGTAGTGTGTTGTAAATTTTTCTTAAGTGTGTCATAGATTTCGGATCAAAGGCAGTTCATTAAATGTAATTATAATATCTTTTGAATTGAGGTCGACACACATTTGGTGTGGCTAACATATGTATGATCAGATACCTATATAAATAAATAAAAATCTTTTATATCTGATACATGAGAAGGAATAAGGTGTGTGTGTGTGTGTGTGTGTGTGTGTGTGTGTGTGAAGATAAGCGAGCTGAGAAAGTGAGATCTTGGCAGTGATGTGTGCAAGATGAAGCAAATTATTGAGAGATCAAGAAGGGAATTTGCATACAGATTTGCAGTGGATCAGACAGTGGTATACAAAGAGAAGATCAACAATCAGATCTACTATTGGGTGTGGTAACTAAGCTTAATTTTTGAACTATTTCATGCATATTCATATGCAATCTTATTAGTTCATATTTTATCTATAAAATATCTTTTTGTATAAGAGTAGTTAGCTTGACCAGCAGTGAGCCGACCACAATGAGAAAACCGCAGTGAGAAAAATCGGCTATGATCCTTTGTAAAAATTACCTTAACCAGTGTTCCGTTTCATGAGGATTAGCTTCTCCATGGTTTTTCCCAATTTGGGTTTCCACGTAATTTCTGGTGTTCTTTGTGTTAGTGGTTGTGTGCTTTCATATTTTATAATTGGTTGATGTTGTTCCTAGTAGAACAGAAGTTAATATTGATATAACTGTTACTATCATTTATATGGTTTGTGAGTTAACCGACATAGTAGAAAAATTTGAAAGTGTTTGTGAATAACTTATTCACCCGCCCTCTCAATTATTCGACTTGTTCAACAATTGGTATCAGAACTTGGTCCCTTGCAGATAGAGTTTAACCGCTTGAGGGAGATCTTGGTTGTTTTAACAGATGGAAGGACGATACCATGTTGATGAGGATTGGAAGATCATGTTGAGAGAAATTGAGAGTAACTAAATAAAAAATGAGGAGTTGAAAGAAAACCTGAAGGAAGAAAATGCATATATAGGTAAGATAAGGAATGAGGAGTTGAAAGAAAACCTGAAGGAAGAAAATGCATGTATATTTAAGCTAAGGAATCAGATCGGGAAGTTTAAAGAAATGCATAAGGAAGTCAGTTAGGAAGTGAAGGAATCAAAAGAAAAAATAGAAGACCTAGAGCAAGAGGTAAAGCAAGCGAAATAAAAGGCAATGGGCCTAGAAAATTTGTTTAATGACAAGAAAAAATTTGAAGAATTTATGAAAGATGGATTGAAGACATTGTAGGTAGGATGGGTAAGGACTGAAGAAGAACTCAAATAGAAGCTAGAATATTGGAATCAAACCGAAGAGGATTTGAACAATACTTTTTATCAGAGTGTGGAGGAATGGAAGAAGTCTAAAGAGAATCTGAAGCATATCATCAAGATGATGTCAGAAAAAAATGAGAAGATGGATCAGGAATTAAAGACGCTGAGATCTGAAGTTAAGGTGTGTGAGAGAAGTACTATTTTGGATCATTTATTATCCTTGTAGAAGAGTCACAAGGGTAAATAAGGATTAGGGTTTATCGATGAATGTACAAATCAGAAGGACAAAGGAAAAGAGAAGGTAATTGAAGATGAAGCAAAGGCTGAAGTAACAAGAAAATTCAGGAATCATAATACATCTACAAGGCCTCTGGTAAGATAATTGAATGCTCAAAGGTACTTAGCTTTTAATGGTTGTTGTCATATTTTTAAGAATTTGGGTCATAAGGCAATTGATTGTAAGATGAGGAAAGATCAGAAAGTTCAATGCTTTAATTGTCATAAGTTTGGTCATAAAGCAAGTTAGTGCAGAAGTCAAGTTTCAAATTAGGATAAGAAGACTACAGTAAATCATATCTTTCATGGAAATTTCTATTTATGTCACAAATATGCTCACAAGGCTAATCAATGCAGATCCAGAGTTCAGTCAATGAGATCAGGACAAAGGAATGTTAATTGTTTCAAATGTGGTCAGATTGGTCATTATGCTAACACATGCAGATCTGGTGGTGCTTAAGTAGATGTTGGAGATGGTTATTATGTTTTGGTTAAAAAGTGAATCTCAAAAGAATAGTATGGCATGTAAAAGGAAGGATTTTTCTTATGTAGAGATCCATGTGGTACCCGATCTTGATGCTACCTCTACCGACAACTGAGCTAAATGCTCTGGCTCAGGAGGAGTATTAAATGTTATACCAGTCACTTCCCTTGCTCAAAGGTGATACATGTTGCAACTAGCTTGTCCCCGGTATGTTGATTAGACATATAATAATTGCAGTTAATAATTAAATGATTGATGTGCGCAGTATAACTGGATTACGTCAGTGATAATTAATTTTTGGTGGAAAATTCAATTATGGTGGTCTGTGGCTTTATAGGCAGAATTTTGAAATCATTTGGTACTGTAGAAAGAAGAAAAATATGAGAATTTGCAAAGAGAGCTAAAGGAGAAATTTGTAAGTGATTATGGAGTATTAATTAGTAGTTCGAAGTGTCGGTGTGTCAATGTTAAAGATAAGAAGAAGGTTGAGTTGAAGGATTTTCATCGTAGAAGAATCAAGAAGTTGGAGTCTGGATTGGCTACGGAAGATATGAAAAGGATTAGAAATCTTGGCTTGAATTTGGAGATAATTTTCCTAGTGCGATGACAGAGAATTCATTTTATTCTTGTTGGGTTAGTTTCATGGTGAAACCCTATTGATGGATAAGCCTTATCCATTGATGAAAGAGGTAATTGAAGCTATTATAAGATTATGCAGCATTGGTGAATTACCTTGAAAGAAGTCGATAAGCTACAATGCGGTAGAAGAACTAACTATGATTGGTCGTGATCAACTTGCATTGTTAATTAACACCCTCAAATATGATATGGTGAGGTATGTCACCTATAGCGTTTCTTACAAAATTTAGTTTCAAAATCATGATGGTGCCACTTGGGCGCTAGCTGTTGATATTGCACATAAATTTTTAAGGGAAAATGTTCAAATGGATCTTTGTAAGATGTTGTTGGAGATTTTTTTTGAAAATGTAAAGATGTCTATTGAAAGTGTATATAGTTTTAGTTTTGGTTCATCGGTCATATATTTAGTTTTCTATTTCATGAGATCGTTACCTGGTGAGAAGAATATCGAGTGGAAGACCAAAATTATTGTCAGTAAGTAGATTTGCAGATATCTTGATGTGTTGGAAAATAGAGCAGATGCCAATAAGGCATATTTCGTGTCTTTGTAGATGAGTAATTGTTCAGGATTGATTATTATTGGTTTCATACCAATAATTCATGGTGAGGAGGGTTCCTCGCCTAGTCAGAAGATGATAGTTGTTTCTTTTGGTGGTTCCCCTCCGGAATTGAAAAGAGAAAGTTGAGAAAGAAAGGAAAAAGGATAGTTACTGTTGTAGAGAGTGACGAAAAGAAGGATAAGGTTGAAGAAGAAGTGTCTAAAGAAAAGAAAGAAGGAGAGGAGAAAGAAAAAGAAGAGATAAATGTGAGTTCTCTGTCAGAATCTGACTCTATGGATTCTGATATGGTGCAGTCGTTGATGAAAGATAAGGCATTTGAAAGAATTGGTGACATGTGGATTGGTTGTTCATCGGTGACTAGAACAGAGATTGAAGAGTTGTTGACTGATCACTTGATCAGTAAAAAGATTATTGTTTCCAGTGCGTTTGGTATGTTACTGATTGATTTGATCAAGAATATTGAGGAAAGATTATTGCAGAGTGGAGATGATTGCAAAAAGTTAAATAAATCTATTAAGAGGAGATGTACAAATGTGAAGTAGAAACTTACCAGAGTTATCGGTGAAACAAAAGACTGTGTGAAGGAAATTGCAAATATATATGTAACCACCTAATTTCGGTCTGTCGCAACTATGGACCCTATTTTCCCTAAGTGTGATCATACCCTCAAGTTATGTCCAAACGACCCTGTTACTGTTTGGCATAATTCTTTTAATCGATTTAATGTCCTAGGTGATTTTTATCACTGATTTATGTTATCTACTATAGCCAAACAATTCAATTCAATATCGACCAATCAGATCAAATCTAAATCAAACATGGCTATAGTATTTAATTATAATGGAATTAAATAAATCTCTAAATCAATGAATCACTTGCAAACCAACCCATTCCCCTAGCCTATTAATTTTATTAAAATGGCTATAGTCCCTTAATTATTAAAAAGCAATTTATTTGTTTTAATAATTA
>MU228481.1:639202-693541 GCA_018584345.1 Thuja plicata
GCATGTTTAATCATTTTTAGCTCATTTTAACTCAAATCCTTCATATTTAGGGTGTATTGGTCACTGTTTCATCACTATATTCTGAGGGCTGATATAGTGGTGTTCATACTCTTCCTAGATTAGAAGGCAATAGGTCGCCTTTAGAGGGTTTATTATGTTTTTCATGCTTTTACTAACCCTAAGTTACTAAAACAATGATCTATTGAAGTGTTTGTGTCCATCTAACAGGTACCCATTTACGCACTCACAATATACAAGTACTATCTTCGATGGCCTATTGTTGTGGACACGTTCAGAAGAAGAAGTGAAGTAATTGAGAAGGAATTGAATGAGCTGGGAAAGACATGTGATATCTTCAAGGACAAGGATGGAAAATAGAGGATCAAAGTTGGTGAGCTACAAGAAGAATTGTTGTTGTTACAGAGGCAAAGAGAAGAATTGGTGCAAACATTTTGGTTAGTGAAGGACATGATTGAGGTCTGACTAGAGCATGTTTCTAGTATTATTTCAGAAACAGAGGATTATGAACAATGGATTCAGTCTTTGGATTGTATTTCATCTTTTGATTTACAGGTGGAACATGATAGTCTATGTGCCCGGATGAGTGATATTGTTGATGAATGGAAGAAAGATCTTTTGATCTTAAAGGAAAGGTATAAGAAATTTTTCACAATTAAGTCTGTTGTATTTCTTTGAGGATTCTTTGCTGAATTTTTTGGCAATTTTCCATTGTGGCAAAATGGGGGAGAGAAAGTGGAAGTCAAAAATATTAATGAAGTATCTACTTAGGGGGAGTTTTGGTTTTAAATATTTTGGATTTTTTGGATGAGCTATGCTTTTGTTGTTTTTCCATCAATGCCAAAGGGGGATTGTTAGATTCAGATGTTGTTGGCATTGTTGTCATTGATATCAAAACCTTCACATCGACATCTTTGTGGTATCGGTTGGTTGTTGGCGGTATTGGTATCGGTTGGATAGTTGTGATCATACGTTTTAGTTATATGCAAAATAGGTTTTGTACACACAGTTTTGGTGCTCTATGGAAGGTGTACTTGGTTCTACTAAAGGATTACATGTTTTGGTACACTTGTGTGCTTTCGATAATCAGTGGTGCATGGTGTTTTCTGTCGGTTACTATTGATAGCTATATCTATAGTGTTCTTCTAGGTGTTTCTAATATCTGGACTTTCTTGCAGTTCATCAGTTATATTTTGGTATCATATTCTACACTTTTTCTATCTAGTTTCATCTATCGGTGCGTTTAAAAGTTTTGATGATCAAGAAATGGTCTTGGTTATGGTGTTTTGACAGTTTCGGTAAATGTAATAAGCATTGTAAACATATTAAGTGAGAGCTATATTTGGGTCCTGGTGTAGTATGTTGTAAAGTTTTCTTAAGTATGTCTTAGATTTAGGATCAGCAGTAGTACATTAAATGTAATTGTAAAATCTTTTTGAATTAAGGTCAACACATGTTTGATGTGGCCGACATATGTATGCTCAAATACATATATAAATAAAGAAAAATATTTTGTATCTGATGCATGAGAAGGAATGAAATGAGAGAGAGAGAGAGAGAGAGAGAGAGAGAGAGAGAGAGTGTGTGTGTGTGTGTGAAGATAAGCAAACCGAGAAAGCGAGTTCTTGGGGGTGATGTGTGCAAGCTGAAGAAAATTATTGAGAGATCAAAAAGGGCATTTGCGCACATATTTGTATTTGATCAGACAGTGGTATACATAGAGAATATCAACAATCAGATCTATTGCTGGATGTGGTAACTAAGCTTAATTGTTCAGTTGTTTCATGCATATTTAGATGCAATCTTATCAGTTCATACTTTTTTCTATAAAATATCTTTTTGTATAAGGGTAGTTAGCCCGACCGGAAGTGAGCCAACCGCAATGAACCAACTGACAGTGATCCTTTGTAAAAATAACCTTAATCGGTGTTTCATTTCATGAGATTAACTTCTCTATGGTTTTTTCCAATTTGGGTTTCCTTGTAAATTTTGGTGTTCTTTGTGTTAAGCGGTTTTGTGTTTTCATGTTTTATAATTGGTTGATGTGGTTACTGGTAGAATAGAAGTTAATATTGATATAACTATGATTATCATTTGTATCGTTTGTGAGTTAAAATTACATTGAGATCAAAAGAACAACATATGAATATTTATGTTCATTATGCATAAAAGAACATGTAGTTTTAATTTAACATTAGAATGTAACAATTACCTATATAATAATATCATGATCTCATTATAGATTAATATTACATTATCCCAAACATTATCAAGATGAAAGAAAAGTAGATAAACTCTTTAGGCATATGCATGAATGTCTATATTAAAGAATGTTGTTTAAATTCTCTATGTGTTTGTTGGGCTATGATTCCAGGAGAGGGTGTCTAAGGTGGGTAAACAAAGAGGGATGCTCCTCTTTTTGGAAAAATCTAAATATTTGAAAGTGCTTTGGCCAAAGTCTTGTTCATTGAAATAGACGAATTAGCCTAAAATAATTATTGATATGTTTCTCTAGTATATCTTGATAGTAGGACCTTGCATTTCATTATTACAAATGCATGTAGATATATTAGGCTACACCAAGGTTTCTATCCTACCATTGATTTCCAGGTAGCTAGGCATTTTGTGCAAGGTTGTGTGTTCTTCTAAGTAGGAAGAACTTTCGAGAACCATAACTTTGTGGTTGGGCACAAAAGTGTCTGGGACATGTTCCTATCCTTCGACTTGTAGATGAAAAAGACGGTTGATGACGACCAAGGACATTGTATATGATCTTGAATTTATCATTAATTATAATTGTACTTCATAGTTTTATTATTCATGTTACATGACATGAGAGCCTATGTACATCTAATGTATATGTTCTATTACTTCGAATAAGCACTAAATCTTCAAAACATAATCTTAACATTATGTAATTATTGGAGGCAAATTGTTTATTTTCAACATCTTTGTCACCTTTTGCCAGCGGGATCCATTGATCCATCCATAATCAACTTGCATAAAAATTTTGGTAGATTGATCATTATTATGTAGAATGATGTGTATTAATATAATGTTGTAAAATAATTAAGGTTGGGAGCCTTACACCCTCTTTTTTTAATAAAAATGCTAAATTGACCCTCTAATAAAAGCTTTATGTGCCCATTTTGTAACTTAGAGATAGAAGGTTTCCACAATCCATGATAGTGATGATGTTGTAAAAATTGACTCACAATCATTTCCAGAAGCATATCAGCACATTTTGTAACTACCACCAATTAATAATTTTAAATCTTGAAAAATATGAATAATAACCTCCATTTGGGGACTCAATATTCCTACCACTTTTTAATAATATATTTTCTTTATTTGATTCTTTGTCATAACCAAGTTATCATAGATTACTTCTAAAAATAATCAGTAACTCCTTTTGATCTTATCTTGCAAATTGATTGTTGATTTAAAAATATTCATGACACAATACTACATGTCATAAAATATATTAAAATTATTTATCTTAAAATGGTATGCTCGCCATAAAGTGTATAGTGCAACAATGACTTTTATTTGATTATGGATAAATTAGTAATGGTATAATTTTATTGGAATTTATTTTTAAACAAAATCAATTAATTAAAAAAACATTAAAATTTATTTTTGGGAGATTCAAGATTTGCATTACACCTCAATATTGTCTTGCATCAATATATAATTGTCATAATATTTTTTAATAAATTACATCAAATTTTGTATACAAAGACTAAGTACATAGCATCAATTTGCAGCATTTTTTTAGCATACATCCAACATTGTTTCAACATATATCCAACTACCAACAATCGAATAAAATTTGATGACATTTATTTCTTTAAATTCTATCAAGCTCAACTAGAGGTTTGCACATAGTATGAAATAGAAAGCTTGAATATGTCGTGCTTGATTCCTTTAAATTTACTCAAAATTTTTTGTTTAAAAAATAACACAGGTGACACATGTATGGGTTAGGGCCTTATAATGGATAGAAAATTATAGTAATAAATCTGAGGTATGAAAATTATTTTATTACAATAGCCACCTCATGAAGAATAAAATATTAAAAGTTGTAATAAAAATCCATACGCGGATATTAAAAATATATATATTGTGAATAGATTTTGGATTCAATTGTGCGTGAATTTTTGCACATCAACATTTCAGAGCACACTTGGTGATGCATCATCAAGATGCAAGTATTATACACGATTGATACTGGATGTTGCAACCACCAGAACCCTAATACTCTACAACCATGATTTGGGTCTTGTGTTTGTGATCACCCCTTAGCAATGGAAAAGGAGAAAGGGTCGGCCTCCGGGCCCAGCCCAAACGAGCCCTGGATACAGCTTAATCCATGTCATGTTACGATGAACAAGAAAACCAGAGAATTTGGATCAATGGAGGTTCTTGAAGCCGCTCTCTAGGAAACCACTACCCAGCGAAATAAAAAAAAATGGAGACTTCTACTGTTGGGGATGAAAAAACCATGAGACCTTCTTCCATTGGGGCCTAGACAACCAACAAGATATGCATCATCAGAGTGATGCAATAGATGGTTTGCCTTCTTAGACTTCTGACTCGTCTAGAGGTAGACTATCTCTTTTGAGCTCCTAGATGATATTCTGGATGTTATCAATGATTTTAAATCCAAATCTATTATACCTTTTTTCCTCAAAGGCATACCATCTAAACAAGACTTCTTGAAATGGACATGCACCAACTGGGAACAAAAGGGATGGTTAAAGAGTATTTTAGAGGCTTCGGAAGGGGATACATAGCCTGTAATTTTGTGGATCCAAACCATGCCAGATCATCCCTTCATTATGGCTCTTGGATCATAAATGGACAAACATGTTACCTCCAGGCCTAGGACATTGTCTTTCATCCAGAAGGGATCTCTAAATCTAAATACCCTGTGTCGGTGGAATTTCCCATCCTAAACCTTTCTTTTCATCCACACCTACACACCATAGCAACTCAACTGGGTAGGGTTATGTGGTGTAAGCCCAACACTGGTAAATGGGCAAGTTTGAAAGTGCACCCCTGACTTTGTGTTGAAATGGACTTAACTCAACCGCTTTCTGAATTTAATCAACTCTTACACCCTGGGTTTGAATTTACTCAAAGGATTGTTTATCTTAATAAGCCTAATTCTTATTTCTATTGTCAAAAGGAAGGACATCTTATTTGAGATTGTTCTTACCACAAACCTTGTCAACCACAAGGTTTTGTTCCTGTTAATAGCCCTTCCAATCCCCTTTTTGGTGAAGCCTCTAAGAATATTTCGCCTTCCCACCCTATTATTTAGCCCCCTTCTTTGCCTTTTCATCATGTGGCTATTCTTAACCATGTTGCTTCCTCATTTCCTTCCTCCCTTTCCAGCAGTGTGTCCTTCAAAGAATTCGTACAATCTTTCAAAAAAATAAAAGAAGATAACCCCCCATCCCATCCACCATCTGTACATCCTCAACCCTCTCACCCTTTAAATTTACCTCTTATCAACCTTGTGTCTTCCCTCCCCTCAAAATCACCTCTCGTTAAACCCATGTCTTCATCCACCCATCCTAGCAGCACCCGAAGATCCCCCCCTCCAATTCCTATGAGAGTTGGTTCACCAATTTCTTCTAGAGAATTACCTTCTATTAATGACCCTCTTGACCCAGAAATGCTATTGTCATCAAATAAGTTCAAAACTCTCCTCATAGACGATGAGATTCCTGACTCTGAATGAATTGTCTATTCGGTCTTGGAATGTGAGGGGATTAACTATCCCATCACATATGTATCATGTGAAATAGTATATCTTAGATAACCACACAGATGTTCTCATGCTTCAAGAATTCAAATTAAGCGATACTCAGCTTGATGCTTCCCTAGATGTCATTTAGAAAGACGCCAAATTTTTCCATACCAACAATCAAGAGGGTAGTGGGGGGGATACTCTGGGTCTCACACCTTTGCTTGCAAATTATGTTATTTCTTTTGGAACATATCCTAACAATTGTTGTGTGTGGGTTACCATCTTATTTCAAGACACCCGTATTGGCTTCTGCTCTGTTTATGCCCCCAACTCTTCACCCCAAAGAGTTACTTTGTGGGAATGGTTACATTCTAATTTGTTAGCTAGTAAATGGGTTCTTGGGGGTGATTTTAACATGGTCAAACACCCGATTAACCATAGCTAGTAATGCCACTCTCGCCTTCCAAAACTTGAATTTGAAGCTTGGACCCTTTCTCGAAACTCCTTGGGAGTTTACAATCCTATTATGGTAAAATAGACTCCCATAAACTTCATTGGTTCACTTGGAGAAATTGTCGTGAAGGATTTTTGTGTAAGATGTGTAGGTTGGATAGGTTTTATATCTCTCCTAATTTACTTGTTTTTCCTTTCACATCGGGTCACCTTATCCAACTATATTTAGGAGCCACACTTTCAAATCATTTGCCCATTTTTACCATCATATCCCTCAATAGGGGCTCAACTTTTCCTAATGAGCTTCCATACAAATTGAATGTTTTACATCTCCAAAATCAAGACTGCATTGATGGTTTGTTAAGTATCTAGAATGTTGAACCTAAACCCCAAAATAAAAGATGGATTGGCTGGTCGGAAATAACTATCTCTCGATGCACACTCTTTCTTCGTGATTATGGGAGGACAATTGAAGACAATCGTAGAGGGAAATAAATATTGTTTAAAGGGTGGTTTTTCCAAGCAAGGAAAAATCTAGAGAACAATTTCTTAAACACTTCTCTTCAACATGCAGTTGCTCACATTGAGAATTGGTTGTGTAAAATGGTTGCTTACAAAGGAAAAGGAGCTCAATTGAGGGCCTACTTGCAGTGGATGAAAGAAGGGGATAAGAGAACCAAGTTCTTCTTCCACTTCTTACAACATAAACACAAAAGGGAATATATTTCAGTCATTAAAGATGTTGATGGTTCTCTACAGACTAGCCAAGACATGATAATGAAAACTTTCTATGATCATTACAAATAACTCTTTACTGATGATTCTACTAATGATCCCTTAATTTCTATCTTAGAAGATAGCCTAGCTAAATGTATCCCAAGCAAAATCCAACATGACTACAACACTTTTCTTGATCACTATCTTTCCTTGGATGAGATTGAGGAGGCTATGCATGATTTGGCTTTGGAAAAAAGTATAGGGTTGGATGGTCTACTTTTTGAGTTCTAGCACAAGCTTTGGCCCCATATCAAAGAAGACTTCTACAATGTTTACCTTGAGGACATCAAAATAGAATCTCTTGGAGCTATTATCAACCAAGGTCTAATTAAACTTATCCCCAAAGGGAAGCATGAAGGCAATGTGAATGGATGGCACCCCAAAACTCTTCTAAACATGTCTTACAAGATTATAACAAAAATCTTTAGCCAAAAGAATCAAAACTATTTGCCAAGAGATTGTTTGGCCAGAGAAAAATGGTTTCCTAGCGGGTAGATTTATTTTGGACAATTTAGGGCTAGTGTGGGAATCATCAAAATGACCACAACAAACAGAGAAAGATTCTTTGATTCTTAAACTTGACTTTGATAAGGCCTTTGATCGTATAAGGTGGTCATTCATTCTTAAAATGCTTCAATGGCTGGGATTTGGACCCAATTTCGTGCCCATGTTCGAATTTTGTTCATGGATGCCAACACGAGATTGGTCATCAATGGTTCTCTCTCCCCACAATTCCCTCTGCAAAATTCCATCTATCAACGTTGCCCTTTAGCACCATTCCTTTATGTTCTCACAGCTGATGCTTTGGGATATCTCTTGCATCATGCCCAATCAAACAACATTATTCATGGAATTTTTAATGCCCGGCAATATGGATATCCTTAACTCCCACTTTGTAGATGATCACATGATCTTCATTCAAAATATTGTTGATGATGTTAACAACCTTTTGGATATTCTTGATTTCTTTTGCACAATTTTGGGCTCTCAACTCGACATGCAAAAAATTGAATATTGGATGACACATCCTATCCCTCACCCACCTTGGATCCTAGAAGACTGGTATGAAATCAAACATGGAATCATAACTAGACACCTCGAGGTCCCTATTGTACTTGGAGTTACATTAAAAGATATGTGGAAGTGGTTCCTAAACAAATATAAATCCAAACTACTATCCTGGATAAATCGTTTCATGTCTATGGTTGGACAAATATAGGTGGCCAATAAAATACCCTTGGATAGTCATGTTTATATATCTTCCTATTGGCTACACTCCAAAACATGTTACCATCAACTTAAAAATCTCATTAGAGGTTTTATTTGGTCCAAGTGGGGAAATAAAAAAGGCACGGGCTAACCACTTCGTGGTCTCACTGTATTCTCCCAAAGGACAAGGGAGGACTAGGCATCATCAACCCTTACACACAAGGGGTTTTCCTTTCAGCCAAATGGATTGGAACGACTTTAGAAGGAAAATCACCTTGGAAGATTTTGGTTTAGTATCGCATTCAAACAACTTTAGCCGGTAATTCTTGGCATTTTTTTCATTGGAGTGACAAAATTCTTCTAGCCCCATATTTTAAAATCCATAGATCGACCTCATTCAACTTCATATGGAAAGCTTGGCAAGTGGTTTCCCATAAGATGGCATAGTTTGATCAATCATTTAACCATGGTCTTATCTTTGCATCTTCTTCAATTTGGCGGAGTCCTCTAATCCAAGAAAATAACAACTTGTTTACTATGATTCCAAGATTCAAAGCTAAATGTCTTTTTAAGAAGGGCATTCAGATTTTCAGAGATCTTTGGGACCCTGATCGCTTCTCACGGAAATATTGGCACTAGCTGAAAATATACTTTAACTTAAATTATAGACACAAGGCTTCAGTGTTGTAAGTTCAGAAGCTTGTGCCTCTCAATCTATCTATTCTTATATCTTCTTATTCTCACTCTTTCTTTTTGAAAGATTGGAGGTGGCCAACTAGTTGTATCCTTAGATCCTTTCCTCTAAGATCTCTTTATAACAACTTGTGCCTAACATGCCTATTTCTAGTAGACTTGACTCTATTTGGAGATGCAATTTTAAACGTTCTTATGGAATAAACTCAACCTCCAAATCTAGAAATCCAAAGATGACTCTCAATCCAGACTCACTGCTTGGAATCTCCTTCATGCAAAACTCCTTATTGGGCCTTATCTCAAATTCCTCAACCAACCCTCCTTACCCTTTCTGTGGTAAGCTTGAATCCCTCAAACATTTCTTTTGGTTTTGTCCCCATGTTAAATTATTATGGAATGAGTCAGTTACTTCTTTACCCGTCCTTTTCCACTTTCCACGGTCTTAGAAAGTTGCTATTGTTGGATCCTCAAGTTCTCACATGTTATCTAGTTCTTGTTTTCTAACCCTTATTAAGTACATCTGGAAATTTAGATGTTTGGTTGCCCTTTCTCATTCCTTTTCTCCTTTAGATATTTAAACTCAGACCATATGTTGCAGCCTCTTAACTCAAGTGTCTTGGATTCTCAGCTCTTTAAAGGATCGAGACAAAGACATCAAGGTACAGGAAGAATATATTGTTACTCAACTCAAACACAAACTAGCAATGCAATCAAATTTGTCTAATTCAGATGGAGATCTTGCAAATTTGGAAAGGGAAGGAGCTGAATTTTTCTACCTACTAGTTATAACTGTGAATCAAGAAGGGATTGTAAAGACATGGTAGTTACAAGATACACTTGTTTGTAATCTACAACAATGTCAATGCTCAATGTTTAGCAGCATCATTGGAAAAAGATGTAAGGGGGGAGGTGGTCTCGTAAAGACTGACTGGCTACAAGCTCCACCTTTTTGTAATCTGCAACAATGTCAGTATTCAGTCTATTATAGCATCACTGGAAGAAGATGTAAGGGGGGGAAAGTGGTATAAAGTCCTTGAAGGCATACAAGTCAAGTAGTTTCCATAACAGAGAAGTGAAAACAAATTTCTAAATTTCTAAGTTGTCTTGTGAAGCATTTTTATGTCTAATGTTATGTTGATTAGAAATAGATTGTGAAGATTGTTGTTGTTTTGTGTAGCAATATTGTAATTGGTTTTTGATATTTGTAATCTGATTTTCTTTCCAATAAAAAAAAAGCATGCAAGAAAGTGAAAGGAAATCACAGAGTGTGATCCAAAACGTTGATGTGCAAAAATTCACACACAATCAAATCCAAAAGCTATTCTCAATATTATTATAGATTGTAGAAATCTAATAATTCTAAAAAAATATATTGAAAATAAATAAATAAAAATCTATTAAATGACTAAGGCTTAATAACTAAGATTGTAATGACCATAAAAATATTAATTCTAACAAAATTTCCCTTCTACCTAATAAAACCAAGACTCTCGTCCATTGCCTATGACCAAAAGAATCACCATTACAATCTTATGATTCATTTGTAATTCTTGTTAGCAAATCTATTGTAATATCGCCAGCCTCCCATTATCTTGTAAATGACATGTTAGCATTTGGAATCTTATATTTTTTTGTTACATGTTCACTTGTTAGCAAATCTATTGTACTATCCCCACTCTCCCATCTTAGACTTTCACTATATGATTTATTTTTTAAATTTCTTGAATCATATCACATGCCTTTGTTAAACAAGAAAAATTATAGTAAATTGAATTATCACGTCATTTCACTCCATTATGCTCACCCAAACGAATGCAAAAGCATCAATAGGAGGAAGAAATTATTTCGCACAAAACATGTAAAGACTACCCCTTGCTAGAACTTTGTAAAGTAGAAGTGTATAAATTTCAAACATGACATTATTTGGAAGAAATTGAACATCACTTAGAGTATTTATTCATCACTCATTTCAAGTGGCATTATCACATAAATCTTTTGTTGTTCATTATATTTTATAATGATTAATAACAACCTTAATATTTGAGACATAGACTTTGAGGTGGAATCAAGTTTAAGGGCTTTATGTTTTTATAAATTGAATTGTAAAAATTAAGGGTTTTCTATTTTTATAAATTGAATTGTAAAAGTTAAAAATATATTTTTAAATATGTGTCGTATATTTTTCATTATTGTTAACCATCAATATTGGTCACACATCTTGCCACATGAAATTTTTAAATTAATAAGATGCATAAAATGTGTCTCTCGGCAAAAATAACATAATTCTAATACAACTTAAAAATAGATTTTTTAATTGAACTGTAATGAGTGAAAAATGACCCATTACAAAAATGTAGATTAGCACATAGATTAAAGATGGATTTCACCCATAATTGTATTATAATATCTACACTATTACAAGGAAACCAAAAATCAAATAGGAATCTCAAGAGGGGACATGGGGACTGGGGAAAAACCTAACCATGAATTTTAATTTATTAGGCCTAGAGTGTGAGAGATTGTGTAAGATTATTATATTAGAAACCTTCAATTTACATAAGTTGAGCCAAAATGTTTGGTCGTCATAGGTGGTGGTGGGGGTCATTGTGCTTCACATGGTTAGGATCTCAATCATTGGTGATTAGGAGGTCATGATCGATGATTTAAGGATGAGTGTCATTGTGCAGTTGGCATGATCCTACACCTAAGTTTGCAAAGGACTTGGTGCTTTAAGCGCAAAAAATGTAGGGTTGTGAAGCACTTAGCATTGAAAATTAAATATTTTTTTAACCTTTCAAAATTGACGTATGTCCCTATAGAGTCAAGGGGTCATATGACCCTCGTGGCAATTTTTTTTTTGGCCTTAGATTCTTTTTTTGGAATATAGGCAAATTTATAATCAAAATTTGTCTCTTCAATATCTTGGATGCAATGGTGTGGTCTTTTCAGCCAAATGTGCTCATGTTAAACTCTATTCACCATATCTAATCTTCAAACATAATTGCTATTGTGTTAAACATTGGTCAAATTGAGTGAACAACAGCCAAATCTAACTTTATCGAGCCTCCTAAATGAAATGAAATAGTAAAGAATGTTGCCACTATAGCAAGAATAGCTGCAATCATCAAATATCACTAAGAACACATATGCATATATGGGATTAAAGATCTCTCCAAATTCTTTCTAATTTCCAAGTTTGCATGGAAACTCAAGAGAAGAGCATACGAGACTTTGAAAGATTATACATAGGCTCCAATGTCTTAATTAGGATCCAAGTACTCAAGATTCTCAAAGCCAAATCTTTGATGTCATTTTAGAAATTTGAAACAGGTGCATAACCAAGATCTTTCTATGAGAGAGATAAGCTATTAAACTATAAATGAAGAAAAGCAATTACAACTCGTGATTTTCAAAGGTGCAAATGTTAAGATGACAATCTTGCGTTAAGAGCTCAAAGGGGTGCTATGGAAGAATGACTCCATGAATCAATGTACATGAATGCCAACCTATGCAAGATCATCACAATATATGCAAAAGAATGCCAAATACAAGCTAGGTAGTGATTTTATATAGAACTAAGGATCAAATGGAGGTAGAAAATCCAATCAATAAGATGTGACCACTAAGTAGCCTAAAAATAGAAAAAGCTCTACCCTTTAAGGAATGTCTACTCTTTGAAGAAGGGGAAACCACCTTTTATGGAAGGGGACTCCTCAACATCATATCCTAGTCAAACCCGCTTTATGAACCTAATCAAACATAATAATAGTTTAGGAAATTTAATCTAAGACTAAAGGACCAATAAATAACCCACTGGGAAAATAAAAACCTATACTAACATGGATAGGCTCATTAAGTATACACATCTATGTGGAGTCTGTATCCATGCAAAACATACAAAAAAATATGCGGAATTTCCAAATTAGATTGCAAAATAGACACACCACAAAATTCTTAATCAAGTGGAAGAATTTTCCAAATGAAAATTTAAAATATGGAATAATGAATGATTCATACAAAAAAATTAGAGTTGCCAAGCATTGAAGGAAATGCTTTTTTGAAGGAGTTCGGGGAATCTTATGATCCTAATATCATGTATTTCTAAGTATTTATTATATATTCCTAAGTATAAGAATCTAATCACTTGTGGCATCGTTAGCCCTTACATAAATATTAGTTAATTGATGCAAGGCATTCAGTATGGTTATTTTGGTATGGTTGTCATTGATGTCAGCACATTGTTGCATTAATGTCAACATGTTTTCCACGCAGTAATGATGAGGATTTTTCTCTGCATATTTGTTATCTTGTATATTTGTTGGTACAATTTTGATATGTTGTTAAATACAGTTTGGAGTCGTTGGATTCAAGTTTTTATGGTTCAAAACACAATGCAGTGATTTTGATATTTGTTTGAGTGATTGCGAATGATATTATTCTGTCGGTGAAATGCATCCTTCGCATTTCTCCGTGTAATGGTTTTTGATGATGTGATGCTAGAAATAAGGTATGAATGTCCTTAGTTTCGTTCATCTTAGTTGGCATGAGATTTTGGGCTTTGAAGACATGGTTTCAAAGTTCAATGGTGTTTCTACTCTAGGTTTGGCTAACCTTGGGTGTTTACACTTCATTTATTTGTCTCAGAGTATGCAAGAAAATATGTAATGTATATGCTTTTATTTTTGGTCTTAGTCAAGGCATGGTGTGGTCCACTTCTCATTCCTATCCATCGTGGGAATGTTTAGTGTCAACCTAATTCAATTATTGTTCGGTCCTTTCCTAGCCAACAGTTGGGACTTTTGTAAAAGTAAACTTGGTATAAATAAAGAATGAATCATTCAAGGATAGTGTGTGTATGGCATATGCATGTATTTGTACAAAAGCAATGCAAGTAGATGTATGTGTGATTAGGATGTATGAAAGAGGATTTGTCTCCCTGATTGCATAAGTTGAGTATGAAGTGTGGTGCAAAGAAGTGTGAACTTTAATGTGTTAGCTACTGGAAATAGTGAGCTGAAGGTGACAAAAAATCTTTCAGTTGTGTTGTGGTTGTATATCAGTGATAGATCTATTCTCTCGTATCCTTCTTCATCTAGGCAGTGAGCCCTTCAACATTGAGCCTTTCTTGTAATCCACCTTAACTAGTGTTCATATATTTGAGAATAATCTTCTCTATGGTTTTTCCCTTTAGAGTATTTTCCACATAAATCTGGTGTTTCATGTGTTTATGAATGTTATGTTTTTCATGCTCATATCTTTCAATAATTACAGGTTTTAAGTAAGTTTTGTGAAACTATTTTAAAAAAAAAATTGAAGTTATATTCTATGGACAATTGATTCACCCCNCCCCCCCCCCCCCCCCCCCCCTCTCTGTTGTCTTGCACATTCGACAATTGGTATCAGAGTCGTGATTCCTTGGAAAAGAAATTTACCACTTAAGGAGATCTTGATGGTGCACAAACTAACATTACCTATATTTGATGGATCTGACTATGCTTACTGGAAAGTGTAGATGTGAGGATATTTGGTCTCTCTCAGTTATAAGACCTAGAAGGTTGTTGAAAACCATTATGTGAAACCAGCAAATGGTCCAAATACTTCAAACGAAATTAAAGCTTATGAAGACAATGAAAGGAAAAGGTATACAATTTCTAGTGTATTATCAAAAGTTGAATTAACTAAACTCATATCTTTGGAAACTACTCATAATATTTGGGAAAAGTTAAGAAGTTGTTATGAATGAAATGATATAGTCAAACAAGTTAAGGTGCAGAATGTTAAAGCCAACTATTAAATCCTATAGATGGAAGAAGATGATAATATAACCACCTACTTACAAAAGATTGATGATGTGGTGAATGAGATTAAAAGTCAAAACTCAAAAGGTACTCAAAACTCTTACCAAACCCTATAGTTCTAAAGTCTCTTCTATAAAAGAATCACGTAATTTGAATCAATATACCAGAGAACAGGTGTATGGATCTTTACGTTCTTTTGAGATGAAAAAATTTGGCACTACCAGCACAAGCATAGAAACTGCATTTAAGGCAACCAAATTAGGAAAGGATGAAAATTCAGAAGAAGATTTTGATGAGATCAAGATAAACTTTGTGAAAAGAATGAAGAAAGAAATCGGGAAATACAAAGGTGAGTTACCCTTTAGATGTTTTATTTGTGGAAAGATAGGTCATTGTGCTTCTAGTTGTCTTGACCAAATCCAAAGAATAAGGAAAGAAAAGGAAAGTTCAATTAGAAAACCTACTATGTTAGAGAAGATGCTAGTATTTTATATGATGAATCTGATTATGAAGAAGTTGATCAATGTCTATTTCTAGCAATTAAAGAAGAATTTATTCCCACTATTTCTAACAAGACTCCAAAAGTAAATACTAAGGTTGCAGATACTGTAACTTCTACTTTACATGTTAGAAGAGACATAGATGAATGGCTTATTGATAGTAGATGTTCTAATCACATGACTGTTGATAAAAATAAGTTTGTAAAACTTGAAAAGTATGCGTTAGCACTATTTCTTCAAATTTCAGCTGTGAAGATTAAGGGTTGTCTTTATCGCGCTTTGGTATGAAAGTTTTTAAATTTTGAATATTCTAGTGGTTGAGGCCTTCATTTTTCAAAGTCTGTGGTAATGTCTTCTCCTTTAAAGTCATATCGCAAGGTCACAAGTGTTAAGTCATATTAACTGTCAAGGTTGCGAGTTCACGAGTAATATAAAAATCATGCTTTGTCTCAAGGTCGCTAGTGATCTTTTGTTAAGTTATTTCATGTCGCGAGCTTCCAAGTACTGGAATGTTTAATCGTTATCGTCAGGTCACAAGTTCTGTTTTGTTAAGTTCTTTTACCTTGCGAGTTGACGATTGAGGAAAATGTTATGCTGTCTCAAGGTCGCAAGCGGTTGGCTGTTAATTCCTTTTAACCCGCGAGTGTGCAACACGGTTAGTCTAGAGGCTTAGTTGGTCTTATCGCCTACTCGTTGGTTTAGTTAATGTGTAGCGTTTTAGGTTGCAAGTAAGCGATGGTTTAAAATCTAGTCAATTTGTGGTCGTCACAAGGTCGCAAGTGTTAAGTCTTGTAACAATTTTAGGTTGTGGGCTCACGATAAAGGTTAAAAGGTTGGAAATGTTCAATGGTCGCATGATCGCAAGGGTTTAAGTCAAGTTAAGTTTTAAGTTGCGAGCTCGCGATTGACATCTATTTTGTGAGGATCAACGGTCATCGCATGCTCATTGATGAAGAAAGAATATTCCATGTGCTCTGGCGAGGCTACGAATGAAGAGCTTGATGAAGATCAATGGTTCTCACTCACTCACAAGATGTTGAAAGATTTGAAAAGAGGAGTGGCGAGCTCGCAAGTAAAGAGAATTTGATAGTGTTGTCTCTAGCTCGCGAAGGAAGTGAAAAGTTCTTGAGTCGTGTTGCGAGCTTGCGATTAGTTGCCACGTGTTCAGGTGGCACTTTTTGGACATGCTGAATGAAAAGTGAAGAAAGGAGGGAGTGTTGAGCAATCAAGTGTGGTATGGACTCTTTCTCCCAGGTGTTGTAAAATTTGAATGATACTCAGATAGAAAAGGAATACACTTTGTTTTTGTACCAGCACTCAAAGAAGGAATCAATGCCAACTAGTATCAGTCGTTGAAAGCCATTCATGCATGCGTGAGAAGTAATGGTGAATTGACAACGGTCAAATTGCAACAAATTGCATGATTGAGCTCAGATTTGGTGCAATTGATTTCTGCTTCCAAGAGATTTTGAACATTGTAACAGAGATTGTGTTCTGAGCTTGATTCGTAGTTGTCTATCAACTCAGCAAGGATTTTTGTCTGCAAATTTCAAGATGAGCAAGGCGACATCAAGTGGAGGTTCAAAGGCTTTTGGTAAAAAGGAGGTGGTGGTGAAGAAATACGTGGATGAATTTGCAGATTTTTTACTAGGAACTTCTAGTGCTTTGAATATCAATTTGATGAAATGGAAAGACTCATGGCGCCAATGCATAGATCCAGTCACTCTCAATCATTCTGGCAATTCTATATTCCATTACTTCTGGAATAAGAGGGTTAAGCCAATTCCAATGAGTAACCCATGGAATTCGAACATGGCAAAGTTAATTGTGCATGATGTCTTTGTTGATGTCAATTTGATTAAGGAGTTGACAAGGTAGTATTGTCTTGTGTCTAGGGTGATTAGGAGGAACAACAAAACTGCCCTAATTTCCATAAATAGACGCAGTTTTGTAGAGGCCTTTAGGATTTATGGTACCATATGTACAGAAATTGATTTGGAACAGATAACAAGTGATAATGAGAGGTGTGATAAAGTGATCAAATGGCATGAAATGCCTAGATACGTGCCTAGGGTAGATGGGAGGTTGGTCAAGATCTTTGACAATTTAAAACTAACATTTGACATTTCATTTCTCCACTACTATATGTAATGTACCATCTATGGGTTGAGTAGGGTTCTGGGATTTGATGGAGATACAACAGTGACAGCAGATTTGTTGATGATGGCCATAGATATTCAGCACCCATAGATGAATACAAATTACGATTATGTTGGTTATGTGATGGAGTGCATACACAATGCCTTGGTGGAAATTCAAGGTGGTTCTCTTATTCCTACTTTCAAGCACTATTCAATCTTGATGTTTTTAATTTTGTTCTATAATGACAAGTTCATGGATAAGGAGTTAGAGTTGTTTAAAGAAGAGTTCGGAGTCGAAATGCCTTTGCAGAGGTGGACTCAAGTATGGAAAAGTAAATCTCCTCAATCCTCTTTTATTTGCTTTGAAAATTGGATTGTTACTCCAATCTTGGATATGCTAGGAGTGGATAGGGAGAGATTGTCCATTGATGTGAGGAATATTTTAAGACCTTGGCAGTTTGTTCCAAAGTGGTCAATTACTCGCGATTGTAGGGATTTCTTTTTCTTTGACAACTTTACTATCATCAGGGTTTATGGGCGTTCTCAGCCCCCACGCCAAAATTTGTTCCTATCAGGATTGCTTTCATGGAATTCATATGGTAGTTAACCCTAGTGGATAAGGAGTATTTAGAGTGGCATAAGAAAGGCACATTTGTCCCTAGGCTTTGGGAAGTGTCTGACTTCTCAATTGGTAAGAAGGCCTTTGATGAGGTCAATAGTTTTTTAAAGCAATATAGACTGGTTAATACTATTTCTACATTATGTGATTCAGGGGGTTTTCTTAAGATTGCATTGAAGACCATGACTCCCTGGGTTATAGTAAGAGATCACAAACCTTTGGATGATGAGGATGTGGTCAGAAACTTGCTAGAGAGGAGTGAAGTCCAAGAAAGGAGAAGAAAGTGGAAGGACCTAATGAGAGCAGAGGCTAAATGGAAAGAATCAGATCCTAACTTCTCTGGTTTCTGCCCTGATACCCCATTCAGAGAATTGAGAAGATGCTTGGTCTATATGAGACCTTAATGGTACAAGCACCACAGTTCCACAGTGAGGGTGCCCAACAACAAGAATCCCAGGGTACACAGGCCTTGCATGGAAAAAGGGCTTTAGAAGAAATGGAAGAAGATGTGGAGAGTGGTGATGAGACAGTGTCCACTAAGCATCCACCATCAAAGAAGCAAAGGATTGAGAAAACAACAACAGTTGTGAAGAGAGATCTAGCAAGGGTTGTGGTCGCAGAACAGGGCACATATTTTTGACAGATCATAGAAAAATTGAGGGAAATCAAACAAGATGAAGAACAAGGGGAAAATGAAATCGCCCTTGCCACAGGACTCGATGAGAGAGTTATGATGTCCAATGAATTCATGAAGGATGATGACTTTATTAAGTCTAGTGAATTCAAAATTTTCTTGATCAAAATGAAACAAAGTGATTTAAGACAAAACCTTCATTCAAAGGAGGGTGGTGAGCAGAGGAATGAAGAAATTGTAAAAACACTTCAAGAGTATGATCCTGACAGTGAGTTGATCATTGTTGAGCAGGCAAGAGAACTGGTCAAAAATAGCGATATGCTATTGATGCTTGATTGGGATATACAATCTACCTTCATCATTGATCAGATCAGGAAACAAGAAAACACCATGTTCAAGTCTGAGTTTGAGATTGATGATGTGCTGAGATGATCAAACTTTGATCCTAAATCAAAGACATTGGCTATTTAGTCCTTGGCTCCTCCTACACTAAAGCCATGTGTGTTGACTATCAAAGAGGAAAGGAAGGAAGATAGAATGATTTGGAATTTGCATAACACTGGTGATACAGAGATTGCTCATTTGATGACTCATGTCTCGTTTATGAATTTGGCAAAGACAGAGGATCTGTCTAAGAGATATGAGCAAACTTCCAATCAAATGATTGCCTTGGCAAAGAAATATGAGGAAGTGATCATCAAGAACAACAATTTGGAGGAGCAATTAGAAGAACTGAAACAGAAACATGCAAATGAGCCCCCTCAAATGCTGACAACAGATAAGGCTGATGCATCTACAAAAACTCAGGGTGATGCAACATTTATGGGGGGTAAAGTAGGGAAACCTGAGGAAGAACAAAATGCTAAGGTTGCTTCTGTGGTTCTTGATTTCTTAAAGCATAGACTGGATGTTCTGAAAGGAAAAGAATCAATAGTGCATTGATTGCACGATTCACTAAGAGATGCTAGCAAGGTGGCTTCTGATGTTGTGGCATTCCTTGGACCTATTTTCAATCTATGGTTAGGTAGGAGCATATTAATGGACAGACTGGACACTGTTATATTGTACAATGATGACTTCCCACTAAAGATTACTGAGACTAACCAAATGGTAGAGGAGGTTAATGCCTCTTATGCATTATTTAATGGGAAGGATGTTTTAATTAAGAATAAGTTGCAGTTATTCGGGAAAGGTTATAATGCTTTGATCCCCTCAATTTATGATGACACAAATGAGTTGAAGAACTATTCTGATTGGGAGGGAGAATTTGATTCCATTTGGAAGATTGAGGATGTAAAGGAGCATCTGGACAAACAGATTGTCACTGCTTACTTCAATGACTTAATGGATGTTTTGTTTAAGGTTGAAGTTGATTTGATTAAGTTCATTGTTGATGCCAAAGCAGTTGTAGATGTCAAGTGGACAGGTGTTGTTACAAAGCTGGAGCAAGAAAAGGCATTCAACTGACCTACTAACAAAGAGGTTAACAGATGGGATGTCATGTTGAAGAAGTAGTAAACTTCTTGTTGTTGCAATAACCTATCTTGACCGTTGTTTCATCGATGCAGTTTTTGTCTTTTTGTTAAGGGTTTTTGTTAGAAATCAGATTCCTCAAAGTAGTTCAAAGCTTGTTGCATCCTTATCATATAAAAGCATTCCAAGACTACTTTGAGCGAGATATAGGGAGATGGCCTTTTTCGAATCGATAAGATTGTAAAACTCTGGTATTATGCCAAGAATTTGAATAGGTGTTTTGAAGTTTATCTTAAATGTACTTAATATTTTGATATCAATACAAATACAAGTCACAAATATGATTGTCTTTGTTCTAATTTCAGCTTTTGTTTAAATTGAACAGTTAAGGACTTTTCAATTTATCTATTTGTAAGGTAGATTGTGAGATTGTTTTAGGGTTCTTTCAAGGAAAGAATTAATTTCCTTAGAATAGTTTCAATGAGATCTGAAGTTCTTTACAAATTTTGATGATTACATCTATAGTATAAATGTGGAGTGATATGTAAGGCATATTCATTTTCTGCAAAAGGTCTGCAAGTGTACTTGAATGAGTGATGTTGTTAAGGGTTTATGTATTTAAAATGACTCCATACCCTAGGATAAGGCACTGGTCTTTTATGTAGATGGAGTGTGTAGCTATTATCATTCATAAATTCTTTATTCATCTGGTGTGTTATGTTTTATTGAACTAATAAATTACAGAACAAATGTTTTATAAGATCCACTGTAAATCTGCTTGGTTATTACTCTATGTGAATCAATAAAGCAGAGAATAGGTAAACCCGCCTGAGTCTATGGAGCACAAAGTGAAGAAGCTATAAATACCTTGTTATTGTTGTTAGTTTTTGGTTTGGTCAGTGTTTGGGCATATAATAGAGCATACTTTTTTTACAAGTGATATGAATCGGTAAGAAAAGTTAACCAACAGAATGGTGGAGGTGTAGTTAGATAGGGATGTGATCAAGCATTTAGGATAGTTAGAAATGGTTTTGTCAATTTTGATGTTAAGCATAATACTAACAATGTGTACTATGTGAAGGGTTTGAATCACAATATCTTGAGTGTTGGATATATGTGTGAAAATGGATATAACCTTGTTTTCAAGGAAGATGGATGTGAGATAAGAAAGAAGCCAAAAACTATTATTATTACTAAAAAGAAAACTAGAGGAAATATGTATCAGTTGAAAACTACTAGTGGATACTGCTTAATGTCTCTGTTCAATGAGAGTTGGCTATGGCATCAGAGGATGTGTCAGATCAATTTTGCAAACCTGATAAAGATTAGTGCAATACATCTTGTAAGAGATTTTCTAAGGCTCACAAGGCTTATCAACAATGTTTGATGAGAATGTCAAGTTAGGAAACTGAAAAGAACTTTCAAAGGTAAGGAACAATTTACTACCAGACTACTAGAGTTGATGCACACGGATCTGTGTGGTCCTACCAAAATAAGGAGTTATTAAAGTGACAGGTACTTGAGAGATGAGGAGAATTTACTTCTGAAGAATTTAACACTTTTTGTGAGAATCAAGGATTAGGAGAGATTTGCCTGCTCCTAAAACACCACAACATAATCGTGTGGTGGAAAGAATGAATAGAACACTTCAGGAAGCTGCTAGAATAATGATAAAGGAAGTCAATCTACCAAAATCTACTGGAAAAAAACAATATTGACTATAGTATACACACTAAACAAAGTTCATATAAAAAAAAATCTTGGGAAGACATCTTATGAGGTATGGTATGGAAGAACCCCTTATGTAAAGTATTTCAAAGTTTTTGGAAGCAAATGATATATTAGAATAGATGAAAAAAACCTTGGAAAGTTTGATTCTAGAGCTGATGAAGGCATATTTCTTGGGTATTCCACTAAAAGCAAAGCTTACAGATGCTACAACAAAAGGTTGGAAAGAATAGCTGAAACCACAAATATGAAAGTTGATGAAGACATTCCAAAAAACATGGAAATAGAAGCTAGATATGAATCAGATGAATCAATTGGAAAATAAAAGGAAGAAAAGACGAAAGAAAATGAAGAATAGAATAATGTTGAAGTTTTTCCTACAACTACTCCTAAGACCCCCAGATATGTGCAAAGGAATCACTCATAAAATTAGACTATTAGAGATAAGAACAGAGGTGTCATTACAAGAAGTAAAGTTGTTGAATAGATCAATTTATGCTTAATCTCAAAAATTGAACCTAAGACTATAAAAGATGTGTGCAGTGATTAGAGTTGGATGAAAGCCATGTAAGAAGAAATAGATCAAATTATGAAGAATTAGACTTAGAAACTGGTCCCAAGATCGGCAAACAAAAATGTATTTTGAACAAAATGAATATTTTAAGTTGGATGAAGATGGACACATAGTAAGAAATAAGGCTAAACTTGTATGCAAAGGGTACACATAGGTGGAAGGAATTGACTTTTAGGAGACTTACGCTCATGTGGCAAGAATGGAGGCGATCAAAATGTTTATGGTTTTTTGTAACACAAGAGGACTTTAAGGTATATTAGATGGATGTGAAATCTGCATTTCTAAATGGGGAACTAAACGAAGAAGTATACATAAAAATTTTGAAAGGCTTCATGCTATCAGATGATCTGAACATGGTATGCAAGTTGAAGAAGGCATTATATGGATTGAAGAAAGCTCCCAGAGCTCAGTATGCAAGACTTGACAAATATTTGTTGAAGCGAGGATTTCAAAAAGGTACGAATGATAGTAATCTCTACTTTAAGGTTGAATCAAATGATATTCTAATTGTAGTTGTGTATGTGGATAACATTATCATTAGAGGAAATGATGGTATGCTTGAGATGTCCATGATTGGGAAAATGAATTTCTTTTTGGGCTTACAGTGAAGGTATCTTTATTTCATAATCAAATTATGTCAAAGAGATGTTAAAGAAGTTTGGAATGGAAAATGTTAAACCGAAATGCACTCCTATGGTTAGTGATTGTAAATTGAGTAAGGATGTTGAATCCCCTAAGGCTGATGAGAGCAAATATAGATCAATGATTGGAGGAATGTTATACTTGACTGCTACTAGACCGGATATCATGCATCTTGTTTTTTTTGTAGCCAGATTTCAGCAAGATCCTAGAGAAACTCATGTTGTTGTAGCAAAAATAATTTTCAAATACTTGAAGGGAACATAAGATTTTGGTCAATGGTATCCCAGAAAATCATACTTCATTTTGATAGCTTACACTAATGCTAATTGAGTTGAATGTGTGGATGACAAGAAGAGTACAAGTGGAGGCGCATTTTTCCTTGGACCTAGGTTGGTCGCTTGATCAAGTAAGAAATAGGACTCTATGTCTCTATCTACTATTAAAGCAAAATATATTGATGTTGTTTGATGTTGCATACAGATACTTGGGATGAAACAAACCTTAAAGGATATTGGAATAATGTTTGATAATCCTATTTCTATCTTATGTGACAATACCAATGCGATAAACATTTATAAGAATCTAGTACTACATTCAAGGACGAAACACATTTATATCCACTACCACTTTCACAGGGAAAAAAATTGGAGAATAAAATAAAGCTTGAGTATGTACCTACAAAAGAACAAACTACTGATATTTTCACAAAGGCGCTCTCTAAGGATATTTTTCAATATATCTTGGAGAAGCTAGAGGTGATTACCCCTCCTTAACATAGCTAAATACATATGATTATGCATTAGTCTAGTGAACTTCAAGAATATCTTTGATCTGGACTAATGATTGTGGTTGCCTCTTAGGAGGAGCTAAGCATTGTTATGAGTTGAATTGTATATCTCAGGGGGAGCTGAGCAAAATGAGTAATTGATCTGCATATTTGGCCTTTGTCATTGATGTCATTGGCTTTTGGCAATCAGCTGCACTTGTTAGTGTTTGGAGTTGCTTGCCATTTGATTTGCATGAAGGACAGTCAACAGGAAAGAAACCCATGTTGGAGCATCATGTGTGGAGACAACAAAACAAAATATAGAGGATGATCTGTTACTTCAAATTATAGATGTTGAGGAAGAGTGGATTGTACTAACAAGAAGTGGGACACACTCCAGTAAAGGAGGAAAAGTTAATGTTCCAGTTTTCACAATCCTTTGATACAACTGAAGGAGCTCTACATGAAAGTGCAATGATTGCAATGGACAGGTATGTGGGAGCCAAACATTGTAGTGCAATAGTGGGGACAAGAAACATTTCTAGAACCACGGGTACTCTCTCAAATTTTGTTCATAATGATGGAATTGACTCTTGTAACATGTGCAAACAATGGGAAAGGTGCAGGAACAAGAAGCTACAGCAAATGCAGGGATTACTTGAGAGGAGTATTTTGATGTTATGTGGACATGGATCCCCAAGTGTATATGAAGAACCAGAATTCATCTCATTGAGTTAGGGAGGTATTATACTACTTACATGTTGGAAGAAACGAAAGAACTCGAAACTACAATCAACTTTCACCAAAACGTCCATAACTTCTTCATTTCTTAATGAAATCACTCCAAACAAAAACAATAAGGAAGATAATTCATCATACTATCTAAACGTGGTAATTTTACATGGTTTCCAGACCGTACATGGCCATACAAGGCCTAGAAACAAAAAAGTAACAATAGAAACTATCAAAATAACAATTTTTTTAATACACAAATTGTTCAAAATAGTTATCCTCCTTCTCATTCATGCTTGGTTCGACCAAATACAACATTTTATAGCCTCTTGGTCAATTTAGACCTTACAACTACCTCCAAGACCTTTCAACTTCCCATTTACAACTTTTAATGCAATCTTGCATTATTGCATTTTTGCAACTTTTCAGCTTCTTGACAACTTTTTATGCAACTTTTGCATTTCTATACAATGAACCCTCCTAATGCACCAAAATGGATAATATATGACCAATTAGAACATTTTTACCCTTCCATGGGTATTTTACACAAATTCGATCAAATGACCAAACTAGAACCTTAATGCACAACTATGACAACTTTTACAAATGGCTTGCATAGCCTTTACATTATAATTCAATATGACTCCAAAGGACACATTATGAGTCAAAATAGCTAAATATCATTGAAATTGATCCTTTTATGATATTTGATCTCCTGTAGCCACCTGGTGCTTGGTGCTCCTGCACCATACTGCCAAATCTGAAAGTTTTCCAAGTCCTCGTGGAAAGGTGGGTATTAAGAACCTATTAAGTGTTGCCTTCAAGTGCTTACAATAAGTAGTCCATCCTTCATTTGTTGTTATACCTCACCAACACTCAGCATGCCTCACCTAGGAGTTCTCCTCTTTGTCTCTCACGCTAGTCTCTTGGAAAACCCCGAACCATCCATCTCACCCAACAGTGGATTCTGGAAGATGCCTCACCTTCTTTGTGTCATGCACCTTCTACCCAGCCCCGTCCCCATTGGAGAATGGTCATGACAGACCTCTCATATTTGCCCACACAAAACTAACATCAACCTGTCCCACAACAAACTATTAGAACACTAGTAAATGTTTGGTTAATGGTGTTAAAGAGTCAATCACAGAGGATAAAGATGAAGAATATGGATAGCTCATGCAAGTTCTGGCAATGTTGATTGTGTTCTTTAAATTTTTGCATTAATTCTTTCCTTGAGACTGCTACAACAATTTGTCCATCAATTTTCTCTGCATTCAACAGTATGTTCCTCTTTTTTCATGCCTTCCAAGAGACATTGGTTTTTTGCAAAATTTTCCCTTTGTTGTGTGTTAGAAATTGAATGAAAGGGAATCTAAGTTTAGCAAACAAATAAATGTGTCGTTCAACAACGCAGGTGTGAGGGGAGGTGTGTGTGGTAATTTTGTGGAGTGGACTGCAATTTTCTTTGGCCAGCTTTGTTTCTAGAAAGTGGTGTACATGGTATTTTTATTTTTGGGTGTTTGACTGAGTGTGGGGGAGAGGTTTTGCGGAGATTTTTTTAAGTTTTCTTTTGGGGGAGAGGGGGGTTGTTATAGAGCGCGTCTGGTATGTCGATTCTAGGAAAGGGAGTGGTATTTTGTTGCAGGTTTCTGAATGACAAAAGTCAGATGAGAATGTTGTAGAGTGGAGTTAGTAGGCTCTTGTCATTTTGTAATGTAGATTCCTTTTGTGTTTCAATAAGAAATTCTGAAAATTGCAACATTAGTCTACTATCCATTTCCTTCTATTTTTCTATTATTTATTTTAGATTTGTATATGTTTTCAATGTTGATTGAGACATGTGAGGAGGGTTTCAATCTCCTTGCATCATTATTACACTAATCCCTCTTAATTAATATGAAGGGCTATGCCCCTCCGTAGTTAAGCCTATAAATAAGGAATAGAACTCTCTCACATATTATTGTACCATTTTTTATTGAATTCATATATTATAATATAATTATTGGAGGTCACCCCCTCAAAGTGATATGTTACATTTCTAGTTTTTACAAATATTTCCAACAAATATCATAGAACAAGTTGTGTCATATATCCTCCAATATTCCCAAGCATAAAGGATGTCAACATATAACCATTCAATGCAAAGTCAAAACATGGATAATATAGATGTAAACTCTCAAACCAAAGGTGGATCAAACAAACCAACCATTCCTATAACAAAAGGAATATGTTCAACGCCACAAACTACTTATTGTACCTCTCCAAAAAAGTCCCCAATAATATTACCATGACCAAAGATAGAGCATAAGAAGAATGATAAAAATCCATAAATGTATGCACCTACTTCTCAATATTTCCTTGAAACTAACAGATCTCAAGACTAATACACATGAGAAGGCGAGATACAAATAAAGAATGAATATGATAATTAGGCAAGAAACGCCTCTCAAATCATTCACCTACAAGTAGACCAAGAGTGTGTTGCAGTATTGAGCAGAATGAGTGAGTTTGGATAGATAGTGATTCAGTATGGTTATTTTGGTATGGTTGTCATTGATGTCAACACACTGTTGCATTAATGTCAACATGTTTTCCATGCAATAATGATGAGGATTTTTCTCTACATATTTGTTATGTTGTAAATTTGTTGGTTCAATTTTGATATGTTGTTAAGTACAGTTTGGAGTCATTGGATTCAAGTTTTTATGGTTCAAAACAAAATGTAGTGAATTTGATATTTGTTTGAGTGACTGTGACTGACAGTATTCTGTCGGTGAAATGCATACTTCCCATTTCTCCGTGTAATGATTTTTGATGATGTGATTCTAGAAATAAGGTATTAATGTCCTTAGTTTCATTCAACTTAGTTGGCATGAGATTTTGGGCTTTGAAGACATCGTTTCAAAGTTCGATGTATTTCTACTCTAGGTTTGGCTAACCTTGGGTGTTTACACTTCACTTATTTGTCTCGGAGTATGCAAGAAAATATGTAATGTGTATGGTGTTATTTTTGGTCTTAGTCAAGGCATGGTGTAGTCCACTTCTCATTCCTCCCCACTGTGGGAATGTTTAGTGTCGACCTAATTCAAATATTGTTCGGTCCTTGCATAGCCAACCGTGAGAAATTTCGTAAAAGTACACCTGGTATTAATAAAGAATGAATCATTCAGGGATAGTGTGTGTATGGCATATGCATGTATTTGTAGAAAAGAAATGCAAGTAGATGTACATGTGATGAGGATATATGAAAGAGGATTTGTCTCCCTAATTGCATAAGTTGAGTATGAATTGTGGTGCAAAGCAGTGTGAACTTTAATGTGTTAGCTACCGGAAATAGTGAGCCGAAGGTGGCAAAAAATCTTTTAGTTGTGTTGTGGTTATATATCAATGATCGATCTATTTTCTCTTATCCTTCTTCATCTAGGCAGTGAGCCCTCTGGCATTAAGCCTTTCTTGTAATCCACCTTAACCAGTGTTCATATATTTGAGAATAATCTTCTCTATGGTTTTTCCCTTTACAGTGTTTTCCACATAAATCTGGTGTTTCATGTGTTTATGATTGTTATGTTTTTCATGCTCATATCTTTCAATAATTAAAGTTTTAAGTAAGTTTTGTGGAACTATTTTTAAAAAAATTGAAGTTATAATCTATGGATGGAAGAATGCTAAAGCCAAGTATTAAATCCTATAGATGGAAGAAGATGACAATATAACCACCTTCTTACAAAAGATTGATGATGTGGTGAATGAGATTAAAAGTCTTGGTGGCAATCTGGAAGAAAATGATGTTGTACAAAAGGTACCCAAAACTCTTACCAAACCCTATAGTTCTAAAGTCTCTGCTATAAAATAATCATATAATTTGAATCAATAAACCAAAGAACAGATGTATGGATCTTTACGTGTTTTTGAGATGAGAAAATTTTGCACTACCAGCACAAGGACAGAAACTGCAATTAAGGCAGGCAAATTAGAAAAGGATGAAAATTCAGAAAAAAAAATTGATGAGATCAAGGTAAACTTTGTGAGAAGAATGAAGAAAGAAATCGAGAAATACAAAGGTAAGTTACCCTTTAAATGTTTTAGTTGTGGAAAGATAGGTCATTGTGCTTCTAGTTGTCTTGACAGAATTACAAATCCAAAGAATAAGGAAAGAAAAGGAAAGTTCGATAAGAAAGCCTATTGTGTTAGAGAAGATGCTAGTATTTTTATGATGAATATGATTATGAAGAAGTTGATCAATGTTTATTTCTGGCAATTAAGAAAGAATTTGTTCCTACTGTTTCTAACAAGACTCCGAAAGTAAATACTAAGGTTGCAGATATTGTAACTTCTACTTTACATGTTAGAAGAGAAACAAATGAATGGCTTATTGATAGTAGATGTTCTAATCACATGACTGGTGATAAATATAAGTTTGTAAAACTTGAAAAGTATGATGGAGGTGTAGTTAGATAGGGACGTGATCAAGCAGCTAGGATAGTTGGAATTGGTTTTGTCAATTTTGATGGCAAGCATAATACTAACAATCTGTACTATGTGAAGGGTTTGAATCATAATCTCTTTAGTATTCGACAAATGTGTGAAAATGGATATAACCTTGTTTTCAAGGAAGATGGATGTGAGATAAGAAAGAAACCCAAAACTATGATTATTGCCGGAAAGAAAACTAGAGGAAATATGTATCAGTTGATGACTACTAGTGGATACTGCTTAATGTCTCGATTCAATGAGAGTTGGCTTTGACATCGGTAGATGTGTCATATCAATTTTGCAAACCTGATAAAGATTAGTGCAATACATGTTGTGAGAGATTTTCCAAGGCTCACAAGGTTTATCAATAATGTTGTTGAGAATGTCAAGTTAGGAAACTAAAAAAAAAAACTTTCAGAGGTAAGGATCAATTAACTACCAGTCTATTAGAGTTGGTGCACATGGATCTGTATGGTCCTACCAAAATAAGGAGTCAATAAAGTGACATGTACTTGAGAGATAAGGATAATTTAATTATGAAGAATTTAACACTTTTTGTGAGAATCATGGATTAGGAGACATATGTCTGCTCCTAAAACACCACAGCAGAATGGTGTGGTAGAAAGAATTAATAGAACACTTCAGGAAGCTGCTAGAATAATGATAAAGGAAGTCAATCTACCAAAATCTACTGGAAAAAATTGACTATAATATACACACTAAACAGAGTTCATATCAAGAAAAATCTTGGGAAGACATCTTATGAGGTATGGTATGGAAGAACCCCTTCTGTAAAGTATTTCAAAGTTTTTGGAAGCAAATGATATATCAAAATAGATGAAAAAACCTTAGAAAGTTTGATTCTAGAGTTGATGAAGGCATATTTCTTGGGTATTCCACTAAAGCAAAGCTTACAGATGCTACAACAAAAGGTTGGAAAGAATAGTTGAAAGCACAAATGTGAAAGTTGATGAAGACATTCCAAACATGGAAATAGAAGCTAGATATGAATCAGATGAATCAATTGGAAAATAGGAGGAAGAAAAGACTGAAGAAAATGAAGAATAGAATGATGTTGAAGTTGCTCCGACAACTACTCCTAAGAGACTTAGATATGTGCAAAGGAATCACTCAGAAAATCAGACTATTGGAGATAAGAACAGAGGTGTCATTACAAGAAGTAAAGTTGTTGAATAGATTGATCTATGCTTAATCTCAAAAATTGAGCCTAAGTTTATAAAAGAGGGGTGCAATGATTAGAGTTCGATGAAAGCCATGTAAGAAGAACTAGATCAAATTATGAAGAATCGGACTTAGAAACTGGTCCCAAGATCGACAAACAAAAATGTAATTTGAAAAAAATGAGTATTCTAGAACAAGTTGGATGAAGATGGACACATAGTAAGAAATAAGGCTAAACTTGTATGCAAAGGATACATATAGGTGGAAGGAATTGAGTTTTAGGAGACTTATGCTCATGTGGCAAGAATGGAGGCAATCAGAATGTTTCTGGCTTTTGTAACACATGAGGGATTTAAGGTATATTAGATGGATGTGAAATCTGCATTTCTGAATGGAGAACTAAAGGAAGAAGTATACATAAAACAATTGAGAGGCTTCAAGCTATCATATGATATGGACATGGTCTGCAAGTTGAAGAAGGCATTATATGGATTGAAGCAAGCTCCCAAAGCTTGGTATGCAAGACTTGACAAATATATGTTGAAGCAAGGATTTCAAAAAGGTACGAGTGATAGTAATCTCTACTTTAAGGTTGAATCAAATGATATTCTAATTGTAGTTGTGTCTGTGGTTGAATTATCATTAGAGGAAATAATGGTATGCTTGAGATGTCCATGATTGGGAAAATGAATTTCTTTTTGGGCTTACAGTGAAGGTATCTTTATTTCACAATCAAATTATGTCAAAGAGATGTTAAAGAAGTTTGGAATGGAAAATGTTAAACCGATATGCACTCCTATGGTTACTGACTATAAATTGAGTAAGGATGTTGAATCTCCTAAGGCTAATGAGAGCAAATATAGATCAATGATTGGAGGAATGTTATACTTGACTGCTACTAGACCGGATATCATGCATCTTGTTTTTCTTGTAGCCAGATTTCAACAAGATCCTAGAGAAACTCTTGTAGTAAAAATAATTTTCAGATACTTAAGGGAACATAAGATTTTGGTCAATGGTATCCCAGAAAATAAGACTTCACTTTGATGGCTTACACTAATGCTAATTGGGTTGAATGTGTGGATGACAAGAAGAGTACAAGTAGAGGCGCATTTTTCCTTGGACCTAGGTTGGTCGCTTGGTCAAGTAAGAAATAGGACTTCGTGTCTCTATCTACTACTAAAGCAAAATATATTGGTGTTGTTTCATGTTGCATACAGATACTTGGGATGAAACAAACCTTGAAAGATATTAGAATAATGTTTGATAATCCTATTTCTATCTTATGTGACAATACCAGTGCGATAAACATTTATAAGAATCTGGTACTACATTCAAGGACGAAACACATTTCTATCCGCTACCACTTTCAGAGGGAAAAAAAATGGAGAATAAAATAAAGCTTGAGTATGTACCTACAAAAGAAAAAACTACTGATATTTTCACAAAGGTGCTTTCTAACGATATTTTTCAATATATCTAGGAGAAGCTAGAGGTGATTACCCCTCTTTATTAGAGCTAAATACATATGATTATGCATTAGTCCAGTGAACTTCAAGCATATCTTTGATCTGGACTAATGATTGTGGTTGCCTCTTAGGAGGAGCTAAGCATTGTTGTGAGTTGAATTGTATATCTCAGGGGGAGCTGAGCAGAATGAGTAATTGATCTGCATCTTTGGCCTTTGCCATTGATGTCATTGGCCTTTGGCAATAAGCTGCACTTGTTAGTGTTTGGAGTTGCTTGCCATTTGATTTGCATGAAGGACAGTCAACAGGAAAGAAACCCATGTTGGAGCATTATGTGTGGAGACAACAAAACAAAATACAGAAGAGGATGGTTTGTTACTTCAAATTGCAGATGTTGAGAAAGAGTGGCTTGTACTAACAAGAAGTGGGACACACACTCCAGTAAAGGAGGAAAAGGTAATGTTTCAGTTTTCACAATCCTTTGATACAGCTGAAGTTGCTCTACATGAAAGTGCAGTGATTGCAATGGACAGGTATGTGGGAGCCAAACATTGTAGTGCAATAGTGGGGACAAGAAACATTTCTAGAACCACGGGTACTCTCTCAAATTTTGTTCATATTAATGATGGAATTGGCTCTTGTAACATGTGCAAAGAATGGGAAAGGTGCAGGAACGAGAAGCTACAGGAAATGCAGGGATTACTTGAGAGGAGTAGTTTGATGTTATGTGGACATGGATCCCCAAGTGCATATGAAGAACCAGAATTCATCTCATTGAGTTAGGGAGGTATCATACTACTTACATGTTGGAAGAAACGAAAGAAGTAAATTGTTAAAGGATGTTGAATCTAAGCATAGGGGGTATGATGCAAGTTGAGGACAGCTTGAAAGAGTAGTCCTCCTACCCAACTCTTTTACGAGCGTAGCTCGTACGCTCGTAAACACCTCACCTAGGGAGTCTAATGCATGGGCATCGACCTTGTCTTTATGTTTGTTACAGTGTTTTTGTTCTTCTTTTTTGTGAAATTTTTGTCTTCATTTCTTAATCCTTGTTGGCAGCAGATAGACAGTTGGCAGTTAGTTTCTTACTTGGCGACAATTAGGGTCCAGTTAGAACTAAAAACGATGGAGGCAGGAATTTAAAGGGGGAGAAATGATATGGTTCACTTCATAAAAAAAGAAGAGGGCAATGAAGAAAGGGGTTGTTGGCATTAGAAGGGAAGAACAATACCGATGGGAGGGAGAAGAAGGGGGAGGGGATGGCTCTATTTTGGGCATAGTAAATCGAAATTCAAAGGAGAAAGGAGGGATCGATCATGCATTGTATCTCTTTTTTGCAAAAACATAAGAAAGATCAAATTCGTATTCTCAAATTTATGAATGGTCTCTTGTCATCAATGTAATGCGCTGAGATTTATTTGACTGTTTTGAATGCTAAGTTTTCATCGTTGTCGTGTAAGTCTGTTGCGATTTTTGTAAAGTTTCTGACGTCTTTGGCCAAGAATCAGCCTAGTTGCATAACCAAAATTCAGAGGTGTCTATGTTCAATTTGTTAACTTGGAGTTGTTCCTATCTCTGCAATAATTTGTATTAACACCTACGACAATCTAAATATATAAATAAGAATATGATGATCATATGGCTTAATTAATATAGTTAAGGTAGCCACAAGCAAGTTGACTACTCATAACCTTATTAAACATTATAGGATTAAGCGCATAGTAATATATTTCTTCATTGATTCTATAGTTATCGACTCCATTATGTATTTATCAAACCTCATAATCACTATATCAAACTTAGCAGTCTCTAAATATAACTAAGGATTCAACATTAATGTTCTGATTAAGTAAAAACAAGTTTTACAAGGACCCAAAACCTTTAAACAGAGTTATACAAATATTCAGAGAAAGTACAGCAACAACTGTGCCTAGGCACCAAAAAAGGACAGCCGACAAAAAAAGCCAGCAGACAGACTAGCTAGCAACAGTCCCAAAGATAAACAAAATAAACAGGGACAGCACAAAAAAGGGAAGGGCCTAGGAAGAGACAGCTACATGCCACCAACCATATCCTGGGCCTGAATCACCATAACCTCCATCTGATTGATAGTGTTTTTGAGGTCACCTTTGTCCTTCTCTTTTTCCTCCCTTGGGCTTGCCTTTTTGGTGCTAGCCCTAGTGCGGGTTCCCGGACCAGCCAGCTCCTTGACAGCATGGCTATCCTTATCGCCAGTATCCTGCTCCAACTTCTCCATTAAGCTCTTGGCCTTCCCTGTATAAGCTTTTAGACTCTTCAGAGATTGATCCCCAATCTTACGAACCGTGTCCTCCAGCTTGTCCACCTTGGCTTTCAGGTTCTTTATCTAACTTACACTGTCATCTTCAGCAGCTCTGTCCTCAAAATCTTTGAACTTCTTTTCCAGATTGGTGACTCTGTTCACCAAATCAACCTGTGCTTCCGAATTTCCAACAGCCTCTTTCATTTCCCCTAGACACTCAGCCACAGATTTCTCCACAATACCAACACATTTTAAAATGTTCATTTCCCCCTCATACCCTCGATTTGATTCTTCAGGTCAACATTATCTCCTAACATTTTGCTAATTAGACCAGCAAAATCAGTAATGCACGCTTTACCATGATCTAAATCCTCAGGTTCAAAAGTATTACCTATGTCGTCATTGTGATGGGTATCCTCCTTCCCAATGTTTTTATCTTCGAGGCCCTTCCCAGAATCCTCCTTCACCATTTCTTCCTCCTTCTGTTCTTTATTCTCCGTGCTCTCAGTGGGGTTCATATCATCTTTACCCTCATCCTTCTCCTTGTCTTCCTCCTCATCCGAGGAAAGCATGATTTTCCACTTGCTGGGATTTTTCCTTTTGCGGGTTTTGATATCTTCCCTCTTTCTTTTCTTACCACCAGATTTGGGTTTAGTCCCCTTATCATCATCCTTGGTCTCCTTTTCAGTCTCTGTTTCCTCCCCCAGAGTCATCTTCTTACCCTTAGGGTTTATTTTACCCTTTTTCTTTTTTCTATCACTGTCCTCAGAGCTCTCATCCTCTGTATCCTTCTCAGTATCCGATATTTTGATGTGGGTTTTTTTCTGGTTTTTTTAGGAAGAAGAGCCTTTTTTTATTCCCTTCTTATTAATGCTATATGTCTTATTAATTTTTAATTATGAATACTATTAATTTTTCCTAAAGGCAAGGTAAAAAAGAGCAAATCATGGTTGGTTGTTGAGGCCTATTCTAGATTTTGGTGAGATCTTTTCTCCAAACATAGAACTTCAAATAAGATTTCTTCTATATGTTGATTTATTTGACCTTGAAGTTAAGCAAATGGATATAAAGTCAATTTTCTTGCATGGAGATCTATGAAAAAATTATCTATATGACAATGACCATAACATTATGTGGTAAAAGGGTAAGAAGAAATTGATTTGTAAATTATATAAATTTCTTTATGATCTCATATAGTCTCTTACAATTTAGTACCAAAAATTTGATTCATATGTTGTGAGCATGAGATTTATTAAATCCAAATCTAGATCATTGTGTTTATTATAAGTAGGATGATGATCAATTTGTTGGTATCACTTTGTTTTTGAATGATATGACATTGATTGGTAAAAGCTTAAGGATATGACAAGAGAATTCAAATATCAACTTCAATTACAATTTTGTATGAAAGGCTTACGTACTGTTATGATAATAAAAATTGCATACCCTAAAAATTATGCTATCATGTTTTGCATTCATTTTAGGTGTTTCCACTTATATTTATTTTGAGGTTTTTTTTTTACTACTATTCTTTGTTTAGCCATGTACACTCTTGTTTATCCCTTGTTCACACTTAGTATCAACCTTGTAGATCTTTGATTATTCCTATGAGCTTATGGGCCCATTTTCATGAGTTTATGTCCCTTGTGGAAGCCTTTTGTTTGCTTGTTTCCACGATATCCTTTTCTAGCCTACCTAATTTTATTTTTTGTTTTCCCCTCATAAATCCACCCTCTTTTTTATTGTTATCTCCCTTACTTCAAACAGATTTTCGCTTGAAACCACATGCACCCACTTAAGAATATCCTCATTCACATTTCATGTGAATTTGTGAGTTACTAGCATTAAATTCTAGCTATACACCCTTAAGAATATCCTCCACCTAGCGCACGCCTTTGGGATGGGTGACCTCCCAGGAAGTCTCAATGCTTCACCTCTGTGAGCATCACCTAGATGCAATGAGTGTTAAGTGTTCCATTCATTCTCATGAGAGATGGGTTCTTGTGAACCACTACTCGTGAAACATGGGTCAATGAGTTTGACTCAAAAAACTACACAGTTGAATCTTGATACCAATATCACTATCTTAATATTGTTTATTGCTCGTATTTGCCTAAACCCTAACAATATTACTATAGCCTCTATAATTCGTAAGTGGGTGCAACAAATTGAGTTTGAGAACTCTCCCTTCATTTGTTGTTCTTGTGGTAAAGTGGGACATGCCTCCACCACATGTTTGAAAAGTAAGAATCAACACTTTGTTTGGAAAATGAAGGATCAAACCCTTATTTCTATGGAGTCTTATTTTCCCTCTATTTAGGAGGCGCGGAAAGTTCATATTGAAAGGAACCCCCAATGGACAGTTTCACAGAGTTGGAGGAAGGTCCTGTCACTGATTTTATGATGCCTCTTTGTCACAAGGAATTTAGACTCGGGGAGAAGGAAAGCTCCTTAGAACATTTTTTCAAACCACCTTGATTTTGGTGGGTCTCTCTGTCTTTTAGCAGGGCTCTATTGGTTTCTGTTTTGCCTTGCTTTTTGTTGTGTAGTTTCTATTATGTTGTTGTTTGATGTTTTATTGGGTTGAATGCTTCATCTTTTCTTTGTAAAAGAGATAGTGGCCCTTTCCAAATCCCTGCTTATTTAATAAAAAACATTTATTTTTAAATATAAAGGCATCAAAATTTTGAGATTGATATTAATATCTACAAATAAAACTATTAAAATGTATTAACCTGAGAAAAAGTTTTTTATGTCATGAACATGAAAGAAAAAATAGTTAGAACTGACATTTATATGCTATATATAAAAATATCTAAATTTTAAATGAAAGTAAATTATATATGTGGAAATAAAATTAACTAAACAATCACCAAATAATAAATAATGGCATGAACATGTGAGTCAAATCTAAATATTCTACTAGTTAAGGTTAATTTTAGAGGGAACAGAAATTCAGTTGTTGAAATGCACTAATACATAAGTTATTGTGTATAAGAATAATTTATACAAATACTTATGCATTGGTGCATACTAAAAACTGAATAGCCATTTCCATTCTAAAAACTGAATAGCTATTTCCATTGTAGAACACTAAAGAGTAATCTTGCAATCATCTACTCTGAACTCTTCTGAACTCTTACTCTGAACTCTTCTGAACTCTTTGACTATTCCATTACAATCACTAATAATAATCTTACAGATGCACTGACAAGATTGAAAACAATAAAAACTCCAGTTATCTCTTCTTCTTATTGGCATTGTGTTTCCTTCTAGTTTTAATCGAGTATTTCACTCGCCCACTTCTCGTGACATTGCACTGTGTAAAAGGAGAATTCCTCAACAATATAATAATGATACATGATGTTTTGTATTATTTTTCTAATCAGTAGTTGGAAACTAATTACCCAATTTGGAACAACTTGTAGAGACTAAGGAAGAGTTGAATCACTTGATGAAAATAAGTGCCGAGGGTACCCTGCTTAATTCTGGGTAGAACAATCAGAAACTCCCAGGTAATACGGAAAAGGATATGCTCTGAAATATGGTCCTAAAAGAAAACATTCTGTGAGTAGTTTAATTGAAGGTTCAAATTTATATTTTTAAAAATAGATATCAAGTTTTCACAATTTATTAGATTTCAAAGAATTGTTTTGATTAGATTATGTGGTATTTTTTATATATTTTTCAGGGAATATGATTTAAAATATTGATAAAAAACTACCCTACAAACTAATCCGAGAACAACTCTTCCAAATGATTCAAAATCATTCACACAGGAAAATCTATAGCATTTAACCACAACTATTTGATACCTGGGAAATGCACCGTACCTGAGCCCCTGCCATGGAGTTGTTACCTTGCCATTACACCAAAGCCATTTGAGCTAAGCCCTCTATACTTCCCCAGATAGGAGAACCTGTATTGACAAGGAAAAGGAACACGAGTGAAAATAATAGTTTCATTTTGTTTTGAATTCCATTCGAGCTTTTTATTAAATATAAAAAATACAGTGGTGTCCAGACTACAGTTTGGTATCATGATCTAATTTCAGTATCTAAGACCTTTGTTCTAGCCATGTTCGTGCACTTTGAATAACTCCTTGCCCCATGATTGTTTCCAATTTGAAAATACAGTTTACAATTTCTTTCCAAATTAACATCTACCCACCTGCAATTGCAAACTAGCATTACAAACTTGCCAATGGCATGGAAATCCGTGATCCAATTAAGTAGCCTAAATTTCAGGAAGCAGAAAAACTAATTCACTCACATGAAATCAAGGCACGGCATCCAGTCTGGGATCAAATGCAAACCCTCTAAAGAAAGCATTCCCACTCTCAGTGGAAGCACAATCAACCCACTGCCAAGATCCCTTGCCTGCATCCCACAACACCAATAATCCCACCTGTCTGCCTGAAAAATAAACCCCTTCCTTCCCACCAAAAATACTGAACCGCCCCCAAGGATCAAAGCATTCATAAAACTCCACAGGCATCCTCCCAGCCTCGTTCCACTCCAGACTTTTGAGATCAAGTTCCATAATAACAAATGTAGAACAGGCAGAATTCAATGAAAGTGAGGCTTTCAGACCCCCTGCCATGAACAAGCAACCCTCTCGCCCTCTAATCAGACAAGGTTCCTTAATAATATCAGACAAGTCTTCCCAATTGTCTCGCACAGGTTCCCAGAGCAATAAACCCTCATTTATATTACAACAAACAAGCGTCCATCTGGGACGCCAATCTGAACCCACATCGTCAAACCCGTAAAGAAAACCATCCGACGCAATCACGGCGCTTTTGGGTCTCCTGCTTGGCAAACCCAAATCGATCCAGCGATCCTTTTCTGGAGAATATATGGTCTGAAGATCATCAGAAATGACCAATATCTTGTGGGATTCGAATACGGGACCGTCAAGGATCAAAGTAAGGCCGACGAACGAGAGGGTATTAGGAGACGGCAACTTTTTGTAGGCTTTAGTGAGGGGGTTGCAGATACAAAGCAAATTTGTATAGTGGGAAGAGACACAGAGCAATCCTTGCGAGGACGCCACTGGAACTGTCAGTTCGGCAGGTAGGAAACTGAGGTCCAATTTTAGGGCTTTGTGGCGAAGGGGGTCGTAGAAATGAAAAAGTCTGCTATTGTGATGTAGCGCTGTGCCAATGTAATCAGTAAGGAGTACCCATGAATTGCTGTTTTCGACAGATGTGGAATAATGAAGAATGAAATGTGGGGATGAGAGAAGGAAATGCCAACGCTTACAGACAGAGAGAGATCGAGCAACATCAAGGAGAGGCAGACGGAAGAAGACTCTCTCTAACACATCCTCAGGCAACTGCTCCATCCTGTTCTCAAATTACAAGCAAATTTGCTTCCCTTTTTAGCCTCCACATCGAAGAGAATGCTAATTTTTCAAGGAAAAATTTTGGTAGCAAATTGCAGAAAAAGTGATCTCATTTGAAAAAGATCTCTCAAGGTCTGCTGCAAAATTTGTAGGAGTTAAATAGTGAAGGCCCTCAAAAAAATTTAAGAAGTATTTAAGGTCTTATTCATCTCAATGTTAGTTAATAATTATATATAAATTTGTTCTATGTAAAATCCTTTTTATTTATGAAATAACAGTTCACACTTTTCTTTTTATTTTTAGTTTCCTTACGTAATAATAAGCATGTGAAGTGATGATTTAAGTAAATAATTTGATTTTAATATTTGTTTATGTGAAAAATATTTTTAAAATATGTTTTAGGTTGGATGAGTGCATGAATTCTGTTGGGGTTTGGTTGATTATTTCATTGTACTGTGCGTTGAGTCTTGTGTCTTTTCTTGTCATACCGCATTCATTGTGGGTTTTTAGGCTTTTTCAATGACTCTGGCCAACTTTTGCCTAGCAATTGATGTTGGTGTTGGAGTTTTGGCAACAAGTGATCATGGCACCTCCAAACAAACGGCCTCGCAAATTCATTCCAAAGGTGTTTCATTAGGTACAACGTCTAATACCCATAATGTTGTTTTGTCTGTGCAAGATTTTGATAGTGCCAATGAATGGCTTGAAAAGTATACTTTGGTAGGATATTTTGTGGGGAGGGTTCTACCTAAAAACATGTTGTGTGATTGGGTTGCCAGAGCTTGGGCCCCTCATGACATCCAGGTTGATGGCATCCAGAATCTCACTAAGGGTTTCTTTTTATTTCGCTTTTCCAGCCCCTCGCATATTGAGGGTATTCTCAAGAATGGGCCCTGGTTTGTTCGGTCATCCTTGTTTGCTTTCCAACCATGGTTGTGAGACTTTACTCTCTCCGATAAGAAAAATCTCAAAGTCTCAGTCTGGATAGAATTTATGGGTCTTCCTTTGCCTTCTTGGTCGTTCCTGCAAACTATCACCCAAACTCTTAGCAAGGTGGTTTGCATGGAACTTGGTTGTTTTTTTCATGCTCATCTCCAGAAAAAGGGTTTGTGTCGAAATTGATTTGTCTTGCGATCTAAAAGAGACCAATGATATCTAGGTTGGTGGTCAATGCTTCTCTCAACAAGTGCTTTAAATTTGAATATGTCAAACACCTGCTATCGGTGTTAATCCTCTAAGCACAAAATCAAGGGTTGTCCTCTTGTTGTTCCAAGGACAAAATCTCCTCCAAAGGAAACAGTCCCTCCTTGTTCTTCAAAGGCTGCTAAATCCAATGAGGGTTGGACTATAGTGGTTTGCAAAGGTAAACACACTTTGACTTTTGCTACAAAACGAGCCTATGTCATTGCCTTGCAGCCACAAGTGCAGGAACCAGTACAGTTGAAGCCACTTCAAAAGACGTAGCCCCTAGTTCCTAAAGTTTCAAACCCTACTAGTCAAGGGAAAAGTTTGGTAAAGAGTGTTTCCCACCCTGTGTGGGTTCGCACTCCTATGATGTCCCCACCTTGAATGAGATTTAATAATTAAATAATTTAAAATTTTACTAAATAAGTAAATAAATACTTATAATAAAATATATAATTGTGATTATAATATAAAATTAATAATAATTAAACTAAATATAAAAATAATAAAAGATAATAAATAAATATAATATATTATTAATATAATATACATACTATTATATTATATTATTAATATAATAATATTATTTTATTTTATTAATATAATAATGGTGGACAGAGTTCTTAGCTGCAGCTAACCTAGTTTTCTGATCTTTTTAGCATGTGGGGGGTTTTGTGTGTACAAGGTGGCGTTTGGAGGGACGGGGGTCCCTCCCCTTTTGTTTCACTAAAGTTTTTTGCTAGGAACTGGTGACTTACGGTCGGGGGAGGTCATTTGTGTTGTAGGGTACCATCGAGCAAGGTGGGATGTTGGTTTTTGGTGTCTCATTTATATTTCTTTTTGTTGGAGGTTTGTTTTAGAAATAGGAGCAAGGATCTTTTGTGGAGAGTTGTTTTTTCTGGGGTAATAGAAGTTTTCATGGCTTACCTTGAGGTTTCTCAGAGTACAAGGAACACTGATGCTATGGATATTTATGACATGTTCCTTACTTTGCATGCAAGTGTTAAAGATGTAAATAAAAGATCTGGTGAAGGTGATGTCTCCTCAAAGGGGGTTCCAAAAATCAAGAAGGTGAATGGATCTTTGGAAATATGTAAAGAGCGTCTAGTCTTGGTAATTAAACTAGAATCAGTTGCATATGGCATTGTATATTGGAGAAATCGTGTCCTTATCTGCAAAATCTTGGGGCTTTGTCTTTGTTTACCAGTTTTAGAATCTTGGGCCAGAAAAGTTTTGAACCCCAAAGGGGACATGGAGAAAGTATTGGCATCCAATAATTATTATTTGGTTATCTTCTCTTGCATGGCGGATAGACATAAAGCTTTTAAAGGAGGTCCATATTTCTTTAGCTGGGTTGGGCTCTTTGTTAAACCTTGGCATGCAGGCTTCAACTCAGTAGAGGAACTCCCCTCGTAGGTTTCAGTTTGGATTTGTCTTCCAAGGCCTCCCTTAGAGTTCTAGCGAGATGAAATTATTCATTTCATTGGTCCTTTTGTAGACAAACCTATTGATCCTACTACTCAGACTCAGTATAGAAAGGTAATCTCTTATGTATGTATTTGTGTTGAAGTTGATTTAAATAACCCATTACCAGATTCTATGCAAATATATCTTGGATCCTCTTCTTGGATTCAATAGCTGGACTATGAAACATTGTCATTTAGATGTAGAATAGGTCATGAATATGGGCATCTACAAAGGAAATTCCCTAGATCCAGTCCATCTGCATCAACTAATGCCTCTTCTAATTTGGTTCCTAGAGTGGATAAAGGGAAGGCTCCTATGTCGAATGATATTACTGATAAAGATGGATTTATGCCTGTCCAAACTCATAATAAGGGAAGAGGTCAGAAGAGGACTTGGATAGATAGACAAAATGATGGGGTATCTAATCAATTTGAAATTTTGGATAATTTGGTCAGGAGGAGGTAATTCCGATTGAATAATCTCTAGGTGCTAAACTTTTGGGAGTGATATTAGAGGAGGATAAAAGAAATAGTCAACAAAATGCGGCCATAATAGATCAAAGGGATGGACAAATGGATACATATCTTCCTCTAAAGCCTTCAATTGTGGCAAATCCTAGTCAGATCCTAGTCTCTAAAGATGTGGTTAATGTGGTAGCTTCAACTTCTCCTTCACTAAAGGGATCTTTAGAGTCTGGAAAGAGTAACAGGGTCTTCCTTCTTTAGGCCTACAACAAAAATCCCTTAAAAAGGGGCCCATGGAGAAATCTTTGGAGAGTGGATGAAAGAAAGACTAGGAGAAGGTGAAGATTATGGAGTTATGAAACACATTGATTCCCATTTCTCCCATCCTTAAAAATGATTGTCTTATTATAGAATGTGAGGGGGTTGTATGACATCCACAGATAAAAGATTGTTTGGGATCTAATTGTTTCTCATTCTCTTGACATTGTCTTCATTTGGGAGACTAAATTGTCAATGGAGGATATGGAAAGTAGAGTTTCTAGGATTTGGCCACGTGAATATTATTAATATGTTGGGACTCATGGTAGTTCAGGAGGAATGCCTTGCTTGTGGGATCCAAGAAAGATTGTTCCTCAATGGTGGATTACAGATCACTCTTCTATTTTTATGGTTGCCTCTTGTTTGGATTCAAATAAAATTTGTAATTTCTCTAATGTTTATGCTCCTACAATTCCCTTGGGAAAATCACATCTCTAGAATCATATTAGCTATGTACGTTATTTGAATCCCTTTCTCCCTTGTATTTTGGTTGGGGACATCAATGAAATTTGAAACTTGGAAGTGAAAAAAGGGGGTATGGCTAGGTTGGATCCTTCAACTATTCTACTCAATGATAATATTGATATTTTCAATGTTTTTGATGTGAAGCCAAATAATGACATGTTCACTTGGAATAATAGGAGAAGTGGAGTGGATGCAAACTCTAAGAGGTTGGATAGATTCCCGATATCCTTAGATACATGGAATACTAGTTTTGAAATATTGGATTAGAGAGGATTGGATCACTGGCCAATCAAAATATCTATGGATGCTTCTAGGGCTTCGAAAAGGACCTCTTTTAAGTTTTAGCTCATGTGGTTGTAGGATCCGTCTCTTCACAACTTGGTCACATATTGGTTGTTTGAGGGGCATCCCTCTCATGGTACAACTATGTATTCTTTTGTTAAAAAATTGCAATATGTGAAGTATAAACTCAAGAGATGGAATAGGAAAAGTTTTAGGAATTTGTACTATAACAAACAGATAGTTCAAACTCGATTGAATTCTATTACTTGCTTGATCAAAGGTCGGGGAATGACTTTGGATTTGACTCAAAAGGAGGCTATGGTTGTCAAGGAACTAGAGAGATGAGAGCTTTGGGAGGATATATTTTGGAAACAAAAATCTAGAATTGAATGGCTATAGGAAGGAGATACAAACACAGTTTTTTTCCATAACTCTATCAAGGCAAGGAAAACAAGTAATCTCATTTTTCCCTTAGTGTCTTCAGGGGTCCTAGCTCTCCTCTTTGAGGGACATCTCTCAAGAAGCCCATTGATATTTATCTTCTTTGTTTAAGAAAGATTCTCTTCCTGGTAGGGATGAGGAAGTATCTATTTTGGAGTGCATTCTACTTCTTGTCTCTAGGGTAAATAATTTGGCTCTCATCGGACCTGTTTTACTACAAGAATTGGAGAATATCGTCTTTCACATGAAAAAGGGAAAAGCCCCTGGGCCAGATAACTTCCCAATTGAATTTTACCAAGAATTTTGGGGGTTATAAAATGGGACCTTCTGGAGGTGATTCAAGAATCATTTAATGATAAGAAGATGTTAAAAGCCATGAATTCTATGTTTCTGGCCCTTATTCCTAAGAAGGAAAATTTGAATAGACTTGATCAGTTTTGACTAATTTCTCTTTGCAACATGGTTTATAAAATTATCAGAAAACTTATTGTCGAGAGACTCAATCTATGTCTCAAAAATATCATCTCTAATGAGCAGGGTGGCTTTCTTGTTGGCAAACAAATTATGCATGGAATTGTGATAGCTACTGAGGTCATTCATTTTGTGGCCTCTAAAGAAAAATACATGTTTATCAAACTAGACATGGCAAAGGCATATAATAAAGTCAAATGGGTTTTTTTATAGAAAATTATTTGGTTGTTTATATTTTGAAGTGATTGGGTTAGTTGGGTAATGAGTTGTTTTTTGTCTACCTCCTTATTGGTCTTGGTTAATGGGGAACCTTCTGAGATTTTGAATGTCTCTAGGGGTTTTTGGCAGGGATACCTTCTATCTCCTTATTTGTTTATGATCATGGTTGAGGGGTTTGGTAGACTCATCAAATTGAAGGTTGGACAAGGCTTGATTCAAGGATGAATTTGGTGTGAGAATCTACCTCCCTATTCTCACTTGTAGCTTGTGGATGATATCGCTTTAGTGGGGAGGGCCAGAATCAGTGAAGTTGTTGAATTCAAGAAAACTTTGGACACATATTTGATGGCCTCGAGGCATAAAATTAATGAAGATAAGTCTTTTATATATTTCTTTAATACTCCTTGTCTTATTCAAAATAAGATTTCTCATATTTCCTATTGGCTCCCATCCTCTGGTCTACTTTGGGATTTTGATTGGTGTGGGTTCTTAGTGCAGAGAGTTTTGGTAGGAAAATATGGGAAAGTATCACAAGAGGGTTACCCACTAGACCTATAAATAGCTTTCATCACTTGGTAGAGTTACCTTTCTATAGTTAGTCATTCAGGTTTTGTCGATATACATATTTTGTGTGCAGGTGACTATGTTTAGTTTTGTGAACGCATTTGATGTGCTCTCTCATCAATTTCTTTGGTCTAGTAATTTATTTTCTTCCAAACATAGCCTTGTTAGATGGGATTCAATTTTCAAACTGAAGCATGAGGGGGATCTTGGTCCCGGGCTTACTAGTTTATTGGTTCAAGCTCTAGAAGCCAAATTATATTGGAGACAGTGCACTTGTCAAGATCAAGATTGGGCTAGAATCACCACTCAAAAGTATCTCAAAGGTGTTTAAAGTATGGATGTTCCTTAATGAAACTTGATGGGGAGGATTTCTATGATCTAAGACACTCTAAAAAAATGGGCAAAACTTATTAAAGATGGTCTTTTTTGGATCTGTAACAGAGGATCAGATGTTCAGTTCTGGCATGGTTCTTGGGATGGTCATCCTCTTATTATCTCTCAGTTCCCTCACCTACAACTCCTTTGTGATAATTTTATTCTTGTTGGTTGGTGTAGGGTAGTTGATTTTTAAAAAATTATTATTAAGGGGCAATTCAAGTGACTTTTTGGAAGACTCCTCAGGAATGGCCACATGGTGGCATTGAAGAGAATCATTAGCAACTAGGAGAGATTTTAGCTATAAGACTTTTTAACTGTCCTCAAGATAGAGATGCTCTGGCTTGGGGTCCTAACCTGGAGTGTAAATTTATTGCTTCTTATATTTACCAAAACTTGGACAGGAAATTGCATGGTAGGGATGGTGTGCCTTGGTGGAAACAAGTTTGGAATTGCTTTTCCTGTCCCGAGTGTAATTTCTTTCTTTGGTTGGTTTTCCAAAGTTAAACTCGTACCTGAGAGAATCTAAGAAAGAGGTGCTTCCAAGGCCCATTTAGAAGTGCCCTTTGTAAGAAAAGAAAATAAAGTGTTTTCCACATATTCTTTCAGTGTTCTTATGCTAGAGATATTTAGTACTCGTGGTGGGGAGTGTGCAATCATGCTTGTGTTCATGCCACTTCTTTAGTGGAGTTTTGGGATAGCCTAGTTCAACGTTCATCCAAATATTTTTTAATATAAGTTGCTTGGATTCTTTTTCTGACTTTCGTCATCTGGAATTTATGGCTGGAAAGGAATAGGAGGATCTTGCAAGATTTAGAAATGATAAGTGCCCTTTTTGGGGGAAAATTTGTTTGCAAACTTCGGGAAACTACTCTTGAAAAATGTGATGTTACTGACCATGTGGAACCCAGTGATCTTAGAGTGATAATGAATCTAAATCTTGTTGGCAATAGAGTTCTCCCCCTGCTAGAAGAAGGTTGAGACAAGTCAAGAAGAAAATTCATAGAGATGGAAAGTGGCTCTCTCCTCTTGGAGGGACTTTAAAATTCAATACTGATGGGTCCTCTGGAGGGAATCTTGGACATGCGGGAATTGGTGGTGTTGGTAGGGATAGGTGGGGAAATGTTTTTTTTTCTTCTCTACCTATAAGGGATGTCACTCTAATAATCTTACGGAGGTTATAGCCATTCTTTATGCTATAGAAAAAGAGTGCTCTCTTGGTTGGAAGAGGATTTTTGTTAGTCAAACTCTCGGATTGTGATTGATATGTTGAATGTTCAACATCTGGAGGAAACTAGTTGGCAATTAATAGTGGTGGTTAAACAGATCCTTAATCTATGTTCCATGCTTGATCATATTTATTTCTGTCATATTCTGTATGAATAGAATAGGGTGGCTAATTGTTTGGCAAAGTGGGCTTCAAAGAACCCAGGTGGGTGCGATATGGATGGTTGAGGGTTCTTGAGGCTAGAGCATAAGGAGATGATGGACATGTTAATTATGGAAGACTAATTTGTTTAGATGTGCCCTATGTGAGTTTGGGGTTTATTTATTGTGGTTGAGTGTTTAAGTTTTGGCCCTGGGCCCTTGCTATGTACTCTTTGATTTTCTCTGAATATTACCCCTTTTTTCAAAAATATTATATATATACAATTTCATATATTACTTCATCATCTTCATTTGTAATCAGTGTTAGACCTAAGGTCACAATACTGAGAGGGGGGATCATCATTCTACCAAATAATCCAACTTTTCAATCTCTTAAACTTAAACCAACATTCACAAGATTAACCTTAATCACAACTGAAAATCATAAACATGCTAGTCCATCTACAAATTTGAAACATAGATTTATCTCGTAGAAACCCAAATAGGGAGAAAACCATGGTGGGATTAGTACCCACCAGGTTACGGGATTTTCCTTAGGCCTATTAGGACCTTTACCTTGTTAAGAGTAGCCTTGTTAGATCACTTTAAACACTTGAAAAAGTGTCACCTTGTTAGAGTATTTACAACAAAGATATGTTGGGATCTACCCTAATTAGGGATCTAACCTCCTGCAACTATTAGGGAACAATAGAAAGAATGATTTGTAGAACAACATTATCTCTAGTTGATCAGATCCACTGAAGCACACAATCTCTTCTCAACACACTTAACTCTTCCCTGGCTTGATCACAACTTGCACTTTTCAGCGCACTTATCCAAAACATGATCAACACTCATAACTTTTTAGCTTCATTCATTATATATTAAACTTTTAAGTCCACCACCTTAATCAAACCCTAAATTAAAATTTCAAACACCCACTCAAATCCCATGCGCCACAAAACAAAATTAAATGTACAAAACACATTTCCAAGACCGCGTCGGCCAATACAACAATTTGCATAGAATGTTATGTCCAAGAGTAAAATACATTTTGACCAAACACAAGCTTCCTCTAGAATTTTCTCCACACGCTAGCATCAAACAATGTGATGCCAGATCATCACCTCAAATTATGAGGACACGTCACTAGATCATGACTAAATCAACCGATTCCACCACAATCTCAACACTAATCACCGATCAAAGATTTATCAACTGTCGCTCAAGAACACAAACACTGTAACCTATTAAAAACTCTGTCTCTGTTCACCGGTCACCTATCCTACACATCGATCACTCAAAGTAGTTGTGGTTGCAACTGTACCATCTAAATATTTTTACCACTATATTTTGTGACTGTGCCATATGATACAACAAATATTTGACAAGACATTCAAATCATATATCACCTGTTATTAACTTGTTCTAGCAGTTGCACTGTTATACTTCAACCGACCACAACTTCCAGATAAGATCATTTCAGCAATAGCGATCATGAATTAGACATCTAGATAGACACCTAAGTCTCCCATAAAGATAGAAACCACTGAAATTCACTGCAACTCTTCATTTATCACAATTATGCTTGGAAACACACTAAGAACACAAAGTCAATAGTTCACATCAATGACAATATAATATCTGATCATCCTGTAATAAAATCTAAATTATGACATCTCTAGAACTCACTTATCATCACTGCATCATATATGCCAAAAATCTCCCCCTTTGGCATTGATGGAAAAACTCACTTCCTATTGGTGGTAAAACTCTCTCCAACATGATACAATAAGCATAAAATGTCTCCACTTTTTTCTTTCACATGTGTTGTACTTAATTTCCCTTTTCCATACACACATTCTCCCCTTTACATTCATACATTCTCCCCCTTTGAAAGCAATGCCAAAGGTGTCAAACATACCCGATATATTCTCTACATAAGATATTCAATGAATACACTTGGATTGGTGCAACTGCAGCTTCTTTTAATTTAACTTAGATAGGGGAATGACCCCCAACCTGCCTCTTATATACTCAAATGTATCCTTAGGCAATGGTTTAGTGAAAATATCAACAACTTGCTCCTTAGTTATCAAATACTCCAACCTCGGTTCCTTTTCCTATACCTATTCTCTAAGAAAATGATATTTGATAGTTATATGCTTAGTCTTAAAGTGCATCATCGAGTTGTTATGCCCTGCATACCCATCCCTACATTTTGTAGGCAAAGTTTTGGGTACCCCTTTTCGCTTTTGCCTTGTTTTTGTCTTTCTCTGGCCTTTGCTTCTGCAAGGGTCATTTTCTTTTCTTTTTGGTCCTCCTTCCTCCGGGACCCGATCTTGGAGTGTTTTTGTCTTCTGATTCGGCCAGATTTTTGGACTATGGGATTCCTTGTCATCACTCCCTCTTTTGCTAGAGGGTGCGATTGTTTGGAATCCCCGGGTTTGGATTTTGGAGGGTTTACCTTTCCCGGGGTTCATGGAAGGAAGCAACATGTTTTTACCCTAAGGGTATAAATAGGATTCACCTGTCACTTTCACATTTACCGCGAACAAATTATCCAGAGTGATTACCTAGAGCAATTAAGGTGATTAAACAGCGATTAAATGTGAATTTCTCTCGGTGCTCCAAGGTGCTTAAATAGTAATTAATAGTGGTGCATTCGTGGTCATTTTGAGGCTAGCCAGTTATAGAGCACCTCTTGTGCTCCTCCTCCCACATTTTTTGGTGTTGAGGTAGGCCCTTCGGCTCTCCCCCTTCTGGTTTTAGTTTTGTGTGTGCTTGGGTTTGTTTTTGTTTTCGCTTTGTCCTTGCTTCGCTTTCTAGTCTATTTTTGCCTCCCGTAGGTGGGATGGCTCTACAAGAAGGTTGTCCACCTTCCTCGCATTGTTCTCTGCTCTCTAAATAATGGATGATAGTGTAAATTCTTGAGTCCTTTCTGTAGAGTGTCATAGTCTTATTGTAAATAGTAGAGTAGTTCTAGTAAATTGTGTCATTTTCGGCTTTCCCCTATACATTTTGGGTCTGTATATTGTCCTAGTGAACCTTCCCATGGAAATCTCATCACGCTCTGCATGTTTAAACCAAGCTTAGAGCTCGCCCGCATGGTTCTCTCCTAGCTTGAACTTGACACCTTGCCTGTTCGAGCCATGGTAGTTTTCTCTCTCCTCTGTCGTGTCATCATTAATGGAGGGATTAACTCCCCCATGAGTGAGAATTCAAAAAACATCCCATCTGGCATTCATTTCCCTCATGTCAACCCACCTGTCGCCATTAGGATCCATTACGCCATCTATCACATGACCACGTGACAACCCATGTCAGCCAAGTATGGCTCGATGAGCGACCACTTCTGTAACGGCTAGTTTCTCCAGACTTCGGGTGCTGAGAAGCCCCTGGGTCTTCATCCCATTTTGTCACATAAACCAATACCCCGGAGCCTCCGAGTGTTAATCAGAATCCAATCTTTGCTAATTGTTACATTCTGGGATTTTAATGTGTACTAATATTCTTTGTCAGGTGTAAGATGGTGGTGAATTCCCCAGAGTCCATAAAACTATTGTATTTTTTTTATCACATTATATGTATTAACGGTTCTTCGGTCTTGCAGGTCATAGGATATCCATCAACATGTCTGAAGTAACAACTCCTCCTGGAAGTCCAGAGCTGCCAACCACCTCCAGTCGGGTGACCATGAAAATAAAGGCCGAGAAGATGCTTGCCAAACTTTCGTTAACCTCCAAGTACCCGAGGGAGCATTTTCTTGTGGGGTCCAAGGTGGACTCTAAGCTGCGGGAGAGCATAGATATCGAGCCCAGACTATAGGCTGAAATGGAGAGCCTTGTCCAAACCATTTACCAACAAAGGGCTGTCGGAGATGATATGGTGAAGAACGTGGCCACCTCTGGCATCATCAAAGCTGCAATCTTCCCCTACTCGATGCAAGCACCTAAGCTGATGCTTCAACTGGCGGCACTCTACAATGCTCCCACCCGGGTTGTTTTTCTCACGGATCCTCTACCGCTAGACTACTCGACAGCCTTTGTTAATCTGGATGCTGTCACTTTTCCTTCAGGACTGGGAATCCCCCAGTTCAAGTGAGCCATTGTTATCTCCTGATCCGTGTCACTGAAGGAGTTTGAGGAAATTTCCATCCTCGCCTGACAACATCTCAATACTCACTGGCTGAAGTCCCCGAGAAGGGACTAAGAGAAGATGAAGCTAGAGATTCCCTGCGGAGACTTTAAAGAATGCATTCAGGCGGGAATCATATTTTTGTGCAGGCTCTTCAGAGAGCCCTATGCCAGAGACTTTTTTGCATGGATGTATTATTTTCTCTACTGCATCACCACCTATAATCAAACCTTCGACTGGGCGACAATCATCGCCAACCATGTAGACTCCCAACTGAAGAATGTCCTCCCGAATTTGAAGTTCTACATGACTTCATATGTATTGTGGGCACTGGCCCAATAGAGACCCACTTTTCAGATTTTGCAGACAGTGGGCATTCTTAGGAATGGGCCCGGCCAGTTGGTCCCATAGGAGCATTATCCTTAGGTTCAGTGGGAACTCATCTTCCCATATTTTTGTAGGGTAAATGGCGCATTCGTTTGCCACAACATTTTGACACTTACTCAGGATTCTGGGTACCGTTTGTCACAGGAGGCAATGACCTTGGTGAGCACTTACGAAAATTATTTCATTAATTTCTAGCAGTAGACCTATATTCAGGTGATCAACTTCTCTAAGAAGCCCTCCCTACTCCCCAGGCACTGCGGGGATAGGATTATTCTTTCGGAGTTTTGTAGGCAAATCCTAGAACTCCACGCATTATTTGCCTTAAAGAAGGTCACATCTATTTCGTTCCTGGTTATTTGTGGGAACTATTCTTGTAGTCTCACGGCGGCTAAGGAAGCTGACAATGAATTGAAGAGTCTGGGACTGGTGGAATTCCACCTTACCAAAAACAATTTTGATCCAGTAGATAAGATAAGGGAGGCGCTGCCCCGGGCATCCTCATCGCATAAAGTTAACATTGAAGATTTCTAGGCAGATTGCCAGGATATTTTTGATCTCCGGGCCTGGCAGCACTCTCGGATGTCCAAAGGTTAATGAAGTCCCTTGGCCTTCGGGGCTTCCCAAAATATTTTACAAACGATAGGCCTCTAGAGGACCCATCATACAAAGAACAGGGGATCGACAAGTTGGATCTCCCTTCGGTCGATTGGGGCACCCCGGAGAATTTAACAATTAAAGATATGAGCTGCCACATCATTGATAACAGTCATTAATATTTTGAGAGGGTGTGTCTGAGGAACACCCCTAAGGGCCCGATTTTATGGGGGTCTGCTTTGACCTCCGGAGCAGTGGGACCAAGCAAAAGCAAGGGGAAGGAGAAAGAAAGTGCCCTGACCCAAGTGCCTTCCCAAGGTTAGCTCCCAATGATGGAGAAAATTCATGAGTAGATGGAGGCATCCTAGCTGATGAGTCAAAAGATAAGTGCCCATCTCTTCTGAGGTCTGCTAGCAACTCCAGTAGGATCTGCCCGCCCGACGGGATCCCCTTTGTTGGCAGCACTTATAAGCAGGCAAACATTCGCCAAGGAAAAATCTGCAGACATTCTAGATGTCGGGGCTTTGTTACAAAGAAGGAAGAAGTAGAAGGTAGCCAATCCCCCAAGCACAAACACGGGCCCCGATATGCCTAATGTTACCCTGGTAGAGGTTAGTTTGGACTCCCTTGAACTAGAGGATCTCCCGGAGACCTCCCCTCTGCACGATGACTTTGATGATATCTTTGGAACCAATGAACTCATGAATCTACATAGGGAGATAGATAAAGCGGTAGAAGAAATAGCCGCACAGGAGGTGGAGATAATCCCCGATGCAGGGGAGACACTAGAAAAGGAAGTTGTTTCGGAACAAGAGGTCCAAGAACTTGGAAAGGGATCTGAACAAGAAGAAGCACAAAAGGAACCTGAACAAGAGGAAACACCAGTCTAGGGGACCGAGACAGGTTCAAGGCAAACAATTGATGACTAATCGACAATTGGGGAAACTGGACCCACGGGATCAATCGTACCCCCAACCTTCACACTCTAAACGCCTTTGGTTACTCCAGGTCATCAGGTGCCCCAGAGTATGACATTCGATGATGTGGTCTTGGTGGCCCAACAATAAAACATTGGCCAGACACCTCCACCTCCTCCAGAGGATGTGCCCAAAGAAAAGGATGTCCCGGCAAATGACGCCGAAGATGAACAACAACAACGGGATGAGGGGAAGAACCCCGAGGATATAAATATTGATTCAACAGATGTTGAGAAAGATGTGTAAATATATGATGATACATGCGATGCTATTTCCAACGGAGATGGGGTTCCCGACACCACAAATAAGGATGCCACCAGGATGGAAGACAGCGAGGACCCCAGGGAACAGAAAAAAGAGAAAGATCCTGACGAAACCGTAGATACCGAGAATGCACTGTCGAACTCTGAAGGAGGTCCCAACACTCAGGCCTTAGCCACACAACCGCCCCAATCACCACAATGGATGGTGGAATCTATAAAGAGAAAGGTCACGATAGCTGCAGGTGCTCCCCTCTCCTTGGCCAAGATGATGACCTAGAACGCAGAGGCTAAGAAGCCCAAAAAGGCCCGAACATTCCATACCCTCTAGACCAGTCCATGAGGAAGCATAGTTGCAATAATTGCAACACCTCCCCCAAATACAGATGCAGAAACAACAAGAGTCAAAGACTATGTAGTCACAGAAGTGCCTCTAGGGAGGAGAGATAAGTAGGGTGAGCTAGACCTGCTGAGAGAGGCAACCCAGGCGGTTGAATCTCGATACGACAAATAGGTGTAACCACCTGAATTTGGTTTGTCCCAACTATAGACCCTATTTTCCCTAAGTGTGATCATACCCCCAATTATGTCCAAATGACCTTGTTACTGCTTGGCATAAATCTTTAATCAATTTAATGTCCTAAGTGATTTTTATCACTGAATTATATTAACTATTATAACCATATGATTCAAATCAATTCAAAACCAATTAAATCAAATCAAATACAAACATGGATATATTATTTAATTATAAAGGAATTAAATAAACCCCTAAATCAATTACACACTTGAAAATAACCCATTCCCCTAGCCTATTTAATCTAATTAAAATGGCTATAGTCCCCTTGATTATTAAAAATAAATTTAATTATTTAAATAATTAATTCCTATATTTCAAATGAATTAAATAAGTTTAATTCATTTAATTAATATTCCCTTAAACCCCAACCTAACCTATCTCAACCACTTCTACCCTGGGTTCTAACCCTTCTCAACCCATTCACCCTTGCTAATCTAATTATAATTCTAACCCTAACCCACCTCCTAATGTTGTCACATTCCATTAAGGAATGATTAACAACTCAACCCACTTGAGAAA
>MU228481.1:693591-712295 GCA_018584345.1 Thuja plicata
CATTAAGGAATGATTAACAACTCAACCCACTTGAGAAAGTCAACTTTCTCAAGCATGACTTTCCTAAGGGACCAACTTTCCAAGTTGAGTCTTACACCCTTCCCATGCTTCTTTAAGGCTTTCATTAATGCCTCGTTAATGAAGATGCCTTAAGCCCATGTCTCCTCCATGCCTCATTAATGCTCAAGGCATTAATGGCTCTTACACCACCATTAATGAGTCCCTCAACTCATCAATGAACCTTGTATCCCCTCTCTCCCTCTCATTCTTCTATGAATAGTATGCATTTTGGAGCACAAAGAAGCCTTCATCCCATATTGTAAATGCATTGTTATGCTGTCGGAATAGATTAAAACTCATATTTCATTTCATAGTTTATGCTTATGCATTGTTATAATGTCCATTTTTAGACTAACATGCATTGCTCATTGAATAATAGTTTGTTTTTAATCAAATATTTCATTCTAGGTTGTTTACGTCACTGGTATTTAGCATAAATCTTAGGGCTTTTACGTTATTTGCTACACTCATCCTAGTTAGAAAGCAAGAAGTCGAAGTTATGGTTTATATGCTCATTAACCCTTGTTTTTCACTAACAGAATGACTTATTGAAGTGTTGTGTTGCAGATAATAGGTGCACAAATATACGCACACAACAGGCACTGAAGTTAAAGGAGGAAAGAGAGAAAAATGAAAATCTCCTCAGAATTCTCGCAAAAATTACACAGCCACTGGCCGAGATCTGTCCAGAAGCCTCTACTTCCAAACCACCACTTTCGCAGGGTGACATGGATGCTCTTAGGGCCATGAAGAAGAAAGCACAGGCTATAGATGGGTGGATCGTAGAATAGATCAAGGTCATGAGGCAATTCTTAGATGCGTCACTCCCAGACCTTTATCTAGTCAATAATCTCTTGGGTCAGGTAAACGGTGTCGTCATCCTGTGGGAAGGAAACATAGAAAAATATGAGAGGTGGAGGACCGGATTAGAACAAGTCATAAACTCCGAAGAAGAAGAAATCACAAAGGCAAGAATTTTGGGAGAGGAATCCTTCAAATTCCTCCGGGCCCAGTACTCCAGACTTGGCCTTAAAGTTGAGGTAAGCAAGCAACTGGTCACGACCCTCAAAGAGAAGGTCACGGTGGTCTGGTATCCTTTGGACCTATACAAAGCATTCATTAGAAGGGTTTCACAAGTTGATCCCTTCACCATCGGGACTTGTACCCCAGAGGACTATGTCCTCAACAAGTTTGATGAGTTGATGGAGTCCTAGTATCAGTCTGTCAAAGACTTCGATGAAGGGAAATTGTCAAGAATATCTAAGATGATGCTTCGGGCTCATGACTCCGTCAAGTTAGTCAAAGAATTCTAGGACGGGGCTGAAGACATTGAAGAGAAGTTCAAAATTGTCCGCAACCGGTGGAACAGTGTCAAGGATATAGATGGAGATGGCATTAGCCAAATTTTGGAGGCATTCAAGAACAACAAAGGACAATAAAGTTCTTCAGATTCCAGAGATTCTCACCAGTGGGAAGGCATTTTTAGACATTCATTATTCTTTTAGCGTAAGCTCCCAGACTTCGGAGTCCCAGATCTAAAGTTTTGTATTCATTCGGTGACCTGTTTCCAGGTTCCCTGGAGCCGACCGGTCATTAGCCAGCAATTAATAAAGGGGTAAGAAGGTAGGTGATCCTAATAAGGTATGTCAGATAGAGGGATGTCTCTGACAAGTGATTTCCCCAAGGCGCCACTCCAGCATTAACTACCTAGAGCATCGAAGATAGTGAACCACATTTCACATTAATGAGGCATGTAGCCTCGAACTCTGGGAAGATCAGATTTCTTCTATTCTTACTCTGGCACACTTCTCGAGGCTAATTCTTCCATCCTTTCTTCTTTTCTTCTTCCTCTATCTTGTCAGGCCTCTGCTCTTTTCGAGGTAATTGTAAAGTGGTGCATGTAGTACCGACCACCAGGTATTGTATTTTAATGGTTGAGTGTACATTTAGATTAGATTAGTTTTAGGGCAAGGTTTGTGTATAAATAATAAGTCCGACCTCATTTCAAGGGTCGACAAAACTCATGATTTTGCAGTCCAATACTATTATCATTTCATTTCTCAGTAGTTGCAGAGCTCAATGCTCAGTAGTTCTTAGTTGTTAGATGCTCCCTTGGGGCCATGGATGTACACTCTAGTGATGCTGAAACACCCTGTTAATGAAGAAGAAAGATTTTCTGGCAATGATTTTTTTGGTGTTCTGATCTCCAAGTTAGCAATACTTTTTTGTGTTGTATGTTTATAATGTCCTTTGCTCTGATGTTTTGTTAGATTATATGATCTCATTTCCCCTTGCTATTGAATATTTATGAACTGTTGGTTCGGTATGCAATCATTATTTAGTGCAATTCATTAGAGCATTGTTGATGTTAAAGATATATTGCATGAATACAAATAGAAATAATGTACTCCTAACCTTGATCTATCTTTTGTTGTTTATTTGGTAAACTAATGTGCGCTTACAGGAAACCCTGACCTTTCACCGAAATCCTTGAAGAAGACAAGCCAAAACCATCTATCCCCCCGAACAAAAATAGTCACTTGCCCAACTGATCTCCCCGCATTGTCGAGACCCGACACTAAGGTGCTTAAAGGCCTGAAGAATCTTATTCCACAAAAAACCTTTACAGGCGAAGTTGGGCGGTACCCGGTGACAACTCTTCATCTATTGATAAGATCGGTCACAAAGTCTAGTCAACAAAAAATTGCGCTAGAAGGAGGGCATGAGCTCAACCCCTTCGGAAGATTTTGATTTCACACCGCCTGAAGGTTCCCCAAGCCATAGTTTTAGGAACCAATCTTTTAGCGGGATTGGGTCTTTTTCGCCCTTGTGTTTTGAAAGAATCCTTCGATCAACCCCGAATCCCATAAATTTTGTATAACTCAAGCCTCCTGCTCGAAAGAAAAGGACCCTGAAGACCAAGTAGCCCGCCAACCTTATCTATGGATTTGCTACACCTCAAAATACCCAAGCTCCTCAGATAACCTTGGGCACTAACGCTCAACCTAGCCAAAATCTAGCAGCCCTAATGGAAAATTACTTTGGCAGCACTGGGTCCCCAATGGAGCATTTCCCCGGCGCTACCAATGATCTTCCTCCACATCCAGAGAAGATATGCCCCAAATATGAGCATCTAGGCCCTAGAACTACAAAAGAACATCTCTAGGCCTACAAGGATTCCATGAACCAACACTAGGTACAACATCAAGACGTTGTGACCCAGATGTTCCCTCTGTCCTTAGGACAGAATGAGTTAAACTGGTACCTTAACTTGTTGGCCAACTCCATCAACAGTTGGTAGGATATGGAAGACTCCTTCCTGGCAGCCTTTCACGTTCACATGGACCTGGAGTGGTCTCATAGCTAGTTTATCTCCATCAGGAAGGAACCGAATGAACCCTTTGCCACATTCAACCATCGGTTCTAATGAGCCTTGAAGTGGTGCATAGGCCCCTTCATCCCATCCACTAACGTCACCATCCAGACATACTTGAATGCTCTGGACCCCATTTTTTCCACTCTCCTTCGAAGAACCACCACCACAAATGACCAAGATACTCTGGCGAAGGTTTACAACCTAGCCCTGGAGTTGTCTCGCGGTGTGAGCAAAGCTCCCAATGGGATTGAGCAGAGCACACCATTCAACATGATACCCGATAGAACTTGTTACCCCAGGGGATACAACCCCAATCCGGCAATGGGTGCTCCAACGATGGCCATGGGCCCACCACCACCGATAGACCAGCAAGCCTGATACGTTTATCCATCACAAGCCCAGACAATACCGGGTCTAGAATTTGTTCCCTAGAACCAGCCGCAACAAATGCAACAACCATTGACATAACCCTCCAGAGTACCATTCTTCTAGTTTCCCATGGTTGGAGGATTGTTGTCCTCGACTCTGGGAGCTGCTATCACTTTCCCCGGGAACCAACCACAATAATCATCACACTATGACGCGAATACCCAGCTATTTGTCAAGGTTGAATCCTCTAGTGATTGGTGTCCTCCCTGAATGTGGACATGGGACAGCTGAAGATGGGGCCCTCTGCGCCCCACAACCCCAATTCCCAGAAAGGGAATGTTTTCTCTGGACAACGAAATACCAACTCCGAAGCTAGAAACTACAACAGGCCTCAACCCAACCAACAACAATGGAATAACAATGCAAACACCGGAGGTCCTCCTCCAAACCAAAACACCACTCAGGGCAGTGCTGGACCCAGTCATTCTGCACAGCTTTCAGAATTCTACCCCTTGACCAACTAGTGTAGGTTGCATGACACCAGCTCTCATTCGGTGGTGAACTGTGCCACACTAGAGAAGATCATCATGATCTTCCAGTCAAACAAACAACAACCTGTCGATCCTACTCCCCCAAAAACATCCGCACAAGAGCCTACTCATAGTGCCTTCACCTATGAGACTGTCTTCTTTGGTACAGGTGAAGAGGATGAAGAAGAGCCCAAATTGCAGGGGTTCTTTGATGAATCTATCCCGGCCTTTGAGGCCAATGCCTTTACCAACCCACAGACTAACTACAACACTCGAAGTTAGGCTGGAAAAGAGCTAGTTTACACGCCAATGCCTCCCAAGAATACCTCTCCCCAAGATAACACAACTAATCATTCCTCCCCACTGAAAGGGACTAGCTCTAACCAAGCCAAGGACCTGGCTGAGGGAAGCCAACTTTACCCAGGGGGAAGGTTTGAAATCACTAAGGCATTAGAGAGAACCACCAACTCCATGACTCTTATGGAGGTTTTGTTGAATTGTCCCGAGTAGAGGAAGTCCCTTCTGAAGTTCTTGGGAAACCTGAAAGCCGTCAGTCATCCACCAAAGACTGTCACATTTGACAATGCCAACACGATTTTATTCCGAGGGAAACATAGAGGATCCTCCCTTCCTACTAGGTTTGAACATACAAGGGAAGAACCTATACAACTGCTTGGTAGATTTTGGTGCTTCGGGCAATGTCATGCCCTTATCTATATGCCAGAAGCTCAGACTCTTTCCCACTCCATCCAAAGGTGCAGTATTCCAACTAGACAAAACTACTATAAAAATGGTAGGTGAGCTGAAGAATGTTCAGATTCAGCTCATCCAAGACCCCTGGATATCAAGCATAATAGACATCCAAGTGGTGGACATCCTTGAAACTTATGGGATGTTGTTAATTCAAAATTGGTCTAAGGACCTTAATGAGTATTTCTCCATGGACTTCTCCCACTTTTGGTTCCCCTAGGAGGGGCAGTCTAACCAAATCTAGGTAGAGAGTGAACCCAGGATGAAGCAGGCCCTCACCAAAGTCGGGAGGGTAAATGAATTCCATTCTCTGAATCTTCCCCTAGGGTGTATCAAACCCTAGAGATCCTCACATTTGATTTCACCCCCAGGGAGGATCCCATTGTCTGTTAGAAATTCAGGACCTAGACAAAAAATTGAGGGATGAGGTAAACTCACAAGGTAACACGACCACTCCCGCCACACTCTTGTCTGACACTTGGTGTCGGGTACACTACCAAAAACATTCTGAACTAGAGTGTGATCCTTGCATCGCCACTGCTACCTGCCATGTCAATGCCCTCTAGGAAAAAGAAGACAAAGCAGATTCACCTGGACCCAGTAATCATTCCGACAGTATGCCTAAGGTGTCGCTTGTCTAGGAATCCCAACCAAAGACTTCTATGGAGGAAAACCTCACCCATGCGCCATCAGAGTTGGAGGAATATCCTCCCAATCCTCCCAAAATCAATCCAAACACCACTTTGGCTTCCTAGCCCCAGAAAATGAACGATGACCTATGGACCCTGAATTTTGACGATCCCTAGTCTAAACAAGGCTGCGGGGCCGGAGTGGAATTGATCAACCTGCGGGGAAAATCCTTCCTCGTGTCTTACAGGTTGCAATTTAACTGCATGAATATTGTCATGGAGTACAAGGCTTTGGTCCTTGGACTCCTATTTGAATTAAGAAAAGGGATCACTCACCTCTGGGCAATGGGTGATTTGGAGTTGATCGTAAAACAAGTCTGGAGCCAATACACTTGTCATGATAAAAGGTTGGCTGCATACCACAACTGGGCATGGAGTCTCATTGAATATTTTGATGCTTTCGACATCGAACTTATCCCCCATAAACATAACTATGTTCCGGAGATCCTTTTCGTGTCTGCCAACACCCTTGAGCCAATGGCTGGCTCCCGGCTCTGGAAGTTTTCTATTGAGATGGTCCCCACCCCATCCATCCCAGACAATATCACCCATTTTCAGGTCTTTGAGGATGATCAACATATTCTGGCCTTCATGGCCAATGTTGGCATCTTTGAGAATTAGATAGTGGAAGAAAGAGATCATGACAATACCAGGCAGGGTGAAGAAGATGACGGGATCATCGACTTACCAACCAACACCATCCCAAAGGGGATGGTAGTGCTAGAACATATCTTTGATTCGGACCCCCGAGGCCGAGAGAAGATATCATCATCCTCTGAGGGAGGAAAATTCAAAAAGGTCAACATTGGCCAGGCCAGTGAAGAAAAATTTGTGCACGTTGGGACCTCCTGCTCCCCAGAGGAGAAGGAGAAGATTCTCATGGTTCTCCAAGAATACATTGACGTGATCATGTGGGGGTATGAGGATCTGAAAACCTATGACACATCCATCATGACCCATACCATCCCACTGAAACCTAATACTAAGCCTTTTCAGCAAAGGCAAAGACCGGTAAACCCATTGATCGAACCTCTATATAATCAAGAGGTTCAAAAATTGTTATCAGCCCAGATTATCTTTCCAATCCGACACACAACTTGGGTCACCAACCTCGTCCCCGTGCAAAAGAAGAACAGAGAGATCCACCTTTGTGTGGATTTTTGCAATTTAAACAAGGCATCCAAGAAGGACAATCACCCTCTCCCCTCATTGGATGACGTATTGCAAATTGTGAATGGTTCCCAAATGATGTCCTTCATGGATGGGTACTCCGGATATAACCAGGTCATGGTTAAGTACGAAGATAGAGACAAAATGATGTTCACCACCAAGTGGGGAACGTTTACATATCAGAGAATGCCCTTTGGCCTTATTAACACAAGGGTAAAATTTCAAAAGGCTATGGACATTGCGTTCAAAGGCCTAGTTAACAAATGCATAATCACCTACATGGATGATTTGACAGTCTTTTCCCAGGACAAGCATGATCACTCTGTCCACCTCGCCCAAATTTGTGAGAGATATCACCGGTATGGTATTTCCCTCAACCCTAATAAATGCATATTCAGGATCATTGAAAGGAAGCTACTCAAGCATATCATCTCTGAGAAGGATATATCCATTGACCCTGAGAGATTTGAAGCACTGCTGAATCTACAGATGCCCGGCTGTAAGAAAGAAATGAGATCTTTCTTCGGAAAGATAAACTTTGTTCGACGGTTCATTATTGGATTTGTCGAGATAGTAAGACCACTCAATGACATGATGAAGAAATATATGAAGGTTGAGTGGAGCCCCAAAGTGAAGTGATATTTTTCTCAGATCAAGCAAACCATAGTGGATGCACTAGTCCTGGCAAGTTTGGACTATTCCCTCCCATTCCACATATACTCCTTCGCTTCCCCGCATTCCGCAGCAATAGTCCTAACCCAAAAAGTTGAAGGGGAAGAATGACCCATTGATTTCATGAGCTCTCCATTCAACAATGCCTAAGTCTGATATTCATCTTTGGAAAAGCAGGCTTTTGCTCTAGTTCGGGCCGTGAAGAAATTCTGGCACTATATTCTCCAGAGCAAAGTGCATGCTATCATTCTGGACCAGGCAGTCAAATCTTTACTATTGTAGAGTGAACTAGGTGAACTCCGGGGGAAATGGATGGCCATCCTCCAAGAATATTATCTAGAAATGCAACCCATGAAGATAGTCTGAGGCCAGGGACTATCCAGAGCAATGGCGAAGGGAACTCCAAACATTGAATGCCAAACTTACACAGTGGAGTCTGTCACTCAGGACCCATGGTATATCGATCTGGTATAACTATTGCTCAACAAAATATGCCTGGAGGGGCTTCCCCCAAACAAAATTCATGCCCTACGGCTGAAAAGAGCACACTTCATGATAATAAAAAATGGAATGCTTTTCTACAGGAATTACGAGGGAATATACCTCTGGTGCATAGATCAGGACCAAGCTGCTAAAATGATAGAAGAATTTCATGGGAAGTTTGGAACTGGGCATGAGTTAGCTAATTCCACTGCCCACCAGATCCTCTAGGCTAAATACTACTGGCCCTTCATCTTTAATGATGTCTACACTCATGTTAGGAGGTGCCACACTTGCCAAACAGTAGCCCATTATGAGCGGAACCCGGCCATGCCTTTGCATTTGGTCTCCAAAGTAAGACCCTTCTCCCAATGGGCATTTGATTTTATCAGGAAAATCAACCCCAACTCATCTACCAACCACCCGTACATTCTAACTGCAATTAATTACTGCACCCGGTGGTCTGAAGCGATTCCTTGTAAAAACAACACAACGGATGTAGTCATCAAATTCCTAGAAGAAAACATAGTCACTCATTTCGGAATGCCTTTTTCTATAGTGTGTGACAACGATCAGGCATTTTCTTCGGCACAATTACTTGAATGGATCTATGAAAGGAAGATCACCTTGAAGTTCTCCAACAACTACTACCCCCAGGGTAATGGTGTGGCTGAATCCACTAATAAAAATATGTTGGAGGTGATCAAACATCTGTTAGAACAAAACCCCCAGGATTGGCACCAAAATCTTAGATTCACCCTATGGGCGAATCGTATTAGAATAAAGGGAGCCTTGGGGACTTCCCCATTTCATCTGGTTTACAGCCAGAATCTAGTGTTTCCTATCAATTTACAAATCCTAGCCTTATAGTTTATGCAGGAATTCAACAACCGGGACAACATTATGGAATTTTAGCTCCTGAACTTGGTGAGGATGGAGGAACAAAGAGATGCGACACTAAAACACTTTGCATTTCATCAAGCAGTAGTAAAACGATGGTTTGACCGAAGAGCCCAATATAAGGCCTTTCATATTTTGGACCTGGTCCTTCTGTGGGACAAGGCTCGGGAAAAGAAAGGAAAGCACGCCAAATTTCAAAGGCTTTGGCTCAGACCATATCTAACTTTTGAGATTTTCAGGGAAAATACTTATCGCCTCAATACCATGACTAGAGAAGCCGTCCAATTGCCTGTCAACAGGCAGTTTCTCAAGCACTATTTTGAATAAGGCGAGTGGTAAGTTTTCCCAAAGTTGTACTATATGTAAAAAGTTCCTACTTGTAAATATCTTTCCCAGTGCTCCTTGGGAGTGCTTTGTCCTTGTAAATAGTTTGTCGGCCATCCTCTCGGACCGCCTCCTATTCCTTTCGCTTTTGTCTTTGTTTTTTTTTGCTTTTTGCATGTATTTTTTGGGTCTCCAACATGTTTCCTTCTTCTTGTAGACAGGTATGCTTCGCATAACAGCTAGTCCCTAGAAGGGTGCCTTATGCATTTCAAGTAGTTTGGAATCTATTGTTATTACGGTGGAAATTTTTCACACTCCAAATTTATTTTGCGCGTATGGTAAAAGGTTATGGGTAGTCCTCATCATATTCATATCTTGGTAGTCCCAAAATTGGTTAACATAAAATCTAAGAAGCAAGTAATCTCATGATCCTTGAGGGCAGATCGATTGCACTAGTTATTGGCCAAGTCTGAAAATCATAAAAAATATCCCGGGTCTGGAATGTTCTCTACTATTAAACAATTTAAGGTAGATGGAAAGGTGAAAGAAGTACCACTGTTAAAATTAGCTAAGCTTAAGGATCATGGTGAAAGGAGTACCGCCTTCCCATCTTTAAAAAGAAAGAAAAGAAAAAGATCTGGAGAATAGAGAATTCTGGGATCCAGGGGGACGTGCAAGATTTGTAGTGATTTTGGTTTGATGTATTCAGTGCCTCCTCTCTGCTTCTCCTAGAAATCATCGGCTTGATTTTATTTTAAAGCACACACCTCACAATTGACGAAGGACTGAAGGATTTGAATAATTGATGAGTCAGATTTTCTCAAACACCTCACACCTTGCAAACTGGATACTCTAGGTGAAGATAAGCTCTGGTTTTGCTAACCAGAGATTCTAAAGTTTTCAAATGTGCTAAGGCATTCGTCCCAATGAGTCGCGATTTGTTATGCCCTGCATACCCGTCCCTACATTTTGTAGGCAAAATGTTGGGTCCCCATTTTTGCTTCTACCTTGTTTTTGTCTTTCTCTGGCCTTTGCTTCTGCAAGAGTCATTTTCTTTGCTTTTTGGTCCTCCTTCCTCCGGGACTCAGTCCCATAGTGTTTTTGTCTTCTGAGTCGGTCGGATTTCTGGACTCCGGTATTCCTTGTCATCACTCCCTCTTTTGCTAGAGGGTGCAGTTATTTGGAATCCCCGGGTCTGGAGTTTGGAGGGTTTACCTTTCCCAGGGTTTATGGAAGGAAGCAACATGTTTTTACCCTAAGGGTATAAATAGGATTCACTTGTCAATTTCACATTTACCGTGAACAAATTTTCCAAAGCGATTACCCAGAGTGATTAAGGTGATTAAACATTGATTAAGTGTGAATTGCTCTCGGTGCTCCAAGGTGCTTAAATAGTAATTAAGAGTGGTGCGTTTGTGGTCATTTTGAGGCTAACCAGTTGCAGAGCACCTCCCATGCTCCTCCTCCTGCATTTTCGGGTATTGAGGTAGGCCCTTCGGCTCTCCCCCTTCTGGTTTTGGTTTTGTGTGTGCTTGGGTTTGTTTTTGTTTCTGCTTTGTCCTTGCTTTCGTTCTTGCTTTGCTTTCTGGTCTATTTTTGCCTCCCGTTGGTGGGATGGCTCCGTGAGAAGGCTGTCCACCTTCCTCACATTATTCTCTACTCTGTAAATAATGACTGATAGTGTAAATATTATTGTAAATTCTTGAGTTCTTTTTGTAGAGTGTCATAGTCTTGCTGTAAATAGTAGAGTAGTTCTTGTAAATTGTGTCATTTCTAGCTTTCCCATGTACATTTTGGGTATGTATATTGTCTTGGTGAACCTTCCCGTGGTGAGCTCGTCATGCTCTACATATTTAAACCAAGCTTGGAGCTCACCCACATGATGCTCTCTTGGATCGAACTTGGCACCTCGCCTATTCGAGACATGGCAGATTTCTCTCTACTCTGGCATGTCGTCATTAATGGTGGGATTAACTCCCCCACGAGTGAAAATTCAAAAAAAATCCCATGTGGCATTCATTTCCCTCGTGTCAACCCACCTGTCGCAATTAAGAGTCATTACGCCATCTATCGTGTGACCACGTGACAACCCATGTCAACCAAGTACGACTCGATGACCGGCCACTTCGGTAACGACTAGTTTCTCCAGACTTCGAGTGGTGAGAAGCCCCTGGGTCTTCATCACATTTTTTCACATAAACCAATACCCCGGAGCCTCTGAGTGTTGATTAGAATCCAATCTTTGCTAACTGTTACATTCCAGGATTTTGATGCGTACTAATATTATTTGTCAGGTGCAAGATGATGGTGAATTCCCTAGAGTCCATAAAACTGTTATATTTTTTTTATCACATTATATGTATTAACAGTTCTTAGGTGTTGCAGGTCGCAAGATATCCATCAACATGTCTGAAGTAATAACTCCTCCTGGAAGTCTAGAGCTGCCAACCACCTCCACTCGAGCGGCCACAAAAATAAAGGCCTAGAAGATGCTCGGAAAACTTTCGTTAACCTCCAAGTACTCGAGGGAGGGTGTTCTTGTGGGTTCCAAGGTGGAATCCAAGCTACGGGAGATCACAGATACCCAGCCTGGACTATGGGTTGAAATGCAGAGCCTTGTCCAAACCATGTACCAACAGAGGGCTACCAAAGATGATATGGCAAAGAATGTGGCCACGTCCGGCATCATCAAAGCTGCAAGCTTCCCCTGCTTGGTGCAAGCACCTGAGCTGATCCTTCAACTGGAGATGCTCTACAACGCTCCCACCTGGGTTGTTTTTCTCGTGAATCCTCTACAGCTACACTACCCGGTGGCCATTGTTAATATGGATGCCACCACTTTTTCTTTGGGGCTAGGAATCCCCCAGTTCAAGGGAGCCATTGTTATCTCCTAATCCGTGTCACTAAAGGAGTTCAAGGAAATTTTCATCCTCACTTGACAACATCTCAATACTTGTTGGCTGAAGTCCCCGAGAAGGGACTATAAGAAGATGAAGCTAGAGATTCCCCGCGGAGACTTTAAAGAATGCATTCAGGCGAGAATCATATTTTTGTCCAGGCTCTTCAGAGAGCCCCATGCTAGAGAATTTTTGGCATAGATGTATTATTTTCTCTAGTGCATCACCACCTATAGTCATACCTTTTACTGGGAGACAATCATCGCCAACCATGTAGACTCCCAACTGAAGAATGTCCTTCAGAATTCAAAGTTCTACATGACTTCATATGTATTGTGGGCACTGGCCCAATAGAGACCTACTTTTTAGGGTTTGCAGATAGTGGGCATTCTCAAGAACGGGCCCGGCCAGTTGGTCCCATGAGAGCATTAACCCCAGGTTCAGTGGGAACTTAGCTTCCCCAATTTTTGCAGGGTAAATGACGCGTTTGTTTACCACAACATTTTGACACTTACTCGGGATTCTAGGTACCAGTTTTTGCAAGAGGTGATGACCTTGGTGAGAACTTACGACAATTATTTCATTTAGTTCCAGCAGTACACCTATATTCACGTGACCAACTTCTCTGAGAATCCCTACCCACTCCCCAGGCATTGCGGGGATAGGATTATTCTTTTGGAGTTCTGCAGGAAAATCTTGGAACTCCATGCATTCTTTTCCTTAAAGAAGGTCACATCTATTATGTTCCTGATTATTTACGGGAACTATTATTGCAGTCTCACAGCGCCTAAGGAAGTCGACAATGAATTGAAGAGTCTGGGACTTCCAGAATTCCACCTTACCCGAAACAATTTTTATCCAGTAGATAAGATAAGGGAGGCACTGCCTCGAGCATCCGAACCGCATAAAGTTAACATTGAATATTTCTGGGTGGATTTCCAAGATAGTTTTGATCTTCAAGCCCAAAAGCACTCCCAGATGTCTAAAGGTTTAATGAAGACCCTTGGCCTTCGGGGCTTCCCAAAAGATTTTACAGACGATGGGCCTTTGGAGGACCCGTCATACAAAGAACAAGGGATCAACAAGTTGGATCTCCCTCTGGTGGATTGGGGCACCCCAGAGAATTTAAAAATTGAAGATGTGAGTCACCACATCAATGATAACAGTCATAAATATTTTGAGAGGGTGTGTCCGAGGAGCACTCGTAAGGGCCCGATTTTATGGGGGTTTGCTTCGACCTCCGGAGTAGCGGGACCAAGTAAAAGCAAGGGGAAGGAGAAAGAAAGTGCCCTGACCCAAGTGCCTTCCTAGGGTCCAATCCCTATGATGGAGAAAATTCATGAGAAGATGGAGGCATCTAGGCTGACAAGTCAAAAGATAAGGGCCCAACTCTCCCGCAGTCTCCTAGCAACCCCAGTAGGATCTGCCCACTCGGTGGGATCCCCTTCGTTGGCAGCACTTATGAGCAGGCAGACATTCATTGAGGCAGAATTTGTAAACATTATGGATGTCGGGGCTTCATTACAAAGAAGGAAGAAGCAGAAGGTAGCCAATTCCCCAAGCACAGACACGGGCCCCGGTATGCCTAATGTTCCCCCGGTGGAGGTTAGTTCAGACTCCCTCAAACTAGAGGATCTACCAGAGACCTCCCCTCCGCACGAAGACTTTGATGATATCTTTGGAACTGATGAAATCATGAATATATAGGGGGAGATAGATAAGGTAGTAGAAGAAATAGTCGCCCAGGAGGTGGAGATAATCCTCTATGCAGGGAAGACACCAGAAAAGGAAGTGGTTCTGAAACAAGAGGTTCGAGAACCTAAAAAGGGATCAGAACAAGAAGAAGCATAAAAGGAACCTGAATAGGAGGAAACACCGATCTAGGGGACCAAGATAGGTTCAAGGCAAAAAACTGATGAGAAATCGACAACTGGGGAAATCGGACCCACAGGATCAACCGTACCCCCAACCTTCACACTCCAAACACCTTTGGTTACTCTGGGTGATCAGGTTCCCCAGAGTACAACATTCGGCGAGGTGGTCTCAGCGGGCCAATAATCAAACATTGGCTAGACACCTCCACCTCCTCTGGAGGATGTGCCTAAGGAAAAGGATGTTCATCGTGGTGAATGATTCCAAAGATGAACAACAGCAGTGGGATGAGGGGAAGAACCTCGAGGATATAAATATTGATTCAACAAATGCTGAGAAAGACAGGGAAATCCCCAATGATATAGGCAATTTTGGTGCTGGCAAAGATGGGGTCCCTGACACCACGAATAAGGATACCACTAGGATGAAAGACACCGAGGACCCTGGGGAACAAAAAAAGAGAGAAAGAGCCCGACGAAACCATAGATACCAGGAATGCACCACCGAACTCTAAAGGAGGTCCCAACACTCAAGCCTTAGTGACAAAACCACCCCACCCACCACAATGGCTTGTGGAATCTAGAAAGAGAAAGGCCCTAATGGCTATAGGTGCTCCCCTCTCCTTGGCCATAATCGCCTAGAATGTAGAGGCTAAGAAGCCCAAAAAGGCTCGGACAGTCCATACCCTCCAGACCGGTCTGGAAGGAAGCATAGTTGCAATAATTGCAACACCTCCCCTAGATACAGATGCGGCAACAACAAGAGCCAAATACTATGTAGTCACAGAAGTGCCTCTAGGGAGGAGAGATAAGCAGGGTGAGCTAGACCTGTTGAGAGAGGCAACTCGGGCCGTTGAAGCTCGGTATGACAAACAAGCGCTAAAGTTAAAGGAGGAAAGAGAGAGAAAAATGAAAATCTACTCGGACTTCTCATAGAACTTTCATAGCCACTAGTTGAGATCCGTCTGGAAGCCTCTACCTCTGGACCACAGCTTCCGTAGGGTAACATGGATGCTCTTATAGCCATGAAGAAGAAAGCATGGGCTATAGATGGGTGGATCATGAATAGATCAAGGTCGTGAGGAAATTCTTAGAAGTGTCGCTCCCAGACCTTTATCTGGTCAATAATCTCTTGGGCCAGGTAAACAGTATCATCGTCTTATGGGAAGGAAACATAGAAAAATATGAGGGGTGGAGGACTAGAGTAGAAGAAGTCATAAACTATAGATAAGAAGCCATCACAAAGGCGGGAATTTTGGGAGATGAATCCTTCAAATTCCTTGGGGCCCAGTACTCCAAAATTGGCCTTAAAGTTGAGGTAAGCAAGCAACTGGTCACGGCCCTCAAAGAGAAGGTCACGGCGGTCTGGTATCCTTTGGACCTATAAAAAGAATTCATTGGAAGGGTTTCACAATTTGATCCCTTCACCACTAGGACTTGTGCCCCAAAGGACTATGTCCTCAACAAGTTTGATGAGTTGATGGAGTCTCGATATCAGTCTGTTGGAGACTTTAATGGAGGGAAATTATCAAGAATATCTAAGATGATGCTCTGGGCTCATGACTCCATCAAGTTAGTCGAAGAATTCTGGGATGGGGCCGGAGAAATTGAAGAGAAGTTTAGAATTATCCGCGATCGGTGGAATAGTGTCAAGGATATAGATGGAGATGGCATTAACCAAATTTTGGAGGCATTCAAGAAAAACAAAGGATAATAAAGTTCTCTGGATTCTGTAGATTCTTGCCAGTAGGAAGGCATTTTTGGACATTCATTATTCTTTCAGTGTAAGCTCCCAGACTTCGGAGTTCTGGATCTGAAGTTTTGTATTCATTTAGTGACCCGTGTCCAGGTTCCTCAGAGCCAACCAATCATTATCCAGCAATTAATAAAGGGGTCATAAGGTAGGTGATCCCAATAAGGTATGTCAGATAGAGGGATGGCTCTGACAGGTGATTTTCCCAAGGTGTCGCTCCAGCATTAACTACCTAGAGCATCGAAGATAGTGAGCTGCATTTTTCATTAATGAGGCATATAGCCTTGAACTCTGGGAAGATTAGATTTCTTCTATTCTTACTCTGGCGCTCTTGTTGAGGTCGATTCTTCCATCCTTTCTTCTTGTATTCTTCCTCTATCTTGTCAAACCTCTGCTCTTTTTGAGGTAATCGTAAAGTGGTGCAGGTAGTACCAGCCACCAGATATTGTATTTTAATGGTTGAGTGTACAATTAGATTAGTTTAGTTTTAGGGCAAAGTTTGTGTATAAATAATAAGTTTGACCTCATTTCAAGGGTCGGCAAAATTGATGATTTTGCAGTCCAATACTATTAGCATTTTATTTCTCAATAGTTGTAGAGCTCAATGCTCAGTAGTTCTTAGTTGTTAGATGCTCCCTTGGGGCCATGGATGTACACTCCAGTGATGTTGGAACACCCTGTTAATGAAGAAGGAAGAGTTTCTGGCAATGATGTTGTTGGTGTTCTAATCTCTGAGTTAGCAATACTTTTTTGTGTTGTATATTTCTAATGTCCTTTGCTCTGATGTTTTGTTAGATTAGATGATCTCATTTCCCCTTGTTATTTAATATGTATGAGCTATTGGTTCTGTATGCATTTAGTATTTAGTGTAGTTCATTAGAGCATTGTTGATGTTAAAGATATATTGCATGAGTACAAGTAGAAATAATGAACTCCTAACCTTGATCTATCTTTTGCTATTTATTTAGTAAACTAATGTGCGCTTGCAGGAAACTCTGACCTTTCATCGAAATCCCTAAAGAAGAAGAGTCAAAACCAGCTATCCCCCTGAACAAAAATAGTCACTTGCCCAACTGATCTCCCCGCAGCATCGAGACCCGATAATCAGGTGCTTGAAGGCCCAGAGAATTTTATTCCCCGGACAACCTTTACAAGCAAATTTGGCGAGTACCCCGCTACCCGATGACAACTCTTCATCTGTTGATGAGACTGGTCACAAAGTCCAGTTAACAAAAGTACTTTGAAATGTTTATTGTCACAATAGATAACTACCAGTTTAGTTACCTTCTCTTGAATTCCTACTAGAATCTACTTGATCCATACTACCTATGTACAATTAATCATAGTAGAAACATACTCAGCTTTAGTTGTTGATTGATATATACAGTTATGCTTCTTACTTGTCCAGGATACAATCTTTTCACCAAGAAAGAATGCACCTCCACTTGTGCTCTTTCGATCATCAACATTACCTGCCCAATCAACATCAGTAAACACTTTCAAAGAGAAATCAATTTTATGTCCATACCAGAGACCATAATCTTCAGTCCCCTTAAGATATTTGAAGATTCTCTTTACTGCAACCAAATGTGATTCCTTAGGATTAGAAGAAAATCTAGCTCCTAATCCAACTACATGTGTTATTTCTGGTATGTTGTGCACTACATAGTGTAGCTTACCAATCATGGACTTGTAAAGTGTCTCATCTAGCTCTTTAGATTCATCTTCCTTTCATAGTTTGACATCGGTCACCATAGGGGTACCAACTAGTTTTGAGTCATCTAACCCAAAATTATTCAGGATTTCCCTTACATATTTGGAATGGCTTATGTAGATACCATTTTTCATCTTTGAATCTATAATCCAATGAAGAATTTAATCTCACCAATCATAGACATATTGAATTATTTCCTCATCCCATCTACAAATGATCTGCTCATCCAATCATTGCCACCAAAAATTATATCATCTACAAATATCTCAACAATCAATAACTTGTCATCTTTCTCAATCTTCAAATACACACTAGTACATTTGAGGTCAAATTCTGACAGCCATTTGTAAGATTTCCAACGCTCATTTGTCAGTATTTTGACACATGAGTCCGTCGCCATTTTTGCGTAGGAAATTATGACAGAAGACACATCTATCAGTTTACCGACACCACATCACGTCAGAAACTTGCACATGACAACAAATTTGTGATGGCATTTCTTGCAGTTCATCCATCGGCATTCCGACACCATGACCTATCAGAAATATACAATCTCTGTCGGAAATAACTGTCAAAAATATCCTTTCTGACGACAGTTTCCACCTAATTCTGATAGATATACCTGTCGGATATATAGCATTACTGTCGAAGTTTTTGTCAAAAAATTTCTATTTTCGACACTGTAACTGTCAGAATAGTGACAGTCGTGCAGCATTTCTTTGACAGGTTGTCCTGTTGAATGTATAGCATTATTGTCGGAAGTATTGTCGTAAATTATGATTCTCTGACATTTTAACTGTCGAAGGTATAGCACTGTTGTCGAAAATCAATTATGAAATGTCAAAAAATTGACGGATATGCACATTAAAGATAAAACAGCTCAAGAGACCATCATAGGTTCTCTCTTTCTTCAGTCTATATTATTGAAAGAATGTTTTACCTTTCATTAGCTCATCAAATCTGGGGATTTGAAAGAATATAATAGAATATTTTTATGACAACGTATATTATTTAAGTTGACATTGCACGAATTTATCTACTTCGTGCACTTGTAGACTATGAGGATGGCGATAAAGAAGCATGGCCATGGTAGGAGATGCTTCTTTATCACCATCTTCATAGTATACAAGTGCGCGAAGTAGATAAATT
>MU228481.1:749481-761542 GCA_018584345.1 Thuja plicata
TGCTACTGCTCTTGCTGCCTAATGGCATTATAGCTTTTTTTTTATGAATAGTTTTCTGTATCCGGCTTTGGCCGAGTGACTCTGCGGGGTGATTTTTTATATCCCCCGGCCCCTTTTTTGTGAATATGTAACTTTGAAATTTATTAATGGAAAGGCACTATTCATCAAAATTTACATGACAAAACCTCTTATGCCATAATCAACAATCTTCTACCTTAGCAATTAGATAACTCTTAATATTAGAATTCAGATGGAAAAAGTTACCTTTAGTTTGTTCCCTGGTAGTAATGAGTTCTTCTGATTTCCCAATAATCCAACATATAACTCCATTGAAATCCAATCTATAACCTTATATATTCAAATGAGCAACACTTAACAAGTTGTATTTCAGACCAACAACCCATTAAACATCATCAGAATTGGTTTTATAATTCGAAGCAATAAATCATTTACCTTTTACCAAACATGGAGCATCATTCCCAAATATTACCAAGCCTCCATCACATTCTTCCATCTTGATGAATTTTCCTCTATCAACGGTCATATGGTGAGTGCACCCACTATCAATAATCCAGTCACCTCTATTATTCATGTTAGAAACCAAAGCTTTCTCACCTTCTTCTAAGGGTTCTTCCTTTACTGCAACAAACACAATTTCTTATTCATCTCTTCCATATGATTCCTCATTGGTAACATGTTCCTCAGCTAGGTAGCATACTTTTTGTTACCACTATTTCTACAAATTTCATATGTAAAGGCTGAGGGTTGCCTTTCCCGTGCTTTGGTATGAAAATTTTAAAACTTTTAATATTATAACGGTTAAGGCCTTCATTTTTCAAAGTTTGTGGTAATGTCTTGTCTTTTTAAGTGATGTCACAAGGTTGCAAATGTTAAGTAATGTTAACTGTTAAGGTTGTGAGCTTGTGAGTAATTGAAAAACCAAGCTTTGTCGCAAGGTCATGTGTTTTGTTTTGATTAGTTTTTTAAAGCAGTGAGTTAGCAATCAAATAAAATGATATGATATCACAATTTCACAAGAGGTTGGAGGTTAAGTCCTTTTAACCCATGAGCATGTGACATGGTTAGTCTAGAGACTTATAGGTCTTATCACTCACTCGCCAATTTAGTTGATATCTAGCATTTTAAGTTGCGAGCAAGCGATGATTTAAAATCTAGTTAGTTTGTAGTTATCGCATGCTCGCAAGTGTTAAGTCATGTTATAATTTTAGGTTGCGAGCTCGCGATAAAGGTTAAAAGGGTTGGGAATGTTTAATGGTAGCATGCTCATGAGGGTTTAAGTCAAGTTAAGTTTTAAGTTGTGAGCGAAGAAAATGAAAATTTATTGGGTTATGTTGTGATCTTGCAATTAGTTTCCATGTGTTCAAGTGGCACTTTTTCGACATGATGGATATAAAAAGGGAAGAAATGGGAGTGCTAAGAAATCATGTAGTGACACATGGACTCTTTCTCCTAGGTGTTGTAAATTGTTTAATGATAATCAAATATGAAAGGCATACACTTAGTTTTTACACCAGGACTCAAAGAAGGAATAAATGCCAACTAGATTCAGTCGTTGAAGGTCATTCATGCATGCGTGAGAAGTAATGGTGAATTGACAATGGTCAAATTGCAATAAATTGCATGACTGAGCTCAAATTTGGTGTAATTGATTTATGCTTCCAAGATATTTTGAGCATTGTAACAGAGATTGTGTTCGGAGCTTGATTGATAGTTTTCTATCAACTTAGAAAAGGTATCTATCTGCAAGTTTCAAGACGAGCAAGGCGACGTCAAGTGGAGGTTCAAAGGCTTATGGTAAAAAGGAAGTTGTGGTAAAGAAGTACATGGATGAATTTGTAGACTTATTACCAAGAACTTCTAGTGTTTTGAATACCAATATGATGGAATAGATAGATTCATGGTGTCAATGTATCAATCTAGACACTCTCAATCATTCTAGTAATTTTATGTTCAATTACTTCTGCAATAATAAGGTTAAGCTAGTTCCAATGAGTAACCCATGAAATTTGAACATGGAAAATTTAATTGTGCCTGATGTCAATTTAATTAAGCAGTTCGCAAGATAATATTGTCCTGTGTCTAGGTTGATTAGGAGGAAGAACAAAACTGCCCTAATTTCTATAAACATACGTAGTTTTGTGGAGGTCTTTAAGATTTCTGGTGTCATATGTACATAAATTGACGTGGAACATATATCAAATGATTATGAAAGGTGTGACAAAGTGATCAAACAACATAAAATGCCTAGATACATGTCTAGTGTAGATGGGAGGTTGGTCAAGATCACTGAAAATCTAAAACTATCATTTGACATTTCCTTTCTTCACTAGTATATTAATGTACAATCTATGAGTTGTGTAGGGTTTTGGGATTTGATGGAGATACAATGGTGACAATTGATTTTCTGATGATACCCATGGATATTCAACACCTAGAGGTAAATACAGATTATGATTATGTTGGTTATGTTGTGGATTACATACACAGTGCCATGGTGGAAATTAAAAGTGATGCTCCCATTCCCACATTTAAGAACTATTCAATCTTAATGTTTTTAATTATGTTCTATAATGACAAGTTCATGGATAACGAGTTAGAGTTGTTTAAAGAAGAGTTTGGAGTTGAAATGCCTTTGCACAGGTGGACTCATGTGTGTGACAGTAAATAAAAATAATGATTATGTTGGTTATGTGGTGTATTGCATACACAATGCCCTAGTAGAAATTCAAGGTTGTGCTCCTATTCCTACATTAAAGCAATATTAAATCTTGATATTTTTAATTTTGTTCTAAAATGACAAGCTCATAGATAAGGAGTTAGAGTTGTTTAAAGAAGAGTTTAGAGTTGAAATGCTTTGCAGAGGTGGAATCAGGTGTGGTACAGTAAGTCTCCCCAGTCCTCTTTTATTTTCTTTGAAAATTGGATTGTTACTCCAATCATGGATATGCCAAGGGTTGATAGGGAGAGATTATCCATTCATCTAAGGAAGATTTTAAGACCCTGATATTTTATCCCAAAGTGGCTAATTACTCATAATTGGGGAGATTTCTTTTTCTTTTACAACTTCACTATCGTCAGTGTTTATGGGTGCTCTCAGCCCCCACATGTTTTACCAAACTTTGTCCCCTGGTCAGAATTGCTTTCATGGAATTCATCTTGCATATAACCCTAGTGGAGAAGAAGTATTTAGAGGGGCATAATAAAGACACATTTGTCCCTAGGCTTTGGGCAGTATCTGACTTCTCAACTGGTAAGAAGGCCTTTGATGAGGTCAATAATTTTTTAAAGCAATATAGGTTGGTTAATATTGTTTCTAGATTATGTGATTCAAAGGGTTTTCTTAATATTGCATTGAAAACCATGACTCCCTGGGTTACAATAAGAGATCATGAGCCCTTGGATCATGAGGATGTGGTTATAAATTTTCTAGAGAGAAGTGAGGTCCAAGAAAGGAGAAGGAAGTAGAAGGATCTAATGAGAGAAAGATTTGAGTGGAAAGAATCAGATCCTACCTTCTCGGTTTTTTACCCTGATACCCTATATTTTTAGAGAATTGAGAAGATGCTTAGTTTTTATGAGACCTAAATGGCATAGGTACCACAGTTCCACAATCAAGGTGCCCAACAACAAGAATATCAGGCTACACATGACTTGCATGGTAAAATGTCTTTGGAATAAATGGATGAGGATGTGGAAAGTAGTGATGAGGTAATTTCCACTAAGAAGCCATCAACAAAGAAGCAAAGGACTAAAGAAACAACAACAGTTATAAAGAGAGATCCAGCAATAGTTGTGATCATAAAACATGGCACCTATTTTAGAAAGATCAGAGCACAACTGAGGGAAATTACATAGGATGAAGAACAAGGGGGAAATGATATGGTCCTTACAACAAGACTCGATGAAAGAGTCATGATGTCAAATAAATTCACGGAGGATGATGATTTTATCAAGTCCAATGAATTCAAAAGTTTCTTAATTAAATTAAAATAAAGTGATTTAAGACAGAACGTGGTTTCAGAAGAGGGTGGTGAACACAGGAATGAAGAGATTGTAAAAACACTACAAGAGTATGATCTTGATAGTGAGTTGATCACTGTTGAGCAGGAAAGAGAACTGGTAAATAATAATGGTATTCTTTTGATGCCTTATTAGGATATATAGTGCACTTTAATTATTGATCATATTAGGAAACAAGAAAATACCATGTTCAAATCTGAATTTGAGATTGATGATGTGCTGAGAGGATCAGGCTTTGATCCTAAATCAAAGACATTGGCTATTTGGTCCTTGGCTCCTCCTACATAGAAGCCGCATGTGCTGAATATCAGAGAGGAAAGGAAGGAAGACAAAATGATTTGGAATTTGTAGAACGGTGGTGATACAAAGATTGCCACTTTGATGACTCAAGTCTCATTTATGAATTTGGAAAAGATAGAGGATCTGTGTAAAAGGTATAAGCGAAATTCAATCAGATGATTTCCCTAGCAAAGAAGTATGAGGAAGTGATCATCAAGAATAACAGTTTGGAAGAGCAATTAGAAGAACTAAAACATAAACATGCAAATGATCTCCCTCAAGTGTTGGTAGTAGGTAAGGTTGATGCATCTACAAAAACTCAAGTTGATGCAACATTTATGGAGGGTAAAGCAAGGCAACTGAGGAAGGATAAAAAGTTAAGGCTACTTCTATTTTTCTTGGTTTTTTAAAACATAGAGTAGATGTTCTGAAAGGAAAAGCATTAGTAGTGCATGAATTGCACAATTTACTAAGAGATGCAAGCAAAGTGGCTTTTGATGCTATGTCATTCCTTGGACCGGTTTTCAATCTATGGTCAGGTAGGAGCGTATTAATGGACAAACTAAATAGTGTTATATTGTAGAGTGATGAATTCCCACAAAATATCACTAAGACTAACTGAATGGTAGAGGAAGTTAATGCCTCTTATGCATTCTTTAATGGGAAGGATATTTTAATTAAGAGTAAGTTGCAGTTATTTAGGAAAGGATATAATGCTTTGATCCCCTCAATTTATGATGACACCAATGAGTTGAAGAAGTATTCTTATTGGGAGGGAGAATTTGATTCCATTTGGAAAACCGAGGATGTAATGGAGCACCTAGACAAACAGATTGACATTGCTTGCTTCAATGACTTAATGGATATTCTATTTAAGGTTGAAGTCAATTTGGCTAAGTTCATTGTTGATGCCAAAGCAGTTGTAGATGCCAGGTGGATAGATGTTGTTGCAAAGCGGGAGCAGGAAAAGACATTCAACTGGCCAACTGAGAAATATATTAACAGATGGGAAGCTGTGTTGAAGAAGTAGTGAGCTTCTTGTTGCTACAACAACCTATCTTGATCTTTGCTATTTCATCAATTCAGTTTTTGTCTTTTTGTTGAGGGTTGTTTTTAGAAATCAGATTTCTCAAAGTAGTCTGAAGCTTGTTGCATCCTTATGATATAAAAGGATCCCAAGTCTACTTTGAGAGAGATATAGGAGATATCCATTTTTTGAATTGACGAGATTGTAAAACTCTGATATTAGGCCAAGAATTTGAATAGGTGTTTTTAAGCTTATCTTAAATTTACTAATTGGTATCAATATAAATACAAGTTCACAGGCAGATTTGAAGTTCCAATATGATTGCCTTTGTTCTAAATTTCAGCTTTTGTTTAAATTGAATGGCTAAGGACATTTCAATTTATCTATCTGTAAGACAGATTGTGAGATTGTTTTAGGGTTTCTTTCAAGGAAAGAATTAATTTACTTGGAATAGTTTCAATGAGATATGAATTTCTTTACAAATTTGATGATTGCATCTATAGTTTAAATGTGGGGTGATATGTAAGGCATATTCATTTTCTACAAAAGTTTTCAAGTATACTTAAGTGAGTGTTGTTGTTAAGGGTTAGTGTATTTAAAATGTCTCCATACCCTAGGATAAGGCACTGGTATTTTATGTAAATGGAGTGTGTGGCTATTATCATTCATAAATACTCTGTTAATCTGGTATATTATATTATATTGGACTAATAAATTATAGAACAAGTGTTTTGTAAGATCCATTGTAATTTTTCTTGGTTATTACTCTATGTGAGTCAATAAAGAAAATGATAGGTAAACCTGCCTAAGTTTGTGGAGCTCAAAGTGAATAATGTAGAAATACCATGTTACTATTGTTATTTTTGTTTCTTGGTCAGTGTTTGGGCATATAATAGAGCATACTTGTTTTACAAGTTCTATAAATCAGCAATAAAAGGAACCAACATGAATGGCGCCTCTACTAGGGAATGAGAGGAAAGTTTGCACTTAAAATTTTCCCTAAACCTCTCATTTGTTACTTGTAAAAGTTTTGATACCCTGTTAAAATCATAGTTACATGTTGCCCTATCATTAGTTTTGTTGTTTAATGTGTTCAAAGTGAAGTCTCATAAATTTTCCCAAGATAGTTTGGGTGACGCTCCAAGTTTGGTTTTCCAGTGTTATGTTGTAATCATTGGTAGTTCAAGTTTTTTGAGAGCCTCATTTTTTAGTACGATGAGAAATACCAGGGAATACATGAAGGAACACCCCAAGTGCATGTTAGAAAGTGAACTCCCAACAGCTCCTAGAAGAAATTGGTCAAAAAGGGAAGAACCTAGTAATACTTCTTCATGGAAACCTAGATCCTCAGGTCCAAGTCAACCTCTAAGTATTGTCCCAGAGAAAAGTTTTACTTCTTCCATAAGTTATGAGTTGGATTGTCTAGGGTATTTTGACAATTTTTTTGACACACATGTACAAAATGATATACCCCAGCAGAAGGGGGTAACCCAGGTTCAATATAAGATGGAAAATCAAAGAAAGGATAAAATTAGGGATTCTCAACCTTGAAGTTTTTCAAACATAGGTAATTATTCCTCAATTTTAATAGACATCCCTTATGTGTGAGCTAGGAACCAAGGAGATATAGATTTGATCAATTTAAATGATTCCTCGGGCTATGAGATTACTCTACTAGACCCAGAAGAACTTTTTGGATATATTGATGTTTTAAAAAGAGAATTGAAGGAACAAATGGTTATGAGACAAAGAAAAGAGAAAGATAGAGAAGAGGATATCATTAGTGCCCTTGCTAGGAGGGAGGATTTATAAAAATGAATTTCTCAACTCAAAATGATGAATCAAAGTTTAAATCAAAGATATAAAGGCTTGAAAAAAGAATTTTTTGGTGATATGGGTGCCTCGAGGGAAGAATGCCAAGAGAGGGACCGGTTGTTAAAAAGGATGATGTTAAAGGTGAAGCTCTTGTGCTATGTAAATTTTTTAATTGGGAGAATGAGAAGTATTACTAGGCTCTTCCTTTTTTGACCAATTTAGGTTTCCATGAAGAAGTATTACTAGGCTCTTCTTCATGAGTGAAGCTCTTATCCTACACTTGTCTCACACACTAGTGAAATGTGGCATACATAGATATGGGAGTTACCATGCAACTCCTTTCTCACATCTCTATTAAAGATATGTCTCTCCTTCTCTCCTTAGATGAGATTTTAGGTTAATTTCTTCTTCTCGAATGTCATTGTATGAGCTTGGCTCTCACACTCTCTCTCTCTCTCTCTCATTCTTAGGCATTTTTTCCCATTCTCTATATCACGGGGGTTTTTTCATGCTTTTCCCCCTTCAAAATCTTGTCTCCTTGTTGTTTTGGATCTTTGGTGCATGCTCCTAGTATTCAAATTATTCATGGTAAATCTTGGTTCTCCTGCTCATTGAATTAAACAACTTCCTGATTCTCTTTATTTTGTTATTATTTTAACATGGTATTAGAGCAGGTTGGTTTAATCCTCTATTGAGTGTACAGGTGAAGGAGCTACCATATCTTGGAGCACTCTAATATTGAAGACTCTTGAGAGAGTTTATTGTTGATTTACTTCTTGATTCATCTTTTTTTCAAGTTTTTTAAAAGTTCTAACATACCCTCTGTCGGGCAGCCGCAAGGGATTTTCAATCTTGTATGTTGTATTTCATCTTCAAATTGATATCAAATCTATTACACTAACATTTGGTGCAGGTTATTTCAAATTTATTTTTGATGTTCTTGCAGATTTGTCTAACGTTTGGTGCAGGTTTCACTCATTTACATCTCTTTATTGTTTAAAGATTGCATTTTCATATCTTTGCTGGTTATTGTTATATCTTCTATCTATATTGTTTTTGCTAATATTTTGAGCTATCTTTTCTTTTAGATATCTATGTTTGATATGCATTGATATCTCCTTTTTTTGGTGGATCTTTCTCTCTATTTTGCATGTCAATTTTCTAACTATCTGCAGGCTCAATCTTTGTTTTTTACCTTTTTCCTCATATATCTAATTCTGTTTGCAAGTTTATATTGTTTTATCTTGTCTTAAATTGTATATTTATATTCTTTAAGCTAATGTTTCATATTCTTTTTTGCAGCAGTAGATCCATAAACCTTCAACTTTGTCTTTTTCATTACCTTGTGCAGCAGAATTTATAAATCGATTTGCAGGAGATTCTTATGTTTATTCATTTTTTTATTCAATCTAATCATGTTGCTCCATCGCTGCACCCTTCCCTATTGTTTCTCTCCTTGCGCAACATTGTTCACTTTACTTCAAGACATCAAACTCTCAGCGCATCCTCTATACCACTACTTTTCTCAGTTCAAGCTTAAATATCACCCATCCTCCTCACCAAACCTCTACTCCGCCCTATGACATTATGTATCCTTTGAATAAATTTCCTATTTGGGATGACCCTTGTGATGATGTTTTCCTTGGGGATGATCCCCTTGCTTTCTATTTTTCTCATCGAGCTAACATATTGCAGGTTGATGATGTTACGAATACTTATTCTGCTTTGGATAATATTTTAGGTCACGAAGATGAAATTATTAATACGTTTATCAATGTCACTTTGCCCTTATGTATTACAGGAGATTATGTTCCTCTTTGCTTCAAAGAATTTCATGACACTCAAAAGGTTATAATGGAGGACCAACCTCCTTCTCTAAACTCTAATCCTCTTGATGATATTATTGTGAAGGAGGTGAATTGAGGGTGTGTTAAGGATAACATATAAAGATTGGAAAGGGGGTTTGATTGATTGATTGATTTTTATAGTGTGTTGAAATCCTTAACCCTAATTCACATCTTACACTTAATTGAGTTTGATATTGATTGTATATTGTAATTGTGATTAAGGGAAGATAAAACACTCCTTTCTTTCACCCTCAAATACACAAATAGGAGATCCAATTTGATCAACCCAAGAAGAAGGGTTAATACACAAGTGAATCCACTATTTGGAAAGAGAACAAGAAAGGGGATCTTAGATTTTGTAAATTAATTAACTAAATATGCTTAATAACAGTAATTGAAAAGGATAGGAGGAAGAACTAACCTTATGAATTTGCAGGTTAAAGATTGTTGTTTTCTGAGATCTATAGGTTGTTTCTGGAAAATCTAATAGTTGATCCTGAACTAGAACACAGAGACGAACAAAACCCAAAAATATTTTCCTGTTCTGATGTCGTCTTATGAAAAAGGTCGACCCTGTACCACTTTTTCCAACCCTATCCTACACAGATCCGATTGTGTCCCTATTCACACAGTCCGAAAGAAATCTGAAAAGGGTATCCAGATATGGTCTCAGATCTATAGTCCCAAACCTGTACCTACAAAAAGAAAGGTTTGTTTGTTTTGGGGGAGGGGTTTGCCTTGGTCAAACCCTGGTTTTGGAATTAACCTTAAATATATATAATTGAATTTGCAGAAATGGACAAAGTAAATGCATAAATTCACCTTGCTTTGAAAAGTCTTTGTGGCAGATTCGAATCCGTGAATCCACAAGTATGCTTCAAGATATGGAATGTAGAGTGATAGGATGTCTTCAATCTCTTTCTTATAGATCTCCAACACCAAGTCTTGGATGGGTTCTTGATCTTGAAAAAGGCTTGGAAGAAGATGGTTGGAGAGATCACCAAAAGGGCACCTTGTAGCTTGAATCCTTCAATGGCCTCCAATGGATCTCCTCATGAAAATGGATGCTTGAATTGATGAAGGCTTGCTTGAAATATTACTCCTTAGCTTGCTTGGACTTTACTTTGATAATTTTCTTCAATTGCTCAAGGATGCATAGGCTTCAATAGAGGACTTAGTCTCACTCAGAGAAAATGAGAGAGAAAGCTTCCCTTTTATATGAAATTAGGGCACAATCTTCTAAGGAGGCCTTCATAGGATAATTAAATCACCATTAAAGCCTTTACCCCTAGGAGAGGACCTATATTAAATAAAATTTATGAATCCACGTTTGGAACCCGAAACAGCCGACCCGAAAGCGAGAGGAAACTTTTTGTGAAGACCGACATCCGGGAAATAGAAAGTCTCCAGGATTTTGACCCTGGGACAGGGTCGAGGTCGGCCCTGTCCTAGGGAAGGGTCAAGGTTGACCCTATCCTAGGTCAAGGTCGAGGTCAACCCTGTCCTAGGAGGTCGACCCTGTCCCTAAATCCCAGAAACACAGGTTTGTATCCCAAAATGCAGAAATCAGGTCAGAAAATGGTGGACAGAAAGGTAGATCAGGGGGGGGGAAGCCATGTCAAGATCAGGGACCCAGTCAAGGTGCTTGTCATGACCCCAAACCACTTACTTGAAAGGATAAACCAGTCTCCCATGGAAGTGCTTCCATTTTCTGACTATACATTTAGCCCCCACTTTAGCAAGAGTATGAGTTCAACACAAACTCTTGGTAAAGGAGAATATACAGAAAAGACAATCTTACAGAAATCAAAAGGGATAAAGAAACCCTCAAGCCCCCAAGGGAATCAAGTCTTTATCGACCCTAAGATCTTGATAAGACATACATCACTTAGTTAGGTAAATAAAAGAAAAAGGTGTGATTTATGTCGCCCAATGAGAACTTATGTCCCATTGTGAACCACACAAAAGCGTAACTGGAAAGATGGAGTTGAACTGCCTAGTGAATGTGGCTACTCACTAGTCAACCCATCAGGGAGATTCGTTCTTAAAGGGATCAAAGTATTTGTAAATTGAAAACAGGCATGATCAAGAGATCCATGTAAATTTAAACTGGAGGGATCAAGAGATCCTAAAAAAAGTGTAAAAATGTCCATGCTTTAAGGATTTACTTATTTTAATCCATAAAGGGAAAAGTTTTAAATCTTGAAATATTATTTTGAATGTGCGTGTGTGCAGTAAGTGAGTAGAGTGTATGCCCCCATGTTAAAGTCATTGCTAACACTTTAACAGGAGCAATGGTTTTAATAGAAACATAAGCAACTCTACGGATTATATTTCCACTGCGAGATGCCCCCAAAGGAAGACAAATCAAGGGAAATAAAACATAAACATACATAAGAACACATAAGGGATCTACCTAATGTGGGGTCAGTATGATCATAAGATAACATGTACATAGAAATATAATATTATTGCAAATGAATTGACATCATTCCCAAAAGAAAGTAGAACTACAATCACAAAGTAGGAAAGAAACTTAAGAATTACAAAGAGGAATCTTTTTGGACCACAACATGGAGACCAAAAAAAAATTAGTGCTACCATGTCACAGATCCAAGAAGATTGTACAAGGAACACAGTTACAAACAATAGCACATGTACAACATAACATGAAACAACATATAGAAGAATGTAGATACAAATAGAGGAATTGAACAACAATTTTGATTCTTTTATCACCTTATGCCAACAAGGTAACAAGGGTCGTATAAAAGAATCTAACAAACATATAAAAGCACATTATGGGAAAAGCACAATACAACATACAAACAAAGAAGGGTTACCATAAAGGATGGGCCAATCAAGCATTTTGTCAACCTTCCCCATCTTGGTTTATGTTATTTAGGGTAGGTGGGAAACTCACAGGAGGGACTATATCCAATATAGTAGGAATGATAGCCAGTTCCAAACAAGGATCCTCTTGAGAATCACAATGTTCATTACTAGGTGTAATTGTTAATTGAGTTGATAGCATATGAGGTAAATCATTATC
>MU228481.1:765407-780701 GCA_018584345.1 Thuja plicata
TTTTATATGAAATTAGGGCACAATCTTCTAAGGAGGCCTACATAGGATAATTAAATCACCATTAAAGCCTTTACCCCTAGGAGAGGACCTATATTAAATACAATTTAGGAATCCATGCTTTGGAACCTGAAACAGCCGACCCGGAAGCGGGAGGAAACTTTTTGTGAAGACCGACATCCGGGAAATAGAAAGTCTCTAGGATTTTGACCCTGGGACAGTGTCGAGGTTGGCCATGTCCTAGGGCAGGGCCAAGGTTGACCCTATCCTAGGTTAGGGTTGAGGTCAACCCTGTCTTAGGAGGTTGACCCTGTCCCTGAATCCCAGAAACATAGGTCTGTATCCCAGAATGCAGAAATTAGGTTAGGAAATGGTGGACAGAAAGGCAGATCAGGGGTGGGAAGCCATGTCAAGATCAGGGACCTAGTCAAGGTGCTTTTCATGACCCCAAACCACTTACTTGGAAGGCTAAACTAGTCTCCCATGGAAGTGCTTCCATTTTCTGACTATACAATTATTAATGGTGATTGTCCTACTTCTATTCTTTATTATGTATCTAGTAATGAATCCATTTGGTTTACAAAACCTCGTTATGATGCAATTACATTTGATGATTCACATTTAGCTTCTACCAATTCATTTTTAGGAGGAAATCCCAATAATAGGAGATCCCCTCATGGTTCTTATTTATTTGTAGATTCAGGTGATTCTTCTTGGACAAGTACCAACGAACAATCTCAAGATTTGGGCCTATATCCACAAACACCTACACTCTTGCATTACAAAAATCAAAGGAATACTATTTCAAGATCCGAGAACTTATCATTGCACCATCACCTACTATCAACACAAAGTGAAGAAACACAAGTTATCCTCCTCTACTACAAGAAGGATAATCCAGTTGCAGATTTTTGTAAAACCCCAAGTAAAGATTAAAGGGGTGTGTTAGAATTTAATTTTTACTTGCTTTATGTAAGTAGGAGATTCCTATGGAATCCCTACACCTATTTTGTCCTCTTGTGAGGATAATTCATTTTATGTATTTTATTATCCCTTGGTTGTATTATTTAAATGGGATAAACCAAGGTATCCCTTAGATTCCTCCTTAAGAGGAAATATCACAAGTGGCACACACTTTATGAAATGTGGCATATATAGATATGGGAGTTACCATGAAACTCCTTTCTCACATCTCTATTAAAGAGATGTCTCTCCTTCTCTCCTTAGACGAGATTTTAGGTTAATTTCTTCTTCTTGAATGTCATTGTATGAGCTTGGCTCTCACTCTATTTCTCTCTCATTCTTAGGCATTTTTTCCCATTCTCTATATCACGGGGATTTTTTCATGCTTTTCCCCCTTCAAAATATTGTCTCGTTGTTTTGGATCTTTGGTGCTTGCTCCTAGTATTCAAAATATTCATGGTAAATCTTCATTCTCCTGCTCATTGAATTAAACAACTTCCTGATTCTCTTTATTTTGTTATTATTTTAACACCTTTTAAGGTTCAAGTTTCTCTACAAGACCCACCAGTTACCAATGTAAGTAAAGTAGTTGTAGATAAAGGAAACAAAAGGTTACTAGCATACATATTGACGAGCCCAAGAATAGAGAAGAAACGTCTCAGAATATTTATTTGCTTGATATAGAATTGGAAAGAGCTAAGAAGGCAAATGAGGATATTGCCAAGCAGTCGGAGAGAGATGCATTAGAAGTTGTTGCTGCAGAAATGAAAAGAAAGATTTCTTTCTTGAACTCTTCTATACATACTAATGTTACTAATATTGCCACTACAATTGTTCAAGGTAAGTCTGGATTTGGTCCTAAAATTCAGAAAACAAATACCAATATAAATGTCCAAGAATAAGGTACAATCTAAGGTTCTGCAACACATGTAAGTGTAGGTGGAATTGGAGGAGGTGTTGTTAACCAAAACATAGGTGTTGGTGGAAGTATTCAGAGTCTTGGTGTTAGTTTTTAGAGGAGACCTATTCATTTGGAAAGATATAGGCAATTATTTTTTTATGCTATTCCAGGTCAACCAAATGTTATTCCCAATGAGGTTAAAGACAAGATCCCCAAGTTTAGTGGGAACAATGCAATAACAGGTGAGGAACATTTGAAAGTCTCCACTGATAAAATGAATAACTATGAAATAGAGCATGAAGATGTAGTCATGAAGTTATTTTTACAGTCTTTAAGTGAGGATGCCATAGATTGGTATTGGGGTTTGCTTGATAATAGTATTAGTTCATGGGATGAGTTTGAGAAGTATTTTAAAGAACAATATGGTGACAAAATAAACTTTGGTTTCATGTTAAATGAGTTCAACATTATAGAGAAGTTTCAAAATGAGGTCATAACTGATTTCAACATTAGATTTCATAAGGCTATGTATAAATTGTTCCAAGTGTCAAGGTTGGATGAGAATGTGTCTACTACCACATATTGTAATGATCTTGATGGAAAGATGGCTTACTTGTTAAGGGATAAGGAACCTCATACATTGAGATATTCTTATAAGATGACAATCAACATTGAAAGTAATATAAGATCCTGAGGAAAACTTGGAACAAGAGAAGATGGTAGGCTCAGGAAATAATCTAAGGGACAGTCCAGCAAGGTTCCTAAAGAGGAAGACAAAGTGGACAAGTTGGTAAATGTTATGAAAGACCTTACAGATAAGGTAGATAAGAATGAAAGGAGTTTTAAAAAGAATAGACAATAATATCAGAGTCAGGACATGCCTTGCAAAACTAGTTGGAAAGATGGTAAGCCTGTGCCAAATAATCCCAATGAACAATAAAGAAACTCCTAACCTACTAAAGATAAATAATTCACATAATGAGGAAAGTACTCTTTGGTATGTGGCTTGCAATATGCCACATTATCCTTTCCAATGTGTTGTGGCTCAATCCATGGAAGAATCAATAGGAGATAGTGAAGAACAAAGGGTGCCAAGGTGAGGAAAAGCCTTTAGTATATATGTGTATGATTTCTGCTGAAAGTGAATGTGATGATTTAGATAATTTTTTTGGAGAAGATATGCATTATATAATTAATGTTGTAAATACTAAAGAGGAACATATTCAGCTCCGAAGACCTAATTATGAATAAGTGAGGTCTCTCACTATTGCTGCAATAGCTCAGGCTAAGAGCATCTATAATTTGAGGAATAGAAAGGTTGATAAAGATCAAGGTAAGCCTGGTTCAATGTTTATCAAAGAGAATTCCTCTAAGATCTCTCCTTAGGATGCATATAAGATTAATACCAAAGAAAATAAGATGAAGAAAGGGTAATTTAAAGGAACTCCTATGGGTGCAAGTACAACTACCCTTGTTCCTAATTAGAAATCAAGTCAACTTAAGGATGACAAAGGTAAAGTTTCTTCTGAACCTGCTATAATTTTTTCAACATTTGATATGAAGCATGCTTTATCTCAGATGAAGGTTTCAGTACCATTAATTGAGATGTTAAAGATAAAAGAACATAGGGAAGTTACATTCACATTACTTTCAACTATACCTGATATAGTTGATTCTTTTACACAAAGCACTGAATCAAAAGGAAAAAATGAAGAGAAGGAAACACCCCGGATCTATATTGGAAACATAATTACTCAAGAGCCTTCTTAGGTGGATCCCTTTTATATTACTTTACTTGTAAACAACATGTTGATAAAAAACTCTATGATTGATTTCGGTGCTACAGAAAATGTGATGCCTTATGGTGATGACATGTAACTGATTGAATGTTTGAAGATGTTAAGTTGATGATCATGCAAGGCATTAAATCAGTTAATGTATTGTATTTTCATTAATGTCAACTTTATATAATCTATATGGTTATGGAAATACTGCCAAAGACTTCAAAGAATTGATGAATCAAAGGCTATGCTATCAGTAATGCATACAAGTCAAGTATTCACTAAGTGACTGCATACACCGATGGAGTTCACACCGACGGTCAGAGTAAAAGAGTAGAGTCACAGTGTTACCCGATGAGCTAATGCACAAGCATTACCGACGAGCAGAGTTTCAATGTTGCCCGACGAGCAAAGCACTGAGTAACTCGAGGGAAAGAATTTCAGTGTTGCCCGACAGAGAAGACAAGGATGGAGATCCCGATGACAACTAAAGTCACACCGACAGAACAGTCATTTATCACCTATGACTAACTGAAGTGTTGACTGACAGAACAGAGAGTTCAGAAAATGATAAAATGTTTAGCTGTCAAGAAGCTAAAGATAGAATTAATGGATACTTATAATTTTTTTAATCATCTAGATAAAGTCGGAGATAAGTAAGTGATTTAAAGCTGATTTATCCAGTTGGCACGAAGATTTCTTTGAGACAAATCAAGAATTTTCTTTAAATATTTTGGCGAGAATTATGTAACACACAAAGAATCAAGAAAGCCAAGAAAAGGAGAAATTACGTCTATATAGAGACAAACCCAATTCATTATGAATTGTGGGGTGAACAAGAGAATAGAGGAAAGATGCTAAAGAAAATTTGAAGGAGAAGAAAGTCTTCTTTCAGTCCTGATCAACAAGTTGAGGAAAGAGCTAGATTCTGTAGACACCAACGAACAGTGAGAAAGGCATTACAGAGTAGAACAAGTGTGGAGCAAAGGTATAAGTGATTATATTGATCAAAGAGGTAATGGACTTCCAATAGATCTAAAAATCTACAATTGAGTTGTATGTATGAATAGATCATTAGTGTTTCTGTTTAACCATTGAAGCATAAATCCTCTTAACCGAGCAAGACTTAAAAGTCTTTTAAAATTGAGATACATCCCAAGGAGTATCAAAAAGTTTGATCACAAAAGTAGCATTGGATATGTCTGATACCTATTGACAGGCCAAGTGAGTGTTTGATCAAGGATGGTAGCATTAGATGCTAGTTACTAGTTGACAAACTCTTTCTAAATCCTCTAACAAGGTCACACCTAACAGTGTGTTTGTAACCTTTAACAGGGTTGGCTCTTAATAGGGCTCACTTCATAAGAGTGAAAATTTGGGGTACCAATCCCAGTGGTTTTTTCCTTAACAGGGTTTCCACGTTAAAAATCCATGTGTTATGTGTTTATGTTTTATTACTTTACTATTTTACATTTCATATATGCAATTCTAGATTGATCGGTATACTCTGCATATTTACTGTGTTTCGGTAAATAGTTAACTGCTTATCGGTAATCATACAAGAAGAGAGATTTATAAAGCATTCCGACAAGTAGAAAATTGACTAAAGTATTTCAAGGCATATATCTTGTAGGACAGAAGATAACTTGAGACATAATCTATGGTTATAAGTTTTAAGGGTTGATTTAAGGATTAATTTTTTAGGCCATTGATTCACCCCCCCTCTCAGTTATTACTAACAATTGGTATCAAAGCTTGTGTGCTTAGAAGGAAGGTTTCAAGACCTAAGCTAAAGATCACAAGATGAACAGACGAGATGTGCCCAAGTTGAACAAAGATAATTTTGCTTCATGGCAGAGCAGAATAAGACTCCACTTATTAGGTATTGGTAATGATGTTACTCAATACTTAGATGTTGAATATGTGTTTCCCACAGGAGCACCAACAATTGAACAATTGAGAGAGAAGCATGAGCACAACTGCATGATGATAAAGCTTTCTTCCTCACTCTCTGATGCTGAATTTGAAGATGTCAAAACCTGCAAGACTACAAAGTAGATGTGGGACAAATTGATGCTTGTACATGGTGGTGACAAAAATGTTTTGAGAGCCAAGGCAGAAAGCCTTAGAGGAAAGTTTGATGATCTCAAAATGAAAGAAGGTTAAAACATCACTCGGTACAACACAAGAATAAAAGAGGTATTCAATGCTATCCGAGGAGTTAGAGGTGTACTAGAAGAAAATATAGTGGTAAGTAAAATTCTAAGAACCTTACTGCCTACTTATGCTATTAGAGTATCTGCCATTCAAGAAATGAGAGCGGTAACAAATAGCAATGTTAGTCTAGACAGTTTTATTGGAAGACTAATTTCATTTGAGATGAATAACTTTGATAATAGTGTCTTACTAAACATAGAGTCTGCATTCAAAACTTCTATGAGAATAAGTAAATCAAGTCATAAAAACACTATGAGAAAATATAGTGACAGTGAAAGTGAAGAAGATGATCTTGATAAAATTGAAGCACTTATGGCTAGAAGAATGCAGAGAGGCAAATGTAAATACAAAGGTAAATTACTACTTGTTTGTTTTAATTGTAACAAGATTGGACAATTTTCTGCAAGATGTCCTAACAGAAGAAAAGATGACAGAAGTAATGACAAATCATTTGAAAATAATTTTGACAGAGGTGATTACAGAAGCTACCGACAATCAGAAATAAGAGATTCCCGAGACTACAAAGACAAAGGAAAGAAGGCTAGTTACCTATAAAAATGCAAAGATGATGATATTGACACCGAATCTGATGAAGACATCGAGATGGTGTTTGTGGCAGTAAAGGATGATTCAGATGATGATGAAGCTAGGTATGTAGAAACTACAATCATATATAAGGTTAGTAAAAATGATCTGGATCATAGATAGTGGTTGCACTCACCATATGACTGGTGATAAGCAAAAGTTTGAGACTTTTGAATACTATAAAGGTGGTTTAGTGAGAATGGGTAATGACACACCTTGTCCAGTTGAAGGTAGAGGAACCGTAATGTTGAATAACCAGATAAAATGTGAAAATGCTTATTAGGTAAATGGATTGAATTATAATCTATAGAGTGTTTCTCAATTGAATAATTCAGATCACAAAGTAGCATTTGAAAATAAGAAGGTAAAGATCTTCAATAAATCAGGAAATCTGATTAGTACCGGTGAGCAGACAAAAGGTAATTTATTCTATCTGAATGATACTGACACCACTTGTTTGATTGGTACAAATGAAGACATATGGTTGTGGAACAAAATATTGTGTCATGTGAACTTTGACAACATGATAAAGATTAGCAAAAAGAGGAATGTTAGAGGCTTACCGACGATGACCAAGCCCGACAACATCATGTGTAAGAATTGTCAAAAAGGTAAGATGACAAAGTCTATTTTCAAAAGCAAAACCCATACATCTGATGCCATTCTAGAACTATTCCATACTGATTTATGTGGACCTATGAGGACAAAGATTTATTATGGAGATAGACATTTTATTCTCTTTTTTGATGATTACTCTAGAACGATGACAGTCATGTTTCTAAAAGATAAATCAGAAGCATTTAAGATGTTTAAATGGCATAAGGCTATGGTTGAGAAACAAAGTGGTAAAGAATTGAAATGCTTAAGGTGAGATAGAGGAGGGGAATTTATTTTAGATGAATTTACTAACTTTTGTAATGAGCATCGAATCAGAAGATAGGTCTCTGGACCGAGAACACCATAGCAAAATGGAATTGCTGAAAGAATGAACAGATCCATAGTTGATTGTGCAAGGATGTTGATGATAGAGAAAGGGATCACCCAAATCTTCTAGAGGGAAGCTATAAGTACTGTTGTTTACACATTGAACATAGTACAATTGAAGAAAGACACCAAGAAGACACCTTATGAGCTATGGTATGGATACACACCCAATGTAAGTTACTTCAATTTTTTTGGCAGTTAGTGTTATATCTTAAAAGATGGAAGAAATGGAAAACTTGACTCCAATAGTGATGAAGGAATCTTTATAGGGTATTCTACCAAGAGCAAGTCTTATACATGTCTAAACAAAGCCTCTAACAAAATTGTTGAAAGTGAAAATGTAAAGATAGATGAATTTGCAGAGAATAATGAAAAGGAAAGCACTAAAGAACTAGAGGACTACAATAGGTTTGCTTACAATGAGGAACCTAACACTCTACCCGACCAACAATGTAGAGCTCCCGAGCAACAGATCATTGCACTCGAGCATCAAGCTGCAAATACCGATGATCATAATATTGCTCAAGATGATGCACAAAGTGATGGAGAACAGAATGAAGAACAAAATGATGATCAAGCTGATAGACAAAGAGTTGAAACTATACTTGCAAGATATGTCAGAAGGAACCATCCATAGAACCAGATCATAGGAGATGAAAAGGTTGGTATGAGAACCAGAAGTAAGTCTCTAAATACAATATGTCTTATTTGTGATTATGAGCCCAAATCTGTCAATGCTGCACTAGATAATGATGAATGGATAAGTGATATGAATGAAGAGATTGAACAGATAGAGAAAAACAAGACATGGACACTTGTACCAAGACCATATGACAAGAATGTCATCAGTACAAAATGGATATTCAGGAATAATCTGAATGAGAATGGAGAAGTCACCAGAAATAAAGCAAGAATAGTATGCAAGGGGTATGCACAAGAAGAAGGAATTGACTATGGAGAGACCTTTGCACCCATTGCTAGGCTAGAGGGCATAAGAATATTACTTTCTTATGCTACATGTAAATTATTCAAGGTATCTCAAATAGATGTCAAGTCTGCATTCCTAAATGGAATACTTGAAGAAGAGGTATACATTGAACAACCAGAAGGGTTTGTTGATCCAGACAAGAAGGACATGTTATGTAGACTCCACAAAGCCCTATATGGATTGAAACAAGCACCCCGATCCTGGTATGAAATACTTCATTCCTATCTTATAAGTATTGGATTTGCAAGGACTAGTGAAAATAGTAATCCTTATTTAAAGGAAGATACTAATGCTAAACTTTTGATTGTTGAGATATTTGTTGATGACATCATATTTGGAGGCAATGATATGCTATGCAAATCATTTGCAAATGAAATGAGCAAAGAGTTTGAGATGTCTATGTTTGGAGAGATCAAGTTCTTTCTTGGTCTATAGATCATGCAACAAGATGAAGGTATTTTCATTACACAATCCAAGTACATCAAAGAAGTACTGAAAATATTCAAAATAGAAGAATCCAAAACTGTTGGAACACCAATGGAAGCTGGATGTAAGCTGACAGAGGAAGACAAGTCATCAGAGGTAAATCAAACTTTGTACAGATCAATGATTGGAAAACTCATGTATGTTGTACATACTAGACCAGATATTGCACATGTAGTGGGAATAGTTGCAAGATTTTTTGCTAATCCCAGGGAATCACAAATGAGTGCTATGAAAAGAATACTAAGATATCTGAAGAATATCGAGGAATATGGCTTATGGTACAATAGAGAAGGAAAATTTGAACTTAAGGTCTTCACCGACGCTGATTGGGCTGGAAATATTGATGACTGAAAGAGCACAACTGGAGGAGCATTCTTGATGGGTGACAAACTTGTCACATGGATCAGCAAGAAGCAAGGATGCATCTCTCAATCTACTGTAGAGGAAGAGTATGTTGTTTATATTGCAAACTGCTCAAATATTGCATGGATCAAACAGTTACTGGAAGGTATGCATATGAAAATTTTAGAACCAGTAATTATCTATTGTGATAATACAAGTGCAATAAACATTTCCAAGAATCCAGGCATGCATGCTAAAATAAAGCATATTGCCATCAAGTATCATTATTTGAGAGAACAAGTTTAGGAAAAGGAAGTGATACTTGAGTATGTGCAATCAAAGGAACAATTGGCTGAAATCTTCACCAAGCCACTACCCAAGGATGCATTTGAATACTTGGGAAAGAGACTAGGGGTCAGACCCTTGTCTACTGTTTAGTAAGCTGACTAGAAGGCTACATCAGCCTGCATATCATAAGAACATCATTCATGTTGATGCAAGAAGAGAGATGAACTTCAATGATACATCTATACACAACAAGGTATTTATCTACTCCAATCACCAGAGTTATTACTGATGGAATGGGAAATTCAAGGAATATATTATGGATAGAAAGGATCCATTTGACATTACTGTCAAATACTTGTTTTACAAAATTTGTGTTTGCAAAGATGTTTGTTTGGCATTGCTATCAAAGGGATAGATTTTATCCATTATCATCTCAGGAAGAGATTATATCCATCGAAGTATCCAAAGGGAGAGATGTAATTAGAAAGGGAGAGTACACACAAACGAAGAGGATTGTTGACAAGATACATCACAAGCAAGGATAATTGTCAAAGGGAGAGAGTTTGACACAGAAGGAGAAAACATCACATCAGAGAAAGAAAGATTCTACATCTATCCAGTGAAGGGATTGAAAACAGAAAGAAAGCTGCAAGAATCAAATCAAAGCTATTTGAGGTTACCGAAAGCCAAACATTTTGTATTAGTTACATTAGAAAAAGCTTGATGAAACTATATATTTCATATTGTATCATTAATAGTATAGTATGATAATGTAGTATGTTGCCATCAATTCCAAAGGGAGAGATTGATGACATGTAACTGATTGAATGTTTGAAGATGTTAATTTGATGATCATGCAAGTCATTAAATCAGTTAATGTATTGTATTGTCATTAATGTTAACTTGATATAATTTGTATGGTCATGGAAATATTGCCAAAGACTTCAAAGAGCCAATGAATCAAAGGTTATGCTATCAGTAATGCATACAATTCAAGTATTCACTAAGTGAATACATACACCGACAGAGTGCACACCGATGGTCAGAGTAAAAGAGCAAAGTCAAAGTGTTACCCGACGAGCTAATGCACAAGCATTACCGATGAGCAGAGTTTCAGTGTTGCCCGACGAGCAAAGCACAGAGTAACTCGACGGAAAGAATTTCAGTGTTGCCTGATGGAGAAGACAAGGACGGAGATCCCAATGACAACTGAAGTCACACCGATGGAACAGTCAATTATCATTGATGACTAACTGAAGTGTTGACTGACAGAATAGAGAGTTCAGAAAATGACAAAATGCTTAGTTGTTAAGAAGCTAAAGATAGAATTAACAGATACTTATCATTGTTTTAATCATCCAGATAAAGTCGGAGATAAGTAAGTGATTTAAAGCAGATTTATCCAGTTGGCAAGAATATTTCTTTGAGATAAATCAGGAGTTTGCTTTAAATCTATTGGCAAGAATTGTGGAACGCACCAAGAATCAAGAAAGCCAAGAAAAGGGGAAATCATGTCTATATAGAGACAAACCCAATTCATTACAAATTGTGGGGTGAACAAGATGATAGAGGAAACATGCTAAAGAAAATCTGAAGGAGAAGAAAGTCTTCTTTCATTACCGATCAACAAGATGAGGAAAGAGCTAGATTCTACAGACACCGACAAACAGTGAGAAAGGCATCACAGAGTAGAACAAGTGTGGAGAAAAGGTATAAGTAATTATATTGATCAGAGAGGTAATGGACTTACAATAGCTCTGAAAATATGCAATTGAGTTGTATGTATGAACAGATCATTAGTGTTTCAGTTTAACCATTAAAGTATAAAGCCTCTTAACTGAGCATGACTTAAAAGTCTTTTACAATTGAGATACATCCCAAGGATTATCAAAAAGTTTGATCACAAAAGTAGCATTGGATATGCCCGATACCTATTGATAGGCCAAGTGAGTGTTTGATCAAGGATAGTATCATTAGATGCCAGATACTAGTTGAAAAACTATTTCTAAATCCTCTAACAAGGTCACACCTAACAGTGTGTTTGTAACCTTTAACAGGGTTGGCTCTTAACAGGGCTCACTTCAGAAGAGTGAAAATTTGGGGTATTGGTCCCAGTGGTTTTTTCCTTAATAGGGTTGGCTCTTAACAGGGCTCACTTTAGAAGAGTGAAAATTTGGTGTACCGGTCCCAGTGGTTTTTTCCTTAACAGGGTTTCCATGTTAAAAACCCATGTGTTATGTGTTTATGTTTTATTACTTTACTATTTTACATTTCACATATGCAATTCTGGATCGATCGGTATACTCTGCATATTTACTGTGTTTCGGTAAATAGTTAACTGCTTATCGGTAATCATACAAGAAGAGAGATTTACAAAGCATTCTGACAAATAGAAAATTGACTAAAGTATTTCAAGGCATACATCTTGTAGGATAGGAGATAACTTGAGACATAATCTATGGTTATAAGTTTTAAGGGTTGATTTAAGGATTAATTTTTGAAGCCACTGATTCACCCCCCCCCCCCCCTCTCAGTTATTACTAACANATTCCCCCCCCCCCCCCCCTCTCAGTTATTACTAACATATGGTGTTGTAAAAGAGTTGTGTATGAGAGTGGACACTTCTTTTGAGAGATGTTGTGTTATGGACAACAGAGAAGTTCCTATGGTTGGAACCCTGAAGGGTGTTGAAGTCAAGATTGTTGTATTCCGTGAAGCTACTTTTAAAATGGATATTGTTGTGGTTGATACACAACCCCATTATGGGTTGTTGTTATCAAGGAAGTGGGCTGCAACTGTTGGAGGCCATGTATAATTAAATTTTTCGTATGCTACCATTCTTGTCAATGGGAGAGACGTTAAGTTATACCGAGAGCCATGTGCTCCAGTATTGGTTTAGAAGGTTGATGAAAGATACTAAACTGTTTCATGGATGTAGATATGGAAAATTTTAGAATTGAACAAGTTCAGTCCCAATTAAAGAATACAGACCCACTTGTAGATGAATTGCAATCACAACAACATGATATTTGGAAAATGTACTTTGATGGAGCCTTCTCTAAAGAAGGAACTGGTAACTATTTATTTCTCCTTCATATACTAATTTTAAGTAATCATTTGTATTGGCTTTCCAATGCACAAATAATACAGCTGAGTATAAAGCATTGTTGTTAGGTTTAAAAATTGCAATCAAGCATGACATTAAGTTATTAAGGGTTTTTGGGGATCAGAGTTAGCAGTCTCTCAAGTTAGGTCTAAATATGTTGCTAAGAATGATAGATTGAAACAATATAAGCATGTTGTTTGGGATGAGATTGAATTCTTTGATGCATTTTCCATTGAGTGGGTAGAGATTTCAAAGAATATCATGGATGAATTCTTTGCTAATGTTGCTATGAAAAATGATGATATAACACTAGTTGAAATCTCTACCATAGAGACCAAGATCAGGCCTCCTATCCCTGACAATATATATAACTAGAATTTTTTTGAAAATTACAGTGACATTCTCACATTCATTCAATGTTTAGATAATTATGAAGGTCATAAAATTGATTGTGATGCCTTAGTGGAAATCACAGATGACAAGGAAACAATATTTGGAAATGAGATTGTCTAGTTGCAAACAAATGAGATCCTAAGGGCTTGGTTGAACTAGAGGGAATGTTTAGGGACAATAACAGTCATTTGTGTCAAAAATCTTCAGCCAAAATGGAGGAATTGGAAGTGATAAATCTAGGGTCAGAATCAGTCCCTAAGTTGGTATATATTGGAAAAAATTTAGCCCCTCATATAATAGCCAATTTGAATAATCTGTTAAAAAGGTGCAAGCATATTTTTCTTGGTCCTATGAGGATCTTAAGGCTTATAGGGAGGATCTATTCCAACATGAAATTCCTCTAAAGTTTGATGTCAAGCCCTTTAGGCAAAAATAGAGACCAATTAGACCCTTATTGGCACCAAAAATGCAACAAGAAATAATAAAGCTTAGGGATGTTGGGATAATTAAACCGAAAAGACATTCATCTTGGGTATCCAATTTACTGCCATTCAGGAAGAAGAATGGTGAGATTAGGCTATGTGTTGATTTTAGAAACCTAAATGTAGCATCTCTGAAAGATAACTATTATTTACCAAATATGGAAGCCATGTTGCAAAAGGTTACATGTGATCTATTATAAATGATAGATGAATTTTTTGGTTATAATCAAGTATTGGTTAATGAATTTGAACAGTTCAAGAAAACTTTCACTACTCCACGGGGTACCTATGTGTACATGAGAATGCCTTTTGGCCTTATAAATGTAGGGGAAACTTTTCAAAGAGCAATGATGTGGCTTTCAAGGAATTCATAAATGTAATTATGGTAATATGTCAGGATGATCTAACTGCCTACTCAAAAAGGGACGAGGACCATTGTGGGTATTTAGAAAAGATTTTTAATAAGGCTTTGGAAAATGGAGTTTCATTAAACCTAAAGAAGTGCTAGTTTGTTGTGAAAAAGGGTAAATTATTAGGACACATAGTGTCAAAGGAGGGAGTCAAAATTGACCCAGAAAGAATCAAAGTCATCAACAAGGTGCCAGCTCCCAAAAATGTTAAAGGTGTACAATCTTTCCTGGGTAAGATAAACTTTGTAAGGAGATTTATTGCACATTTTATAGAGATTGTGAATCCCATTGTCAAGTTACTTAAGAAGGATACTAAATTTTATTGGGATGAAGAAGCCCAGCAGAATTTTGAAAAAATAAAAGTGGCAATTCAGGAAGCACCAGTGTTACAATCTCTTAATTATGAAAAGCCTTTTTCTCTTTCCTCTTTTGCATCGTTCCATACTATTGCAGCAGTGTTGTTACAAAAGGATGAGGAGGGGTTTGAGAACCCTATTGCATTTTTTAGTAAGTCCTTGCAGACTGTTGAACTAAATTATAAAATAATGGAGAAACAAGCATATGCCTTAGTCAAGGTAGTCAATTATTTTAGACCTTATTTTGTGTGTGAAAAAGTAATTGCTTATGTTCTACATGTTGTTGTGAAGGACATTTTGTCTCAGTCTGAAGTCGCTGGAAAGAGATGTAGATGGATCAACAAAATTCAAGAATTTAATTTGGAGATCCACATCACAAACTTGGTTAGGGGTTTCAGATTAGCCAAACTTAAGATAAATACAAACATGGAGTTAGCCCAAATCAACAATGTCCATATAGTAAGTACAATGCTTACTAGTATTGAAATGTGTTAGATTTGAGAAAAACAAATCCACCCAAGAACACCTACATGCAAGACTGTCACAGAGAAGAAGAGAGAAGAAGCTATGGCGGCCAAAAAGCTAGAGACATGAAATCCATGTTGACAGAATAAAACTTCTATATTATCAACAACTGAATTACAAAATACAATCTCCTTTTTGAAATGCAAAGAAGTGAATCCTTATAAAAGGAATCACAAAACCCTAAAGGGGAAAACCCTAAAGACTAAAAAGCAGGAAAGATGGGTCCCGGCAACAAGGCCTGATCAGGTACCCAAGTACAAGAAAATAAAATAGATGAAGGAAACTAAGCCTCCAATCTAGGGAAAATATGTCCCAGAGAAAGGAACAAGAAAGAGCAAGAAGCATCTCTGAAGCATGTAGCTAAAAACTCTATCAGAAGAGACTGCTGGAACCCCCACTGAAGTGCATGACCAGGTAGAGAAGACAATGTCTGAAGAGCTGATCAATCAAACCAGGAAGCAATAGAACCAACAGGTGAACCCCCCCATAA
>MU228481.1:781652-793427 GCA_018584345.1 Thuja plicata
GCTGAGCCGAGCGGGCGGCGGAGCGGACGGCATGGGCGGCAGGGCTGAGCGAGTCGCAAGGGCAGCGGGGGCCGCGGAGGGCAGCGGAGGTCGAGGCCGCGCAGAGTGAAGGGTTGCGGGCCGGTCACCGACCGGCGCCAGTGGCGCGGCGGCGGCTCAAATTTTTTTTGCAAAGACTGCGTTTTAAAACGCATTAAAATCATTAAAAAAATATTTTTATTTTTTTCTCGAAAATCATGCCCGTACGGCCCTGGAAGGCCAAGAAATTTCTCCCCGAGGCTCCGGTGTCCAAAACGGACGTGCCTTATATGGATTCTGGGGTTTTTGGGCCTTTTGGACGCAACCGTGAGGTCGGTTTTGGTCCAAAGTGCCTCAAAAAAAAAAGACCCCCCAGAACCAAAGAAAAATGCCAAAAAAGACTGGCAAACTTCAAACCCTCGTTTGCTTCAACAAAGAACGAACAGCCAGCTGCAGGATGGCTCTGATACCATGTTAGATTTGAGAAAAACAAATCCACCCAAGAACACCTGCATGCAAAACTGTCACAGAGAAGAAGCAAAGACAGAAGAAGAGAGAAGAAGCTATGGCGGCCAAAAAGCCAGAGACATGAAATCCATGTTGACAGAATAAAACTTCTATATTATCAACAACTGAATTACAAAATACAATCTTCTTTTTGAAATGCAAAGAAGTGAATCCTTATAAAAGGAATCACGAAACCCTAAAGGGGAAAACCCTAAAGACTAAAAAGTTGCCTAAGTATGACTTAAGCATAGAGAATAATAGACTAATAATTAAATGATTTAATTATTAGCTATTATATGACTACTCTAACATATAGTAAGTACAATGCTTACTAGTATTGAAATCCAGCCAAGGTATACTCACATCGTATATATATTGAAAAATACTAAGTGTCCAGAAGGTGTGAAGGATAATTAGAAGAGAACTCTTAGACTCCAAGCTCAGAGGTATGTACTAATTCAAGGTGATTTTTTCTGGAAGAACATAGATGAAATTTTATTATTTTGTTTAGACAAATCATAGTCTGAGAGAGTTCTAAATGAGACACATAATGGTGCTGGTCAAAGCCATTATTCTGCAAGAACTACATCACATACAATAATAAGAGTTGGATTCTACTAGCCTTATTTGTGTAAAGATACACATAAATTTGTGTGGAAGTGTGAATCATGTCAGAGGTTTTCTTCGAAGATGAAATATTCAAGAGCATTATTGTTAAATCCAATATCAGTAGAAGCACCTTTTGTCCAATGAGGCATTGATTTTATTGGTGAGTTTGTAGAAAAGTTAAGTGGAGGTCACAATTGGATATTAGTGACCACTGATTATTTCATTAAGTTGATTGAGGCAATTCCATCTAAAAGGGAAACCAATAAAGTGGTTATGGGTTTTTTGATAGCTAATATTTTGACCAGATTTTATGTGCCTATTAAATTGGTAATGACTAATGCCATGTGTTTCATATCTGAATAATTCAGGGAATTTTGTGAGATTTATGGTATTGTCATGTATTATTCTTCACCTTATCACCCACAAGAAAATGGACAGGCTGAGTCCAACAATAAGAGCATAATGAAAATCATTAAGAAGATTTTGGAAAAGAAAAAGAAATCTTGAAAGTCAAAACTGAAATTGGCATTGTGGGATAATAGGATAATAGTTAAGAAGGCTATAGGGGTCTCCCCTTTTGAAATGGTTTATGGAGCACAGGCAAGACTACCATTGAATAATCTATTACCATTACAAATTCTTTCAAGAAGAAGAAATAGAAATGCTAGAACACATGAAGAATAGGATGATGCAGTTGGTTGAACTACAAGAAATAAGCGATGAAGCACAAAAGAAGAGTCTGAAACTACAACAGTAGTCAAAATACTCATTTGACAAAAGAGCAACTGAAAGGAAGTTTTAGATCAATGATATGCTGCTTCAATGGAATACAAGAGAAGAAGGAAAAGGGAAGCATGCAAAATTTGAATCATTCTGGTTGGGCCCTTTTGTCATTCAATATTTCCATGGGAAGGACTCATATTAATTACAAAATTTGAATTATACGATGCAAGAATTTCTAATGCATGGACAATTCCTGAAACCCTATTTCTCATGCGACATAGTTAGGATATAATGGAGGATCCAAGAATGGATAGTCCAAACCCTAATGCAACCAAAGAAACACAACAGAAACACACAACAACAAAAAATATGAATCAACATTCAATTTATCTCAAGATGTCAGGTTGTAAGGCCTTCTTAGTTGCGGCCAATTACAAATAATTACAACAATAATTCAATAAATAATAGTTCTACAAGATCCCTCAAGATCCAACTGAAAACAAACCCTAGCTAGCCAGATCTGCAACAACAGGTCACAACAATCTGGTAGAAACATCCGGCAAGATCTGAACTTGGGCATATAGGCCTCCAAGCAATTTGTTATTTCTAAGCCTCAACCAATAGCTCTACTCAAAAACTCCCAACTCTAGATTCCAACTTGAATCACTTGCTCTACCTCTAATCTCCGCAACGCTCCACCCTAAACCTTCTTAAATACAAGCATGGCCACAAATCGGCCTATTGCAAATAAACCCCCACATTAATACATATCCAAGCCACAAGTTGGCCTGCAAACAAATATTAAATGTACATAGGATAAAGATCCAAGATCCAAATAGGTCCACACACATCCCCCAATGAGAGATGCAAATTAAATACCACAAGTTGGCCTCCCAAATCTGAAAGAACACAAGTTGGCCAGCCACACTGTCGAGCACCAGAGAAAACTACCAAGCATTATCAAGCAATAGTAGTGACCGAGATCCCTCAGTAATTATCAAGCAACAATAGTGATCAAGCTCCCACAAGCATTTTTGAGCCACAACACATGTCGAGCAACAAAATTTTGTCAAACCCTCCAGCAATCGAGCCCTCCAGCGGTTGAGCCCCTCGGCCAATACTCCAACCGAGAAAAAATTCACCAATCGAGTTCTCCAACAAAAGAACTCCAACATGCAATATTTCCATCCACTCCAGGATGCTCCTACATCATACACCCTAGGTGCGAAAAGATGTTCTTAAAGGCTGGAAGAACATCTTACGGGATTCAACACATAACTCTTGAACTGGTTATTCACATACATGTCCTCCAAGTCTTCAACACTCTTACTCTTGATCCACTTCTACTTTCTCTACCTTCTCAAATACTTTCTCGACAATCCACATGTCTCTTCTCTATACTAATCTCTAACCTTTTCATAATCCTTCAACTCAACTCAGCTCCCAAAGCTCAAATTCCTCCTACCAAGTTCTTCATTCTGCAAAGGCATCAATGAAAACTTCCTGCCATCCTTCTCAACAGAAAACACATTCTTGACACAATCATGCACAACCCTACAATCATACTACCAAGGTATACCGAGCAATATGTGACAACTACTCATGTCCACAATATCACACAACACTTGATCCTTATATTGGCCAATCTGAAAGTCAACAAGACATTTCTCCCTCACTTCCAAAGTATGTACATCTCACAACCAACCAATCCTATAAGGACAAGGATGTCTCACTCTTTTCAAACTAATTTTCTGAACCATCTCCTCAGCTACAAGGTTATCATTACTACCACCATCCACAATTACATTGCAGAATTTACCAGTAGATTTACAACAAGTTCTAAACAAGTTACTCCTTTGACAAGGTTCTAATACTTTTTTACCAAACAACACTCTTTGAGCCAACAAACTATCTCCTCCTTGTTTAGGTTCATTCAAGTCTTCAGCCTCATTCACCATAGTATCTCTTCGGTCACCAATCTTCTGGGAACATTCATAATCTTTGTTTCCTTCTTCACCATAATGAAAACAAGTACCCTTAAAGGCAACCTTAGCTGTCCTCTTCCTCAACTCAACAGGTTTTGGTTCATCTTTAGAAATTGGCTTATCCTTGACCAAGTGATCTTGTTTCTCCTTCCCTCTGGATCTACCTTGATGTTTTCTTTTCAACTTATCTTCTGCCTTCAGAGAATACTAATAGGCATCCTCAACCGAATCAATCTTCAACATACCAATTTCATCAAGAATATTGAATCTCAAACCATTGACATATTGAGCTAGCTTCTCCTTGGAAAGTTCTCTATGCCCAGACCAAATAGTCAACTTATAGAACTCCTCGGTATAATCCGTCATAGACAAATCCTTCTATTTCAAATTTTGCAACCTCTTAAACAACTAAAGTTCATAGTCAGCAGGTATGAACTTAGCCTTTAACTTAGTCTCCATCAATCTCCATCTAGTGATCTTCAGTTCATCTTTGTATTCTCTATCTCACTACAATTATTTCCACCAAAGAGAAGCATGTCCTTTCAGCTTAGTCTGTGCCAACCTTACCCTGAGTCGATCACCAATATCCTCTAACTCAAAGTAGTCTTCCAATTCACCAATCTAATCAATCAGGTCTTTAAGATTCAAAGTACCTAAGAAATTAGAAACATCCATCTTATGCTTCAACTTCAACTGAGTGTCAGATCTATCTAACCGGCCAACTCTATCATCTATATATCTTTCTGCACGATCAGTTCTATCCTCTCCACTAGATCCAACAACTTCAAAGTCTTCAACATCTCCCTCATAACCATCCTCAGTGCCCACATTCCAAGGTACACAAGTCATTTCCCTTATGATCTCAGTGATCATGCCATTCTTCATCAATTCCATCTCAGATCTAAAATCTGATTTAACCTTCTCTATAACCCTCGACTCCATAGCATCATAGAGATATGAAATTTCCCTAGGGTCCAATCTTCTCAGAGGCATCTTCCAAGATCTTCAAAAACTCAAGGCAACAAATCACAAACTTTCTCAATCCAAGGTCCTGGTGTAAACTGCCTCACCCTTGATGATCTATCCACACACTCAAGAACTTCAAGCTCTGATACCACTTGATGCAGTCATGATAATGGAAGATCCAAGAATGGACAGTCCAAACCCTAATGCAACCAAACAAACACAACATTAACACACAACAACAACAACAACAAATATGAATCAACATTCAATTTATTGCAACATGTCGGTCTATAAGGCCTTCCCGGTTGCGACCAATTACAAACAATTACAACACTAATTCAAAAAATATCAGTTCTACAAGATCCCTCAAGATCTAACTCAAACCAAACCCTAGCTAGCCAAATCTGCAACAATGGGTCACAACAATCTAGTAGAACCATTTGGCAAGATCTGAACTTGGGCACACAAGACTCCAAGCAATCTATTATTTCTAAGTCTCAGCCACTAGCTCTGCTCACAAACTCCCAACTCTAGATTCCAACTTGAATCACTTTCTCTACCTCTAATCTCCCCAACACTCTACCCTAAACCTCCTTAAATACAAGCATGACCACAAGTCGGTCTATTGCAAATAAACCCCTACATCAATACATATCCAAGCCACAAGTCGGTCTGCAAAAAAATATTAAATGTACATAGGATAAAGATCCAAGACCCAAATAGGTCTACACACATCCCCCAATGAGAGATCTAAATTAAATACCACAATTTGGCCTCCCAAATCTGAAAGAACACAAGTCAGCCAACCACACTGTCGAGCACCAGAGAAAACTACCAAGCATTGTCGAGAAATAGTAGAAAATGAGATCCCACAAGCATTGCAAAGCCATAACACATGTTGAGCAACAGAATTTCGTTGAACCCTCCAGCAACTAAGACCTCCAGCGATCGAGCCCCTTTAGCGATCAAGCCCCTTGACCAATACTACAATTGAGCAACAATTCACCAACCGAGTTCTCCAACAAAAGAACTCCAACATGCAAGATTGGCATCTACCATAGAATGCTCCTGCATCATCATGACTTATCCTCTTCCATGCACAACAGGTTGTATAGTTGTTTTTTGTTTGGTTTTTTTTGTTTTGTTAGGTTGTGTGTGTAGGTCTTAGAGTTTCAGTTCTTGATCTACGTCCTAGAGTGTTGACTTAAAGTTTTGATCTTGCAATCAACCTTGCCCGGTCAGAGCCACTGTTAACACTATTTCTACAAATTTCAGCTGTGAAGGCTAAGGGTTGTCTTTCCTGTGCTTTGGTATGAAAGTTTTTAAATTTTAGATATTATAGCGGTTGGGGCCTTCATTTTTCAAAGTTTGTGGTAATGTCTTGTCTTTATAAGTAACATTGCAAGGTCACAAATGTTAAGTCACATTAACTATTAAGCTTGCAAGTAATTGAAACACCAAGATTTATCACAAGGTCACATGTTTTGTTTTGATTAGTTCTTTAATGCAGCGAGTTAGCGATTAAATAAAACATCAAAAGGTTGCAAGGTTGTAAGCGGTTGGCGATTAAGTCATTTTAAATCACAAGTGTATGAAAAGGTTATTCTGGAGGCTTAGTTGGTCTTATCACTCACTCACCAATTTAGTTGATGTCTAGCATTTTAAGTTGTGAGTAGGTGACGGTTTAAAATCTAGTCAATTTGTGGTTATCGTATGCTTGCAAGTGTTAAGTGTTATTACAATTTTAGGTTGCGAGCTTGCAATAAAGTTAAAGGGGTTTGGAATGTTCAATAAATAGATGCTCACAAGGGTTAAGTCAAGTTAATTTTTAAGTTTTGAGCTCACAATGAAGATTAATGGTTCTTGCTAGCTCGCTGATGAAGAAAGAATATTTCACATGCTCTAGCGAGTCTACGACTGAAGAGCTTGATGGAGATCAACAGTTCTCTCTCACTCACAAGATGTTGAAATATTTGAAAAGGGGAGTGGTAAACTCTCAAGTAAAGAGAATTTGATAACATTGTTGCTAGATCGCGAAGGAAATGAAAAGTTCTTGGGTTATTTTGCAAGCTTGCGATTAGTTGCCATGTGTTTAGGTCACACTTTTTTGACATGCTGGATGTAAAAAGCGAAGAAAGGGGAGTGAGTAATCAGGTAGTGACATGTAGACTCTTTCTCCATGGTGTTGTGAAAAATTGAATGATAATCAGATAGGAAAGGCATACAGTTGGTTTTTACACTAGCACTAAAAGAAGGAATAAATACCAACTAGTTTCAGTCGTTGAAGGCCATTCATGCATATGTGAGAAGTAATGGTGAATTGAAATGGTCAGATTACAATAAATTGCATGATTGAGCTCAGATTTGGTGCAAATGATTTCTGCTTCCAAGAGATTTTGTGTTGTAACAAAGATTGTGTTCTAAGCTTGATTTGTAGTTGTCTATCAACTCAACAAAGGTATATGTATGCACATTTCAAGATGAGCAAGGTGATGTCAAGTGGGGGTTCAAAGGCTTCTAAAAAAAGGAGGTGGTGGTAAAGAAGTACATAGATGAATTTGTAGACTTGTTACCAAGAAATTCTAGTGCTTTGAATACCAATCTGATGGAGTGGAGAGATTCATCATGCCAGTGTAGAAATCCAGTTACTCTCAATCATTCTAGTAATTCTTTGTTCCATTACTTTTGGAATAATAGGGTTAAGCCAATTCCAATGAGTGACCCATGAAATTTGAACATGGAAAATTTAATTATGCCTGATGTCTATGTTGATGTCGATTTAACTAAGGAGTTGGAAAGACAATATTGTCCCGTGTCTAGGGTGATTAGGAGGAAGAAAAAAACTACCCTAGTTTCCATAAACAGACGTAGTTTTGTGGAGGCCTTTAAGATTTCTGGTGCCATATGTAAATAAATTGACTTGGAATAGATAGCAAGTGATTTATAAAAGGCATGATAAAGTGATCAAACAACATGAAATGCCTAGATACATGCCTAGGGTAGATGGGAGGTTGTTCAAGATCCTTGACAATCTAAAACCATCATTTGACATTTCCTTTATTCACTACCATATGTAATGTACAATCTATGGGTTATGTAGGGTTTTGGGATTTGATGGATATACAATAGTGTCAGTTGATTTGCTGACAATGGCCATGGATATTCAACACCCAGAGGTAAATAAAAATTATGATTATGTTGGTTATGTGGTGGATTGCATACATAATGCCCTAGTAGAAATTCAAGGTTGTGCTCCTATTCGTAGATTCAAGAAATATTAAATCTTGATATTTTTAATTTTGTTCTACAATGAAAAGCTCATGGATAAGGAGTTAGAGTTGTTTAAAGAAGAGTTTGGAGTTGAAATTATTTGCAGAGGTGGAATCAGGTGTGGTACAGTAAGTCTCCCCAATCCTCATTTTTTTTTTTAGGCAAAAGTGGACGAGCCACTAAATATATATATTAAATAATAAAAGTTGATTCAAGAGCTCATCTGGGAAAGAACCAGCAAGAAAACCCAGAATCCTTGCTCAGATACAAAACATTATTTATATTCAAGAACAAAATCACCACCCTTCTACATTAGTCATTCTTTCTAATCATTATTTATATAAAACCGTCGGTATTATCGATCGGGTAACCCTGCTAGCCGAGATCACTTGTCAGTTATCTTGGTCGGTCCATCGGTGTCGGTTCTTTGTAGTGTCAGTAACAGTTGTTGTTGTCGTCGGTGTCGGTTCTAGCCATTATCGGTGTCAGTTCTGGTCAGTGTCAGTGTTAGTTCTTGTCAGTGTCAGTGTCAGTTCTGGTCATCGTCGGGCACCACTAACACCGATATCCCAAACCATGGTATCTGACCCATAGACAGCCCAAAATTTTATATCTTCTCAAGCCCATTATAACAAAAATTTAACACTCTACAAAATCAGGCACGGTCGAGGGACGAACTATATCAACGACTATACATATTTGTAAAAAAGTTCTTCACCAGCAGTTACTTGCTTTACTCTTGCCTCGCAGCATCATCCACAGAGTGATGTGATTGGTGTGGCCACTCCACAACTGACGCCATTGCTCCTTCCTCTATTGCAGCCATATCCCAACCGCAATCCACCATATTCTTCTACTCATGTGGTGTCGTATATCATGGTCCCCAACTTGAAGAACCTCCAGTTGGTTCTGGTTCTGGGGATGTGGTAACCCACCCACTTCCATGTGCTTCCTGATTTTTGCCTTTCCGACCCAAATTGGTTTCAGCACCCGACGCCCATTTGGATGCTGCACCCAACACCCAATCCAAATGGTGGGAAGTTTGTAAACTGGGTCTGTTCTCTAGGGCCCAAATATCTTTTCACTGTAGATTGAAGCTTGGGGTTTCTTCATGCCTTACATGAGGTCTCCAGGGATTGATGTGCCTAGGCATCCCTGATAAATTTGGTAACCCCAGAAGGTTTGTCCGCGCGAGAACTGTAGCCTTTATTTTCCCCTCCAACAGCGGGCCAAGGACATGCCCATTCTCTTGGAGTGCATTTCTCATGATCTATGCATTCTACATTTCTATTGCCCTCTTGGCTCCATTAAACGCCACTAAGAATCTGTGGTTGTGCAAAATTTGATGTGTGGTAAACAAACCCCCAATCAACGCGTGGCCATTCCAGAGGTCATAATTTTGCATAGCATGCTTTAGTTTGTTGGAAACCCAAAATTGGATTGCTTTGAAAATTGGATTGTTACTCCAATCATAGATATGCTAGGGCTTGATAGGGAGAGATTATCCATTGATGTGAGTAATATTTTATTTGCTTTGAAAATTGGATTGTTACTCCAATCATGGATATGCTAGGGCTTGATAGGGAGAGATTATCCATTGATGTGAGTAATATTTTAAGAACCCGACAATTTTTCCCCAAGTGGCCAATTACTCATAATTGGGGAGATTTCTTTTTCTTCAACAACTTAACTATCATCAGAGTTTATAGGTGTTCTCAACCCCCACATATTTTACCATAATTTGTCCCCTAGTTAGAATTGCTTTCATGGAGTTGATTTGGCAGATAACCCTTGTGGATAAGGAGTATTTAGAGGGGCATAAGAAAGGAACATTTGTCCCTAGGCTTTGGATAGTATTTGACTTCTCAATTGGTAAGAATGACTTTGATGAGGTCAATAGTTTTATAAAGAAATATAGGTTAGTTAATATTGTTTCTAGATTCTATGATTTAGAGGGTTTTCTTAAGATTGCATTGAAAACCATGACTCCATGGGTTACAATAAGAGATCATGAGCCCTTGGATAATGAGGACGTGGTTAATAAGTGAGGTGCAAGAAAAGAGAAGGAAGTGGAAGGATCTAATGAGAGCATAATTTGAGTGGAAATAATTAGATCCTACCTTCTTGGGTTTCTGCCCTAATACCCCATATTTTTAGAGAATTGAGAAGATGTTGGGTTTGTATGAGACCTGAATGGCATAGGTACCACAATTCCACAATGAAGGTGCCCAACAATAAGAATCACAGGGTACTAGGCCTTACATGGTAAAAGGTATTTGGAAGAAATGGATGAGGATGTGGAAAGTGGTGATGAGGCAGTGTCCACTAAGAAACCACCAACAAAGAAGCAAAGGACTAAAGAAAAAATAAAAGTTATGAAGAGAGATCTAGCAAGAGCTGTGATCACAAAACATGACACCTATTTTAGACATATCAAAGCACAACTGAGGGGAATTAGATTGGATGAAGAACACGGGGAAAATGATATGGCACTTGCAACAAGACTCGTTGAAAGAGTCATGATGTCAAATAAATTCATGAAGGATGATGATTATCAAGTCCAATGAATTCAAAAGTTTCTTGATTAAATTAAAATAAAGTGATTTAAGACAAAACTTGGTTTCAAAGGAGGGTGGTGAACAGAGGAATGAAGAGATTGTAAAAACACTACAAGAGTATGATCTTGATAGTGAGTTTATCATTGTTGAGTAGGAAAGAGAACTTGTAAAGAATAATGGTATGATTTTGATGCCTTATTGGGATATACAGTGCACTTTCATTATTGATCAGATTAGGAAACAATAAAACACCATGTTCAAATCTGAATTTGAGATTGATGATGCACTGAGAGGATCAAGCTTTGAGCCTAAATTAAATATATTGGCTATTTGGTCCTCGGCTCCTCCTACATAGAATTCGCATGTACTGAATATCAGAGAGGAAAGGAAGGCAGATAAAATCATTTGGAATTTTCAAAACACTAGTGATACAAAGATTGCCACTTTGATGACTCAAGTCTCATTTATAAATTTGGCAAAGATAGAGGATCTATCTAGAAGGTATGAGAAAACTTTCAATCAGATGATTTCTCTAACAAAGAAGTATGAGGAAGTGATCATCAAGAACAACAATTTGGAAAAGCAATTATAAGAACTAAAACAAAAACATGCAAATGAGCCCCCTCAAGTGCCAGTAACAAATAAGGTTGATGCATTTACAAAAACTCAGGTCGATGCAACATTTATGGAGGGTAACATAGGGCAAATTGAGGAATAACAAAATGCTAAGGTTGCTTCTGTTGTTCTTGATTTCTTAAAAAGAAGAGTAGATTTTATGAAAGGAAAAGCATTAGTAGTGCATGAATTGCACAATTCACTAAGAGATACAAACAAGGTGGCTTTTGGTTTTGTGACATTCCTTGGACCCATTTTCAATCTGTGGTCAGGTAGGAGCATATTAATGGACAGATTGAACACTAATATATTGTACAGTGATGACTTCCCACCAAAGATAACTAGACTAACCAAATGGTAGAGGAAGTTAATGCCTCTTATGCATTCTTTAATGAGAAGGATGTTAGCACTTTTTCTTGTACCACAACCTTAAAATGACAGTATACTGATTATACTTGAATGAAAACTCCTTTATGACAAGAGAAAGGCTAATTGCTAAGGATTGGATAATATCCTTCTTCATT
>MU228481.1:806616-875950 GCA_018584345.1 Thuja plicata
TCCTTAAGAGGAAATAGCACAAGTGGCACACACATTATGAATGTGGCTCACATGCACATGGGAGTTACTTTCAACTCCTTTCTTCTCATCTCTACATAAGAGATGCTTCTTTTCTTTTTATCACTCACTCATTCTCTCATTCACTTGCAACACTTAGTTTCTCATTCTCATTCTCTTGAAGCATTGTATGAGCATTTTGCTCTCATTCTATTCATTTCTCTCTCTTGGGCTTTTTGGCCCATTCTTAATAATATCACGGGGGTTTTTTTTATGCTTTTCCCCTTTCAAAAACATTGTCTCATATTGTATGGTGCATGCTTCTAGATTTGGTTACTTCATGGTATGCATTTCCTCACTTTGCTCATTAGATTAAACAAGATCTTTTTTGCTCTTTCTTATCATTTCTTACAAATTTACATAGATTGTTGTGTCCAGGAGTCAAACATGTTTTGACCAAACATAAGCTTCCTCTATAATCATCTCCACATGCTAGCATCGAACAATGTGATGCCATATCATCACCTTAAATGATGAAGACATATCACTAGATCGTGACTAACTCAACCGATTCCACCACAATCTCAAAACTGATCATCGATCAAAGATTTATCAATTGTCGCTCAAGAACACAAACACTATAACTTGCTAACAACTTCATCTCTACTCATCGATTACCTATCCTGTACACTGGTCACTCAAAGTAGTTGCGGTTGCAACTGTAGCATCTGAATATTGTTGACCATTGAACCGTCTCACAATAGGTGCTTAGTAATCATGCCCAAAGCCTCTCTTAGGAATAGTCCATTCAATCTAAGGATTACTTCTCCCACCATGAGGTTTATTTAATTTGTCAACCCAGGGACGTATAGTTGAAATGGTATGACATTGTATGTGCACTAAGTTCCTTAAATAGTCATCCTACCTATGTTGTAGGAAGGTAAAATAAATGAAAGGAATCTACGCTGGAGCTGCAAGAAAGGAAACACACTTACTCCTTACTAAAATGAATGCTACAAATTGCAAACTCTACTTAAGCCTATTCTTTCAACCTAGAGCATTCACTATAACTATCCTTGCAAGTGTTGCAGGAACATTCACAAAGTACAATGCTGGAGGAAGAAACTGTAATCTTCTATCTAGAATGTTGGGAATGTTGAAAGTAAATCTACTATACTATACTCTAATCCACCTCCCAAGTGGGCCCCCTTGGTTAGCTTCTGCTAATCTATTAACACATAAGATAAACCAAAAGTCACTTCATTATATTTCAAGAACTGATTACATAAGAACGATACATAAAACTAGAAATAAACTTGTTGTGCAAGATGCAACAGAACAATGTATTCCAAAAATTCCCGAACTTACAAACTAACAGTCCAATCCCTATAAATAGAGGATCGACACTTTATTCTAAAACAGAAAAGGAAAGATCTGGTTGAAATCACGCCAGAGAGGAAAAAGGAAATGTAACAGCCCACGACATATGCAATGAAGTTTGAGCAACCAAGTCAACATGAAGGGAGAGTGGAGGGAATATAGCAACACTACATTCCTGCATTCCTAGAATAGTAGCTCCTCATTTGTAGTAGTCGTGTCTTTTGGTGCCATGATGGTTACCCGTCGCAGCTGGTCTTCAATGTCCTTTTTAAATGTTGTCGACCACTCTCAAGAGGCTCCTACTTCCTGGAAGGTTAGTTATCATGCAAAGATATTCGTACAAGTAAACTTAATCAAATTGATACAAATATTAGAACACACTTTCTGATTGATATATGAAATACTGCAATATATATAATATCGGCAAACATGACATAACTATCTACCCATGGGTTTAATGGTTCTAACTATACTTTGACATAAGTTCAACTGATTATAAGTCCACAAATGTTTTGGGAATACTTAAAAATAGAGTATAAAGATTAATAACATAGAGACAATAAATGGTCTCATCATCTACCCCCTGGTAAGTTGAATGCTTGTACTCAAGCATTGCATCTTCTGGTAGTTACTAAAAAATCACCAACCTCTATCCTCCCTTGCCTCTGGCTCTTGAAAGTGTAATAGAATCCCCTTGTCTTCTCCCAGACATCCACTTTGTGATCCTCCTACAGCCAGTCAAGCCTTTCGGCATTGATGTCATACAGGGGCCAAAGGAGCATGGGTGGCTACATGGTGAGTGGACACCAGAGTTCTTGCCTAATTTGTCTACCCAGCTACATATATTTTGGTGCTCTGTGAATAACTGCTTAGAGTTTGATAGGGTTGTGTGGCTCTGACTTCTTAAATGCTTCAGGTAACCTACTCCACCTACTTCTGGCACCAGCCAGGGATCTCTGAAAGACAAAGTAAGACATGTCATCATACTCTGCATAGACCTCTATTCTGATCCCAAAAATTTTATCCCTTGTTTCCTCTTTGATTTTTCCATAGGTCAAATTGAGCCAATCTCTTAGGAGTATATATGGTTTGCTGCTCTCTGCCCTCAATGGCAATGGTTCTGTTTTCTCCTGTTACCTGTAATTTTCTAGCTGTCTGTCATAATTGGCTTCATTTTGCATCCAGGACATTAATTACCTCGGGTGTATGCCCCCTATGTAAAGTAGAGAGTTTCACTCAATCTCTACTAGAATAATGAAGTTATGTATATATAGTTCACAAAGTAAATTATGTTGCCATGAGGGAAGGGTCTGGTATAGGCAATTAAATTCTTGAGTTGATTTAAACTCAAAGTCTATATCTTTAATGGTCATCATTAGTTGGAACAAGAGGAATTGTTCTTTCAAACATATAGAATAAACCCTAGGGGGTGGCCTACAGGCAATTATTTGATCAACCAACTTAAGGGCATGATCCATCTTTTATTTTTGTCTTGCCAATTGCTCTTTTAACTCTGCAATCTCTTCCCCTTGCTTTGTTATTACTTTCTTCATTTTATTTTTCTCTTCTCCCCATAAATTTGTTGCCAAAACATACTTATTATGTAATCCAAAAAGAAGTGTCTACAAGGTGATTGGGCCACAATCTTCTGCCTGGTTACTTTGCCTCCTTTGTTCCTTCCATGACTTCTTTAAGAAACTTGTTAACCAAGTTCTTTTATAGGGAACTAGGGGAGTCTCTGAGTAGGTTGACTGATGGGTTATTGAGGTATTCTCTTTGATGTTGTCTAAGATATCTTGATGGATTTCTTGGGGGCTATTTTGGTAAACATCAGGTTCAGCTTCACATGTGTTTTGTGGATTTTGAGGAATGTCTGGAATTTTAGACTGATTTGGGGAATCATCTGGAATAATTTGTACATGAGGCTCTTCATTAGATTGCTGGGGGGAAATGGGTTGGCTTTCTAAGGATACTCTAGGGAGCTGTCCTCTCATTCTAGGGCTTCTTTGCACATGGGTTTCTTCAATCTCCACAACCTTTTTCTTAATAACCTTCTTCAGTTTCTATGCTGCAGGAGTAACTATTGTAGGAACTGACTTCCTTTTCTTCCCCTTTGAGGCTATAGGGGTTTGTGTCTTGGCTGCAGAATTGGAAGTTTCTCCCTATAATTTCCATTTTCCTTTTGTTCGGGTAGAAGTAGGCACATTGCTCTTATGAGTAGGTAAAGGCATACTTTCTTGTAGATTTTCAGTTTCTGCCCCCTGGGTATCTTGCTCAACAGTTGGGTCAATTGGTATTGCATCATCATGGCCAGATTGCACACTAGGGTTAACCTGAGGTTGTAGGGTTTTATGTTGGACAAGTTTTGACCATGCTAAGGGAGAGGCATCCCTAAGAGATCTTTCTATTAGCAATTTAATTAGGGCACGGTGGGTGAAAAAATTAACATTTCCTTTCTGGGTCTCCTCAACACTGATGCATAACATATTGTACAAGAAATTGGGGACATTCATTGGGAGATTATGCCTTACGTAACTAAGTAATTTAAAGTGATGTGCATGAAAATTGGAAAATATTCCTTCACATGTAAAATACCTGATAATATGCATGGCCAATTTATTATATGGTGGAGGGATATACATTCTTTTGCACCCTTGTTTGGTAATCTCTAGAGGAGGGTCATTCGGTAGGGTAAACTAGGCCCTAGGTGATCTGGCATTGTGCACATTGGGGTAGTGCTCCCCAACCATTGGTAACCCAGTAACTTCTGTTATTCATTCTTTACTGGTGACCACTATCAATCCCCATACAGTTGCTTGCCCTTCCTCAAATGTGTTTGCAAATTCAGTTATTGTGTCTTCATCAAACTCTGTTAACTTCAAGAAATATGCTAACCAGCCACATGCATTAGACCTTCTTACTGCTTCAACATCATGTACTACCATCTCATGTCTCTGTAACTACCCTCCCATTTGTGCTTGCCTATTTTTTCAATTTTTCTGCTCTATAGTTGATAAATGCCTTATTCCTTCTTGACTTGTTTTAAAACTATGGGCTTTCTTCTAAATTCCTCTGGTATTCTTAACATGAACAATGGTGATGTGTTTTAAAAATAGAAATTATAGCTCTTACTATGGGTTGCCCCATAATTTAATTATAAGTCACATCAAGTCTGACAATCAGAGATAATTAGGGAATAAAGGTACGATAGTTATGCGATATAGCAACGAGATTTTAATAAGACAAAGGCAAAGTACAGATTTGAGGTGACGTTAAATCTTTTAGGAGTAAATAGAAATGAAATTTTAGGAATTAATACATTTCCCTCCCCCTACGAAACATTGACAAGTGTCCTCACTTGGAATACTTGGCACGAGGTATGGAACTGGCTTAATGTCGTAATGATACATTTATTGCAATACTAGATATAATCATCAAAACCTATGTGCTAAAAATGGATTTTTTTTAAAAGCTTATGCATGTCATTCGATCATTAGATGTGCCAGAAAAAGGTGGCAAGAGTGGAACAATAGTGGCGACGGCTTGCGTCAGCGTAAGTTTGGCTCTTATTTGAAGCAAAAAAAGGAAAATGGTGATGATGTGGAAGGTGGGTGGGTGGAAGATAAAGAAATGAGATGAGTTGGAAAGAAGAATTAGAAAGTGAATGGAGAAATGTACTTCATGTAAACATGAAGTTTTTATTATGGACATGCTCAATGGAATTCTATTGAAGAGCTGCAGAAAGAAGGTTTGCACCCTCTGCTGCAGGAAGTGTTACCTGTTGCTCTTTTGAAACTTGTTGTCGGAATTGCTGTAGGAAGTCTTCTTTTGTTTGAGGTTGGTGATACAACTTTAGATGATGTCTAGTGAATAATAGATTGAAGTGTACTGGGTCAATTGTGGTCAACGGGATGGCTCTATTGGTGAAGATGTGGTTTATTTCATATGGCCCCAGCCATCTTGTCTGCAGCTTCCCTGGTATTTATTTAAATCTGGAATCATACAGTAATGCCCAATCACCAACTTGAAACTTTTTTCTCTTAATATGTGAATTGTGCCACTTTTTCCTTTACTTCTGGATTATTTCAGTGTGCTCCAGGGTAGATTTGCGCATTTTATCCAAGGAATTGAGATGCAGCAATCACTCCTTCTGTGCTGTAGGAAGATCAACATTTATCTCCAGTGTTGTCCGCAAAGTTTTGTGTTCAAATTCAATGGGTAGCATTGTTGCTTTTCCATATAATAGCTCAAATGGAGTGAACCCTGTGGTGGTTTTCCAGGTGGTTCTATACACCAAGATGGCTTCTAATAGTTTGTCGTTCCAATATCGATGATGCAAATGAACTATTTTTGTTAAGATGGCTTCAATTTCTTGATTTGTAACTTCGGCCTATCCATTGGCCTGAGGATGATAGGGGCTTGAATTTCGATGTCATTCTTTCATGAGCTCTGTTATCAATGACTGCTCTATATAATACCTCTTATAGTTAAGGATTATGCATCCTTTCTACTAGAAACAATACATTAAACTCATTAAATTGTTGACCAGAGGCGTAAACTTGAAATGGCGACAGCAAAGTATATGCTCTAATCTGTTCTGAAAGCCATCATTATAGTAAATAGAAAATACTTGAAAGGAACTGAAATAGGAAATGAAATACCAACATTGTAGTCTAAAGATGAAATGACTTGCTAAAATAGTAAGTTTAATCCTTTGCTACAGGAACAACCACTGGTACTGTTACTAGTGGCTGCAGGAGCAACAGAGTCCTACTTGCTTCAAATAAATTGCAACCTACTTACTAAAATAACTACGAATTAGATTCACCTCCCATGTGGGCCCCCACGGAAGTGTGAATAAACAAGATCTCAGATACTAGAAGTGAAAGCTCTCATAATTTATTCATAAAACATGGATTACACAGGATACAGAAAATAAGACTGTATATCTCTTTCTGAATTACAACAGAGTACTGTAATAAAAATTCTCTATCTATCGACTGACTACTGGGAATAAAACTTCTAGCTTTATTTAACAATAACTTGAAACAAAGTCCTATTGACTAGGACTTCCCCAACACTAGGGATATGACAGTCATTAAGAACATGACCAACAACTTAAATCGAAGGAACAAACTGCATTTATACATTCATGAATCTAGGAACATGCTGCTGCTGGATTTACTCCATTGTGACCGCTTCAGCTGTGATTTAACCGCAACAGGACTCTTTCTCACCCGCGGTAGTAGAACCACTATGAGCTCTGTGTTGGGATTAGGCTGAAAGCTAATCTCCCAAGATCACCTGCATGCATGACAGTTACAAGACAGAAGCAAAAGACAGAAGAGAGAAGAAGCTATGGCGGCCAAAAAGCCAGAGAGTTGAAATCCATGTTGCAAGAAAAGATTTTCTATTGACAACAATACTGAATACAATAATCTCCTTTTTTGAAAAGCAAAGAAGTGAATCCTTATAAAAGGAATCACGAAACCCTAAAGGTGAAAACCCTAGAGAAATAGAAAGTTGCCTAAGTATAACTTAAGCATAGAGTAATAACTTAACTAATTAAATCAACATGATTTAATTAATAAGCAAACTAAACATTACTCTAACACCCCCCTTAAGTGTAACTTAGGGAGAAGAAAAATAGTTAAACTACTGCAGAAAGCAGGAAAGATGGGTCCCGACAACAAGGCCTGATCAGGTACCCAAAACAAGAAAGAAAACTAGATGAAGGAAACTAAGCCTTCAATCTAGAGAAAAGATGTCCCAGAGAAAGGAACAAGAATGAGCAAGAAACATTTCTGAAGCAAGGAACTGTAAACTCTGTCAGGAGAAACTACTGGAACCCCCACTGAAGTGCATGACTAGGTAGAGAAGACAAAGTCTGAAGAGATGATCAATCGAACCAGGAAGCAATAGAACCAACAGGTGAACCCCCCCATAATGTTGAACTGGGAGAGGTGACAGGAACACTGAAATGCAATGCCAGAAACATCTGCAGAAGAAGAACCAGGAACACCAACAGTGCAACAGAAGTACACACACAGGATAAAGGGTGGTGTCATCGACACACATCATGGGCTAATGTCGTGGAAGGTACGCTCACTTGACAAAGATGGATGCGCCTAAAATGGCATAAGCATCATAACCCCCCATGGCACTTTATAACAGAGTGCGAGTACAAAAACACACAAGGTGTACAAGATCCCAGAAATGCAGAAGGAGGCACTTTATCTCAATGCATTTATAGAATAAAAATGCATCAGAAGAAACATACAAGCTCAGAAGTCAGAAAGACGAGTGAGCTAGAAAATCAGAACAGGAGATCCCAGGACCTGTAGAACCAAGCAATCCACCAGAGTGCATAAAATGAAAAACTCAGAGGAGAGAAAACTTGGAGTAGAATCTGGAAAAAAGACCCCTACAACTGAATATTTCACTGAACTAGCTTTCCGACGATATCTCGTTTGCCAAAAATGGAGTCCGGAAGAGCCAGATATGACTCCCGGAAGGCAAGAACAGACATCGGACTTCAACAACAAAAAATACTATTGAAATGGAAAAACCCAAAAACCCAACCTCTATCATCAGAAAGTGCTCAGAAAGAGCTTTCCGACATTATATGGAAGTCGAAAAAAGACCCCCGGATGCTCAAGATAGAGCAAAAACACTCCAGGAGGGTCAGAAAGGCCCCAAAAAAAAATTTAAAGCCCCTGGGGCTGAAACATTTGGGCCCCCGGGTGCATGGTGCGCTCAGGGGCTGGGGCGGAGCCCCTAGTCACGCATGTGACCTGCCGCCTAAGCAAATAAGCCTGCAGGGGCTGAAAATACCCGCTGGGCGGAGCGGCGGCGGAGGGCGCCGGCGGAGCGGGGCAGGGGTGGCGGATCCGGGCGCAGAGCGGCGGAGCAGAGGCTGTGGAAGCCGGGCGGAGTGGCGCTGTCCGAGCCGCGGGGGCCGCGGGGGTGGCAGAGGCCGGTGGTGAGGGCCACGGAGGGTGGCAGTGCCGGAGGAGCCGAGGGCCCGAAGCGGCGCGCGGGTGGCGCGATTCAAAATAACACTGCTCGCGTAATAAAAATTGCAGAAAACCACATAAAAATTGGTTTTTTTAAAATTTGGCCTCGGTTTCTGTGTTGTACGGCACATAAACCAAATTTTTTTGCCTCAGAGCCCAGTAGTCCAAAATGAACAAATTTTATGTCATTTCTAAGGTTTTGGGGTCCTCTGAGCTCAATGGTAATGTCCGTTTGAGCTCAAAGTGACCATAACCAAATCTTGCCCCTGAAACACAACAAAAAATACTAGAAAAGCTCTGAAACCCTCTGTCTGGTGCCCTTCAACAAAATAAGAACAGCAAACAGCAGGAGACCTCTGATACCATGTTGGGATTAGGCTGAAAGCTAATCTCCCAAGATCACCTGCATGCATGACAGTTACAAGATAGAAGCAAAAGATAGAAGAGAGAAGAAGCTATGGCGGCCAAAAAGCCAGAGAGTTGAAATCCATGTTGCAAGAAAAGATTTTCTATTGACAACAATACTGAATACAATAATCTCCTTTTTTGAAAAGCAAATAAGTGAATCCTTATAAAAGGAATCACGAAACCCTAAAGGTGAAAACCCTAGAGAAATAGAAAGTTGCCTAAGTATAACTTAAGCATAAAGTAATAACTTAACTAATTAAATCAACATGATTTAATTAATAAGCAAACTAAAGATTACTCTAACACTCCGCAATGGTTGGTCCTTTCAAAGCGTTACTCTGTTCCTCATATGTTGACTCCTTCCTTATTCATGGATCCATTGCCTCTACAAAAGGGTTAGCATGTGCACATATCCAAGACAAAGAATTCATAACAAGTTTATTTACTACCTCGCTCTTCATCATATGGCTACAGGAAACCCACCCAACTTTAGGTAAGAGAGAAAGGTATCAGATTTAATTCCATATATCCATACAACACATAGATAGCATATTATAAACTTTTTCAAAAACATTTCACATATATCTGCATACACCCATAGATATAACAGTTCTAAGATATTTAAACAGTCTTGGAAAGTATCATGAAAACATATAAAGTCTTTCAAAAGTAGTCATAAAACATATGAAAACATAGAACTATCAGGCCCTATCTCGGCCTTATCAATCAGATTGGAAGTGAATTGAGCACCTTGATCAGTAACAAGTTCTCTTGGCACTCCATATCTGGTGAAAATTTCATCATACAAAAATTCTGCAACCTTATGATCCCGGGCATGCTTCATGGCTTTTAATTTGACCCACTTGGTCAAATAATCAGTGCATAACAAGATGTAAGACTTCCCATTGGATGGAGGGTCTATTGGGCCAATGAAGTCCATGCCCCATTTGTCAAATGGAGTTACCACCATGTGTGGATTGAGGGGCATTTCATCTAATCTTGTTGGTCAGCCCATTCTCTGACATTTATTACATTTCCTTGTGTAGTTGGCTGCATCCTTGTGAAGTGTAGGCCAGTAATACCTAGTTGTTAAAATCTTCCGGGCTATCATTTTTGCTGCAAAGTGTCCCCCACATGGCTCATTATGACATGCATGGAGAATTTCATGTCTCATCTTCTTGCACACATCTTCGCATCACTTGGTCAGGTCTAGTGTAAAATAGTATGTTATCAATCTAAGAGAAATTGAAGCTTTTCTCTACAAGCATTTTTTAATCCTTATAAGAGAAAGGTGTTGGCATTTTATTAGCTGCAAGGTAATTAGCTATATCAGCATACCATGGAATTTGGGCAGTAATATGAAATAAATGCTCATCTGGAAATACATCATCTATCAGAGTAGTATCTTCTTCAACATGGTGGATTCTGGATAGATAATCAGCTACCACATTTGCCTTCCCAGGTTTGTCAATGATGATAATGTCAAATTCCTGCAAAAGAAGAAGCCATCTTGCTAACCTTACTGTGATGGCAGTTTTGTTCATGAGATATTTAATTGTTGCATGGTTAGTATGAACAAAGATGGGGTAACCAGTTATATAATGACAACATTTGTTTAGAGAATAAAATACTGCTAATAATTCTTTCTCAGTCATTGTATAGTTTAACTCTGGTCCATGGAGGCTCTTGCTAATGTAGTAAATTGCATTCTCTAGGTTACTAGACTTTTGTCCTAGGACAACACCTATTGCATAGTATGAAGCATCTGTATGAATATGAAATGGCAAAGACCAGTTAGGGCCCCTAAGTACGGGTCTAGTTGTCAATAGTGACTTAAGCTGCAAGAAGGATTCATCACATTCCTTTGTCCAAGAAAATTTGGCCTCTTTGGTAAGAAAAGTATACAGAGGACTAGCTATTTAACTAAAACTTTGGATAAACCTCCTATAGTAGCCAGCATGTCCTAGGAAAGACCTAACATCTTTTTGATTTGTAGGGATAGGTAGTGTGAGAATTACCTCTATTTTCGCAAGATCTACCTAGATTCCAGCTTCAGAGATAAAATGTCCCAGCACTACGCCTTCCTACATCATCATGGAGCATTTCTCACTATTGAGAGACAAGTTGTGTTCCTGACATCTGATTAGTACTCTTTCCAAATTCTTCAGGGCTTCCTCAAAGGTGACACCAAATGTATTAAATTCATCCATATATATCTCCATACAATCATGTGATATGTCAGCAAAGATGTTGATTACAGCTCTCTGGAAAGTAGATGGTGTATTGCATAAGCCAAATGGTAATACAGAATAAGCATATGTGCCCCAGGGGCATGTGAATGTGGTCTTCTCCTGATCTTTTGGAACAATGTTAATCTAATTGTAACCGTTGTATCCATCCAGAAAGGAGAAGTATTTTTTACCAGCTAGAGTGTCCAAGACTTGATCAATAAATGGTAAAGGAAAATGATCCTTCTTGGTGGCATTATTCAATTCCCTTTAATCCACACATATTCACCATTTCCCTCCCTTCTTAGGTACAATGAACAAAGGTGATACCCACTTACTATCAGAGATTAGATAGATGAAACCAGCATCTAGTAACTTTTGCAATTCAGTTTTGACTATTTCTCGCAAGGCTGGGTTTATCCTTCTTTGAGGCTGACAAAGTGGTAAGCTGCCATCATTAATGTAGATCCTATGGGTGCAGAGTTTGGGGTTCATACCTAACATATCTCTGTAATCCCAAGCAAAGGATTTCTCGTGCTTACGCAGGAATTTGGTTAACAATGCCAATTGTGGTGGTGGCAACTTGTTGTTCACATGGAGATTGTGACCAAGGGAAATTTCCACAATGGTTGTTAGCTCTACCATTAACATTTTAGGTACTGGGATTGTAGCTACTTCGCATGGAAGTAATTGACTAATTATCTCAGGGCTTGCTAGAAAGACACAGTTCTCATAGGTACATATTTGTAAAACAAAACTTTCGGAAACATCATTTGCTACTATACACTCATTCGCAAGAATACTCGGCATTACATCATCTTCCTCTTGCATTTTTAGAAAAGATTGTTTGTGCATCATCATGAGCTGGGCAACAGAGTTGAGCCATTCTTCCTCACTAAAAAGGATCTCCCAAGTCTGGCTGGGGTTGGGCAGGAGGATATAGTGCTAGCTTCTTTATTACTTGACCATTTGAAATCATCATACTTCATGATCTGCAACTAATTTTTGCAATAGTGGTGGCTAACCAAGGTCTCCCTAGGATGACTGGATAGCCAGCAAAGTTTACTTTAGATGATAAGATGAGAAAATCAGTAGGGTATTTCCATGAGTCCAAGGTGACTACTACATCCTCTATAAGACTGTCTGGAGTGACTATTGAACTATCAGAAAGTTGTAACACTATTGGAGTTGTTCTCAAGCCCTCTATACTTAATCTATGCATTGTATCTTTGGTCATTACATTTATGGCTGCTCCCAAATCAACTAAAACATTTTTTACAGATTGTCCATTAATTATCAAATCAACTACTGGACTTCCAGGGTCTGAATACTTGGGTATAACTACCTTCCCCAACATGATAGCCACAAGTTTCCCTATGACATGAAATGTTTGAGGGTCCTTCTTTTTCCTTCCAGGCTTTTTAAGGCATGCTTCCTTAATAGCTTTTCCATAGATAGGAATGTCTTTGATAGCTTGGAATAGATGGATTTGGATGTGCATATTTTTTAGCTACTCAAGAATATCAAACGACATTTCTCCTTGGGATATAGGTTGTTCTATGGTGAGCCTATGTGGAAAAGGAGGATGAACTGAGGTTTTAACATCAGTTTTGCTGAATTTTGAGTTGATTAGGTGGTATTTTGTAGTGTAGCCTCTGGAAGAGGTGCTGATACTGTAGGAGTGTCAACAAATTTTGTGATAATAAGATGTTCAAGTGCAGGCAGAGTGGTACTGGATCTTAAATGGATATTAGATATCTCTAGTGTGTAGGCAGGGTATTGTTGTGTATCAGTGGTATACATTAGCTACTATTGTTTCTTGCTATTTGGATTAGGCTGCAACTGAGCAGGTAATTGGGTTGGCTTTGGATTGGGAGTAGTGGCTGCAAGAGGTGGCATTATTGCAGGAGGAGGGACTAGAGGTGGTAACTGTGGAAAAGCATGATTTTAGTTAGGCCACTGTGGAGGCCCCCTCCATTGGTTATTCTGCTGCCAATTTCCTTGTGGTGGTTTCCACTAATTATGTTGGTTAGGCCATTGGTTATTTTGTTGGTTAGGCCACTGGTTATTCCAGGTTGGCTGAGAGTACTGAGAAGGATTATGATCAATTTGGTTTTGCCATTGATTATTGTAAGGATTTAAAAATTATAATGGGTCCTAAGGCATACCTTGTCTTGATGCCCATGGTCGACGTTGAGCAATGAAGAACACTTGCTTGTCTTTTCCTTCTATCTTCATGTACTCGGTAGGTAAATGTTGATTCTCCAGGTTCGCCACCAGCTTGCATCTGTAGTCTTTCTTTTGTTTACAGCAATGAGGACAGTACTCAGCTAACTGTGATTCACCATCTACATGTTTCTTCTTGGAAATCATGGTGTCGAGATGTGTAGAAACATCATTAATGATGTCTTGCTTGAAATCTGTAAGCAAGTTAGATATCTCCAACTTGGAAATGCCCGAACTGATCCCTTTAGTTCTTATTGACTGATATGCTCTGCCTTTCTTCACATTTGATCTGGAATAATTGAAACAAATTTTCTTGAGGTCATCCCAAGAAGATTGGGATATGTCCCCACCAGCCATGAAGTCCAATGCTTCTAGACAGCTGTCGTTTACTCTTCTTAAGAAGACTAGTTTTTGTGAATCCTCCGCCATAACATGTTGGGGATTCTTCTGCATTATATATAAGAAATGTGAAACATAGTCCTCCAAGGTTTCATCCTCCTTTTGTGACATTCTAAAAATGTCATCTCCCCTTGGGTCACTCCCCTTGCAATACTCTTTGTATTTCTGCAGAAACAAAGTCTACATTTCATCCTAGGTGCCTGTTGCATTTGCTCCTAAGCTCATGAACCATCGTAAGGCTGACTCTTTCAGTGTTGGTAGAAATAGTTTGAGTTTGTGGGCATCGGTGTTATATTCAAAGATATGACAAAGGATGTCGAACTCAAACAAAAAGGTCTCAGGATCTTCAGTTATCAGGCCATAAAACTTCAGGAGTGCGGCAGTGGGTATATTTTTTAGATTAACATTGTTTATAAGGCTTGGTAGAGGAAATGGGAAAGTAGGTTGTGTCATTATTGAAGGTATTGGAAACTAGATTTGTTGCTGGAAAGGAATATTAGCTACAGGAATGTTAACAACATGTGCATTTGGGTTGAAATTTTTGAGAAAGTTGGCCAAGATTTCAACGAAAGGCTGAAGACCACTTATGTCAAAAGGCTCTACTCCAGAGGAAGATGCTACAGGAAACTCGAGACTTGCATTAACAAAAGGTAACTCAGCTTCTTCAACTTCTTTGTTCAAATTTACAGAATCTCCTAGAAGAAATCTTCCATATTCATCTCTCCTTCTTCCCCTTCGATGCATGCAAATAAATTATTCACACTGGTGAAGCAAATTTATGACTACAAACCACTACTTAGAAACTAGCTAGAAATGAAAAATGACTCAGAAAGTTTCTTAGCTTGACACCATCCCCGGCAGTGGTGCCAAAAATGAACCGCCTCACAATAGGTGCTTAGTAATCATGCCCAAAGCCTCTCTTAGGAATAGTTCATTAAATCTAAGGACTACTTCTCCCACCATGAAGTGCATTTAGTTTGTCAACCTAGGGATGTATACTTGAAATGGTACGACACTGTATGTGCACTAAGTCCCTTAAAGAGTCATTCTACCTATGCTGCAGGAAGGTAAAATACACGAAAGGAATCTACGCTAGAGCTGCAGGAAAGGAAACACATTTACTCCTTACTGAAATTAATGCTACAAATTGAAAACTCTACTTAAGTCTATTCTTTCAACCTAGAGCATTCACTATAACTATCCTTGCATGTGCTGCAGGAACATTCATAAAGTACAATGTTGCAGGAAGAAACTATAATCTTCTATCTAGAATGCTAGGAATGTTGAAAGAAAATCTACTCTACTCTAATCTAATCCACATCCCAAGTGGGCCCCCTTGGTTGGCTTCTTCTAATCTATTAACACAGAAGATAAACCAAAAGTCACTTCATTATATTTCAAGAACTGATTACATAAGAACGATACATAAAATTGGAAATGAACTTGATGTGAAAGATGCAATAGAACAATGTATTCCAAAACTTCTTGAACTTACAAACTAACAGTCCAATCCCTATAAATAGAGGATCGACACTTTATTCTAAAATAGAAAAGGAAAGAACTGACTGAAATCACGCCAGAGAGGAAAAAGGAAACGTAACAGCCCACGACATATGCAATGAAGTATGGGTGACCAAGTCAACATGATGGGAGCGCAGAGGGAATATAGTAGCACTACATTCTTGCATTTCTAGAATAGTGGCTTCTCATTTGTAGTAGTTGTGCCTTTTGGTGCCACGATGGTTACTCGTCGCAGCTAGTCTTCAACGTCCTCTTTAAATGTTGTCGACCACTCTCAAGTGACTCCTACTTCCTGGCAGGTTAGTTACCATGCAAAGATATTCATACAAGTAAACTTAATCAAATTGATCCAAATATTAGAACACACATTCTGATTGCTATATGAAATACTGCAATACATATAATATCGACAAACATGATATAACTATCTACCCATGGGTTTAATGGTTCTAATTGTACTTTGACATAAGTTCAACTGATTATAAGTCCACAAATGTTTTGGGAATACTTAAAAATAGAGTATAAAGATTAATAACACAGAGACAGTAAATGGTCTCATCAACCACCATATCATGTGACCGCGCCACAAGATACAACAAATATTTGACAAGACATTAAAATCATTTATCACCTGTTATGAACTTGTTTTAGCAGTTACACTCTTATACTTCAACTGATCACAAATTTCACATAAGATCACTTCAACAGTAGGGATCATGCATTAGACATCTAAATACACACCTAAGTCTCCCATAGAGATAGCGACCACTAAAATTCACTACAACTCTTCATTTATCATAATTATGTTTGGCAACACACTAAGAACATAAATTCAATAGTTGACATCAATGATAATATAATATCTAATCATCTTGTAATCAAATTTGCATCATGACGTCTCCACAACTCACTTACCACCACTGCACCTAATATGCCAACAATTATTTCTTCCAAAATATTTATCTACCTAGCCATCAACTTGTATAAAGTTAATATTAACCATATAAATTCTTCACATGTCCTCTCTATATCTTTACAACATTATGTATACGATGTAAAAAATGGTCCATCTCTAAAATATTGACCTCTAGCTTTTAAAATTTCTTGCAGACTAGCCGATGCATCGAAATGATCAATTGGGTCTACAAGTTGAGTAATGTATACCTTTGGATCTACAATTTATGTTTCAAAGTTTACCTAGGCATCCTCATCTTGACGCATCCTCTAAAAAATGGTTTTCATATCCCAATACATTAGTATCATTTCACACTCTCTAGTAGGTACCCCTAAATCTATCTCTTTAATTTGATAGCCCTCGATAGTCATCTCTCCTTCTAGTTTATCTTTAAAGGGGACTGCTATCTGTAACTATATAGGACATCCTTTGGGATTTTATCCTTAACTTTTCCTCTATAAATTATTTTCCTAAAGCTAAGAATTATTGAAGTTATATCTCCTTGTAACTTTGTTTTCTTATATATACACCTTTAGGCAGCCACATTAGGGTAGTATCAGAGGTAAGGGTCATGTATGCTTCCATTCAAAAAAAATCCTCTTGTCCTGTTACCTCTTCCTCCTCCCTTGGTGATGTTACCTTTTGAGTAAGGGGTGTTGTTGTGTGTCCAAAAGAATGAAAATATTGATGCTCTTCTTTCCTCATAGGATTTGCCTCCTTTTCCTATTTTTGTTCTCCTTTATTTATTTCTTCTTCTCCCTAACTTTGGGCCTTCTAATTCGTGGAACTCTTCTTATCAAAATCTGGAGAGGGTCCTAGGAATTTACCGATTCTAAATTCACTTTGATCTCCCCTTCTCTTTTATCTAGATTTTTTCATCTCTCATATCTAACTCCCTAAACATGTCTTGCACAACTACTTCTTCTTGGGTGTTGGTGCAGGAGCACCCAAGGTCTTTGATAGATATTTTTGTCATTTTGGCCCGTAGGTTGGTTTTTCCAACCATTATTTAATAAGGACTAACTTATAAATTCTCAAGTGTGTTTAATGTGTGTCTAGAGTCAGTAGTGATTAGGGTTTAGTAGTGGATGAGGTCAAGTTGTATCTAGGGGTCTATATCCTTAGAAGTCAACCAAAGGGTTGAACAAAACTCCAAAATGGAGTAGAATTCATGGTTTGGATGTTTTTGAGTGTTTTAAGGTCATATGATAAGTTTTAGGACCAAGTTGGGGCATTCTAAGTGATGAAATGTCATTTGAGCAAAAGATGTAAAAGTTGTCATGACAACTTTTGCAATTTTGCAAAGTTGTCATGAGAACATTTCCTAAAAATTAGGAAAGGGATTTAATGGTGCCCAAATCCTGACATGAGGGTCCAGACATGTGAGGGTAAGGTATATAAGGTGGACAAAACCCTAATCCAAGACTTAGTTGTCATTTTGTACGAACTATGTGTGTGGAAGGAGAGAACTAGACTGTAAATTCATGATAGTGGTTTGATCCAAATTTTTAATGGATTGAAATTGCTAAGTTAATGGATTGAGAAATTTTATGTTGGCATGTACTTACTTGTTGTGGCATTTAATTAATCATTTTGTGTGACTGGTGAAGGTTTTGTAAATTCTTTTGTTATTACTATTTCGTTGTCTGGTTCTGAGGCAACTATGTAAATATGCCTTCCTCTTGAATTCTCGTGGTAAAACTCCTATGGCCTCTTGGATTAATGTAGGGGACTCCATTTAGATTGTGTATATATTTTGTGGATTCATTTTGTGCAGGGGAAGGAATTTTAGCATAAAGCCCTAGGCGAGTGCCAGTGCATTCTGGTTAGGTGCTTGAATGGAATAGTAGCAAGAAAGATTTCTTAGTGGATTGGTTGAACCCAATCAATGGTGGGGGAATGTAGAGAGGTTATTCCTTGTTATTTGGATGCAAGAAGAATTTTAGTGGAGTTGTAGAAGGCAATCAAAACGAGCCAAGAAACCAGATTGTGTACATTTTCCCTAAAACCCATGAAAATAGGGGTTTCTTAGAAAACTAGTGTATGGACAGAGTGGGGACCTAATACCTTGGAGATCCTAGAGTGTAGGAAAAACCCACAAGGAATCCATAACTATTTACCAAGGGTGTTAAGGGGTTTTGGGAGAAAATCCACTTTTTCAGTGAATAAGAGGGCTAATTAGGCCTAAAAGGCTACAAGGCCTTAAGAACTAGAAATCTTGAACCCGATTGAAACTAGGGTGAAAGATACACAAAATTGGATCTAGGGGGAGTTCAAAGAGATATAAGGAAGGTCAAGAATCCTATCACTAGGGAGATAGGACAATTGGGAAAGAAAGTGACCAAGACAAGCCATAGATGTGAAAAGGTATAGAGAGGGACTTAATGTGATTTTGAACTTGTTACAGAGATCCTAGTGAGTTAGAGGATCATATAGGAATCCTTTAGTTATGGTGGTGATAGAAACCCGAATAAATACCAAGAAAAGGTCTAGTAGAGAGAAAGAAAGCTCTAGGAGTGGGAGCTCCCCGTCAAATTGGTATCAGAGCCATTGAAAGGCTTAGGAGATTGATTGGTGTATGTTAGAGAGGAGTGAATTCATAGGAGAGAACATCATGGTGACCAATGCCTAATTGGGAAGGGACTTGTCAGAGCAGCAAGACAAGAATAGGCTTCTTGAAGAAGCAATGGAAGAAATGAAGATAAAGATGGCAGAGGTTGTAGAGACAACCAACAAGATAAAAGAGAAGATGAGTGAAGATAAGGATAAGGGGAACAAACTAGCAGAGGAGGAGATAGAACCAGAGCCTGACCCTCCTCTACTTGAGGAACCATTTCTCAAGGCACTCAAAGCATTAAGTGGAATGGATCTGTTGACGGGACTTTGGTGATCGGGTCCGCCAATAGATGTAAGTTGTCACCGGGTAACGGGGTACTAACCAACTTTGCTTGCAAAGGGTATCCGGGGAAATGAGATTCCCTGGGCCTCCAAGCACCTAAGGGTCAGGCCTCGACGGTGTGGGGCTCAGTTGGGAAATGTGACTATTTTCAAGGGGGATAGTTGGTTTCTTCAACTCGTTCTCTCCAGGGATTCAGATAGATGAGGTTTTCACAAGCATTTTTACACTTAGTAAATAAACTGAAAAAGATCCTGCAGGGTTAGAAGTATTTCATCTACCTATAGTTATGTTTAAACATTCAATACATCAATAATGCTCTGATATACTACACTAAATACCAAAGAAATACACAACCATCAGTTCATATTTTATCGGTAGCAAGGGAAAGGAGGTCGTTAATCTACTTAAAGCATCAGAGCAGAAGACATGAAGAACATTAAACATAAAATACCATTAACTTAGAAGACAAAGTGCCAACAACATCATTGCAAGAACCATCTCTTCTTCATTAACATTCCTTCTAGCAAGCACTAGTGCGTGGTACAATGGCGGCTCCAAAGGAGCATCTAACTACTGAAAGCTTAAAGACAAAGGAGCATTGAGCTCTGCAACGGAAATGGAAATACTGCTTCTCTATTACTATGGACTGCAAAATCATCAATTTTTCCGACCCTTGGAATAGGGCTGGACTTGCTATTTATACACATTTTCCTTCCAACCCTAACCCTAACCCTATTTTACATCTTGCCATAAAATATAATATCCGGTGACCGATACTACCTGCACCACTTTACAAAAGACCTCGAGATGGAGAAGGTCTGACATGTCAAAAGAATAAGACAAGAAGATGGAGTGGAAGAATCGGCCTCGAGAAGTGAGCCAAGAAAGAGAAGGAAGAAATCTGATCCCCTAGGGATCAAGGCTACATGCCTCATAAATAGGAAATGTGGTGCCCTGTCTCCAATGCGCCAGGTGTACATCTGAAGCGGTGCCTTAAGAAGATCATTTGTCAGAAAGCCTCTTGTTGATCTGACGTGCCTTGATGTGGCTATCTACCTTCTGAAAACCTTCAACGACCTTTATTAACTACTTGAAAGTGACTAGTCAGCCTCGAGGACCAGGACACGGGTCACTAAAAGAATATAAAATATGGGATCCGGGACTCCGGGATTTGGGAACTTACGTTCTGAAAGAATAAAGAATACAAAAATACTTGGGTTTTCTTCGGCCTCCAGAGAATCTTTATTGTTGCTTATTGTTGTTGAAGGTTTGGAGGAGACAGGAGATTCCATCTTCATCAACTTCTTTAAGACCAGCCTGCTGGTACTTAGCCACCTCAATCTATTCCCCCAGGTCTGGAACATTTCCTTTAAACTCATCGGCCATTTTTGCTGCATCATGGCCACTGAGTACCATACACGTTATTCTCGTCATTCGGGTGCCATCTACTCCTTCTAAGGATTGATACCTTGATTCCATCAGCTCATCAAACTTCCCTAGGACATACTCTTCTGGCGTGCAAGTATCAGTGCTGAATGGGTCAGCTCCGGAGACCTTTGTAACAAAAGACTTGTATAAATTAAAAGAATATTGTACCGCATTGATCCTCTCCCGCAGAGTCCCCACCAGTTTCTTGATTACCCCTAATGTGAGGTTAAGTCTGGAGTGTTGGGTCCTCACAAAATTGAACGACACCTCCCCCCAAATTCTAGACTCAAAAACCACTTCCTCCCCAAGGCCGAGGAGTTCTTCAAATTCTACTTTCCATGCTTCATAATTTTTGATGTCACCATCCCATATGTTGACAGTGGTTTCAACTTGATGTAGGACATGTCGGGCCACATATAAGTCCAGGAGGGTGGACACCAGGAAATGCTGGACATTTCCTACCTGTAGAGCAATCCACTCATCGACCGCATGGGCTTTCTTCTTCATCACCCGCAATGAGTCTATGTCACTTTGCGGCAGCGAGGCATCAGATGTGGAGGGCTCCGAAGGAATAGCGTTGATAGGCTGGGCCAGCTCAGTTAGCAACCCCATGAGGTTTGCAGTTTTCTCTTTTTCTGCCTTGAGCCTTTGGGCCTCTTTTTCATAACGGGCCTCTACTGCCTTAGCCGCCTCTTTCAATAGGTCTACCTCACCCTATTTTCCCCTCTTTCCCAGTGATATCTCCGTGATATTGTAATCTCCAGCCTCGGCGGTTGCTTCGTCAGTGTCTGGGGGAGGTGTTTCTACCACTGCAACTGTTTCTCCACCCGGCCTGGTTCAAAGAGTATGAACCGTCTGGGCTTTCTTGGCCTTTGGTGGGTCCTGGGCCTGAGCCATCATCTCGGCCAAGGAGAGATGAGCCATGGGAGTCGGTGGGGCCTTCCTTTTCTTGGTTTATATTAACCACTGTGGCGGCAGGGGTGGCTTATTAGCCAAATTTTGTTCCTTGGGTTCTTCCCTGACATCTTGTTGTTGTTCCTCCTCAGTGGTACAGGCCTCGCCTGACTCCTTTCATGTATCTTTTGATTCGTCAGCAACATTTTCCCCGGTGACATTTGTTTCTTCAGCTCTGTCATCTGTATCTTTGGCTATGTTTGGGTCCTTATCGACTACCCTGGGGGTTTCTTCCTCTTATTGTTCCTCTTCTTCCTGAACCTCTATTACTAGGATTTCCTCTTCCATTGGTACGTCTTTCGGCAATGGGGGAGGTATCGGGCGAAGATTTAGTGTTTGAGCTGCAGTGATTACCTGCCCAAATGTAACCTTTGGGAGTGGCGCTTGGAACACGACGACTGGGGTTACGGTTGCTCCCGAAGGTCTGGTTCCCCCAGTAGATGCCATTTGTTCACTTTGCTTTTTTTGGTCCACTCCCGTGTTATGTATCTCTGGGACCTCAGAGGCAATCTCTTGTTCTGTTTCTTCCTCTTCCTCCATCTGTTCTTCCTGCTCCTGTGCAAGTTCTTGTTCTAGAGCTTCTTCCTGTTCTGGGACTTCAGCCTATGTCTGCTCGATGTCCCCCTATAGATTTCTGAACTCGTCAATTTTAAAGACATCATCAAATTCATCCTACAGGGGAGGATTGGCTGGGACATCAGCAGGATCTGGTTCCCTCTCTGGCTCTGGGGAATCGGAGGAAAGGATCTCAACTTGTGGGATATGGGGCATCCCCAGCTCCGGCTTTGCCTTGGGATTTTGGTTAAGCCTCTTCTTTCTCCTAGTGATTAAGGGTGGCCCCGCATCCCTTAGTACTGCTTTCTCTTCTAGATCCACCCTTGTCGCCTTAACCATTAAGGTCGCTAGTGAAGGGGAGGAGGGAGGACGAATTGGTCTGGTCATGAGTACTGGAGTAGCCAGCCGTGTGATTAAATTCTCCCTCATTTTTTGGGAGGCCACTACTGATTGCCTTATTTTCTCTTTTATGGGGACTTCTTGCACAGCCGGAGTCTCCATTATTCCTTTCCCTTTATCTCCTCCCTGTGAAGAAGTCTTGGCCCCCGGGCTTAACTTTGGTATCGACTGGGTAACCTGCCGGACACTCCCGGGGCACACCTTCTTAAAGTAGGTGTGGCTGCATTTGACCACATTGCGGGTGAACTCTTTAATGGTGGTCCCCTCCTAGGCATCCCAGTCCACTGGTGGGAGGGCCAACTTATCAATCCCCTTTGCTTTGTACTGGGGATCTATTATGGAGCCGGTGTCTGAGAAGTCATCTGGAAATCTCCGGAGCTTCAATCTTTCCATCATCCCTGCGGTCATCCTGACATAGTGCCAGCTCCGGACTTCCATGTCATCCTGGAAATCTTCCCAGAAGTCTTCCATGTGGTATTGGTGGGGCTCTGACGCCCGGGGAAGTGCCAACATGATTTTTCCATGCGGATCAAAATGCTTCCGCGCCAAGTAGAATTCCACCAAGTTATAGCTTTTAAGCTCATTGTCTGCTTCTTTGGTGGCGGCCAAACTGCATGAATAATTCCCACAAGTGATTGGGAATGGAATATTTGTTACCTTATTCAAGGCGTAGAATGTATGTAGCTCCATTATCTGCCTGCAATATTCCAAAAGAATTATCTTGTTCCCACAATGTTTGGGTAACAAGTAGGGTTTCTCGGAGAAGCCGGTTACCCTTATATATGTATGCTGTTGAAATTGTATATAATAATGGCCATACCTCTAGACCAAATCCATTTCCTCTGTAGACAAGCGGTATCCTACATCCCAGGTGGGTGTGAGTAGGTTGTAGTAAACGAAAGCGTCGTTTACCCAACAAAAATTGGGGAAACTGGCCTCCCATTGAATATGTGGAAAATGGTCCCAAGGGGATTTATGATCGGGAGCTATCCTGAGTACGCCTTTGGTGAGTAGCCCACTGGTGCGGGGTCATTATTGTGCCAGGGCCCAGAGAACATAGGAGGTCATATAAAACTTCTTCTCTTGGGCCATCTGAAGGAATTGGGAATCCACGTGATTTGAAATTATGGCGGCCCAGTCAAAATACTGCCCGCCCGTGCTGATACCAAGAAAGAAGTAATACATCCACCCAGAGAATTCTCAGGCATGTTGTTGCTCAAAGACTCGGCATAATTCTATCATCCCCATCTGGATGCTTTCCTTGAATTGGGACCTGGGGATTTCTAGTTTCATCCTCTTGGGATCCCTCTTCGGGGTCTTGAGCCAATGATTATTCATATATATACGGGCTGCTTCTTCCAACTGCTTAAACTATGCCAATGCATCTGATCTTGTAACTACAGCTGGCCTGTCAAATTGAGGAATCCCCAACCCCATCTAAAAAGTTGCGGCGTCGAGAGACACCATAGGGGTGGGATACCCAGTTGGCTCCGGGGCTGCGAGCATAACAGCCCGGACGGATGTATTGTAGTGAGCTGCAAGTGTAAGAATAAGCTCCCGTGATTACACCGAGCATGGGAAACAAGCTGCCTTAAGAATCCCAGAATTCCTGATTTTAATGGCCAATGGATCCCCGGCCTGTCGCTGTATGTACAACATTTTCACCAAGTCCTGCATCTCGGGCCATGTCCCGACGCTGGTGTCGGTAATGAATTGAACTTTGGACTCAATCTTTGAGCCCATGATAACACTGTCTTTTACGTATTTTATGCTCATGGGAAGTTTCTCCAGAGCCTTCTCCATTTTAGACCTAACAGCTGCTCTGGTAACCGCCGTAGAAGGAAGTTCTGGACTCCCAGGTGGTGAAGATGCAGAAGCCTCAGACATGATGAGAGTATGTTGTTCTGGAAACCTGCAAGGCAAGCCGATCATCAGAACAGATAAATAAATATTATTCTGGGGTCCGGAGATCTTACCACCGCAGCGCTTGCTTTCCCTGAAAAGTTAGCTTAGTTCAAAAATCCCAGAAAGTATATACATATTTTGCAAACTTGGAAATTTAACCAATATATGGGCCCCAGGGGTCTCATCACACTTAGTAAAGGCAAGACATGGGTTGGGTGATGGAAAGAGCCCCCAGAGTCCAGAAAACTAACCGTTGGAAGGTGTGCTCAAAAAGTGAGCCATCAGACCCACGTGGATGTCACGTGGCTGGGCAATAAATGGAAGTTAAAGCGACGATGGTGGAGCCAACTATCTGAATGTGCAAAAAGTGAGGCCACTTGGACACATTTAAATGTGTGCATGGGACATAAATGAGGGACAGGTTGGTTTATGGAGGAGAGAGAAAACCACTTGGTTGAAATCGACCGAGAGTCGAGTTTTAACCAGGCGGTATTCAGCCTAGAGCGAGCTTGCGAATTAGGAAATTCCTTCAATTTACGTATCCTTTCTTCCCTTTTGAGCTGCTTAGCTTTTTGGACAATACTTTTTTGTATTTGTCTAGCTTTCTCTTGCGTGGCAAATCTTTTTTTTGATTCGCGTAGGAAACAAACATAGCACGATGAGCTCGACAAACTACCAAACAAATATACACAAAATATGCACCTAACCTAAGCAGAGCTGAAGGACATATACATGACAAGCAGAGGGATATATAATAATATATACCAAATATACATATGCACAGAACGCACAGTAGCTATTTACAAAACCAGAGAATGTACAAAACATCTACAACTTGCACATTATCCTACATCTGCACAGAGGGCGGACAATCCTCTAGCAGAGCCGACCCACCAATGGGTGGCAAACCAGAAAGAAACGCAACATAGAACAAAAAGCAAGACAACACAAAACCAGACAAAAAAAACCAAAAATAGGAAAGCAGAGAGGAAAGAAGGCACCAACCTGAAAACAAAGAAGGGCAAGGAAAGGAACTCTTACCGCGAACACTCTACAATAGCCTCTACCGTCAAATGATCACCACTTACCACCACAAACCACCCACAGTTGTTCAGAATAGCTTGGAATGGTTCGCATTGGATTCTCGTAAAATCGCTCAAATTGCTTAAGTATTTTAATTGCGATAATTGTGAAAATGATAGGTAATTTCTATTTATACCCGAGGTAAAAGCAAGTTACCTTTCCTTCCGCAAACTCCAGACAGACAGACCTCTAGACTTCGGGTCCAGGGATTCCATGCAACCATACCATCTTACGAAAAGAAGACATTGTGGTGAAGAATCTCGGAGTCCGAAATCCGATTCCCGACAAAGGATGACCAACTCCGGGACCGCGTCCCGGAGACATGAGAGATAAAAAAAAACAAAAAAAAAACCAACACCATGGGGAAGAAAACCCCGGAGAAGGAAAACAAAGAAAACAAAGAAAAAGACAAGGCAAGAGCCAAAAGCATAAAGCAAAAAAAAAAGGGGGGGGGACCCAACATTTTGCACACAAAATGTAGGGACGGGGATGCAGGGCATAACAAGATCTAGAAGGCATTCTAGTGTTCTCTGTTAATATGGATGCAAAGATGGTTATGGAATGGATTGAAGGCATGGAGAACCACTTCAAATGTGATGGAATCACAGAAGCATAGAAGGTAAAGATAGCCAAGTCTAGGCCAAGAGGACAAGCACTCACATGGTGGAAGTTTCTGCAAGAAGAAAGGGAGAAAGAGGGGAAGAATCCCATAGAAAATTGGAAATCCATGGTGGCAAAGGTGAAGGAGAACTACCTTCCAGAACACTATGACATTCATCTACATAAGAAAAGGCAGAACCTTAGGCAAAAGGACCTATATGTGCCATCATATACAGATGAATTTCTGAATCTTTGTCTTAGATCAAGGACACAAGAGACAGAGAGCATCAAGGTTTCTCGGTACCTTAATGGATTAAGGTGGAATATACAAGAAGAACTCAGTCTTTTTACCCTAACCTCCATTCACAGTTGCTTCTAAATGGCTTTGAAAGTGGAAGAGAAACTCAGAAAGAAGCAAGACTCTAACTCTAGAGGAAGAGGAAGGGGTAGAGACAATAGAGGTGGTCATAGAGGTGGTTCAAGTGGAAGAGTAAATGACAATAGGAGCCAACGTGACTCAAAATATATGCAGAACAAGGACATGAGTCAAGAAATAGAGGTGGATACAATAGAGGAAGGGGTTCTTAGAATAATGGAAGAGGAAGATCAGGGGGTTTTGGAAGGATTTCTCACTTTTCTTCCATGAAATGCTACAACTGTGGACAATTGGGGCACCCAACATATAGATGCCCTGACAAACCCTCAGCTTCACAAGGAGAGAAAAAGATTGCCTATGTCCAAGAAGAGGATTGTTCTAAACAATCAGAGGTGAGTCTAGATTCGGAGAAGGGAGAGAATCTCATTTTGAGAAGAATCTTGATCCAGACAGCCACTAAAGATGAACATAAGCAGAGAAGGGCTCTTTTTAGAGTCAAATGCAAAATATTGAGAAAAGTGTGCAAAGTTATCATTGATTTAGGATCCACAGATAATGTTATATCTGAGGAGGTAGTAGAGAAGTTGAAATTCACCAAGATTCCACATGTGTGTCCCTATAAAGGTACCTAGTTAAACAGGGGGAAAAACATCTTGGTAAATGAGCAAGTGTGGGTAGAATTAACCATTGGAAAGTATTAGGATAAGATAATTTGTGATGTGTTGCCAATGGATGCATACCATCTGTTGCTTGGCAGACCATGGAAATATGACAGGGAAGCAGTCCATAATGGGAAAGAGAAAAAGTACTCCTTCAAGAAGAATGGGGTAACTTTGAAAATTCAGTATTTGATAGAGGAAGACCTAGTGGAGAAGACAAAATCCAGTACATTGTTGATGAGTGGGAAGGAATTCCTAAGGGACATGAAAGAGGAAGGAGTTGGCTATGAAATCATGTTGAAGCCAAAGGAGGAGGAGACTCATAAGCAAGAACCTGTGCCAGGAGAAGTGAAACAACTATTGGATTAGTTTCAGGACATAATATGTGAGGGTACGCCAACTACACTACCACCAAAGAGGGAGATAAGTCATCAGATTGACTTTGTACCAGGAGCATCTTTTCCAAACAAGGCTGCATATAAAATGACACCAGAGCAAAATAAGGAGATAGCCAGGCATGTACAAGAACTTTTTGACCAAGGGCTGATTAGAAAGAGCATAAGCCCATGCATTTTCCTAGTGGTGTTGGCTCCTAATAAGGGAGGTAAGTGGAGGATGTGTACCGATTCTAGGGAAATTAATAGGATAACTATTAGATATAGATTTCGTATTCCTAGAATAAAAGATTTAATGGATTGTTTGGGGGTGCTAAGTACTTCTCTAAAATTGATTTAAAAAGTGGTTACTATCAAATTAGGATGAAAGAAGGTGATGAGTGGAATTTGGCCTTTAAGACTACAAAGGGGTTATATGAATGGTTAGTTATGCTCTTTGGGCTTACCAATGCACCTAGTACCTTTATGAGGGTGATGAATGAAGTCTTGAAGGACTACATAGATGTATTTGTAGTTGTCTACCTAGATGACATCCTCATTTTTAGAAAAATAAAGGAGGATCATGTGAAACACTTGGAATTAGTGTTGAAGAGGTTGGAGGAAGAAAATCTCACCATCAATCTTGAAAAGAGTGAGTTTATGAAGGAAGAACTAGTCTACCTAGGATTTGTAGTTTCCCAAGGTAACTTGAAGATGGATAAGGACAAAGTAGAGGCCATATTGAGCTGGCCTACCTAAAGTTAGGAGCTTCCATGGGTTAGCCCAATTCTATAGGAAATTTATTTGAGGATTCAGTTAAATCTGTGCTCCAGTCCTAGAGACCATTAAAGGAGGGTTGAAAACCAAGTTTGTGTGGACCAAGGCAACTAATGAGGGGTTTGAAATGTTGAAGAGAGAAGTAGCCACTCAACCTATATTTTTGTTACCAATTTTTGACAAACCTTTCATAGTATAGTGTGATGCAAACATCATAGAAGTGGGGGGTGTCTTAAGCCAAGAAGGCAGGCCAGTGGCATTCTTGAGTGAGAGATTGAATGAGGCAAAGTATAGGTACTATTCCTATGACTTGGAGCTATATTCTCTTGTAAAATCACTAAATAAATGGAGGCATTACTTATTTCCTAAAGAGTTTGTTGTCTTTACAGATAACCAAGCATTGAGTTATATCAATACTCAAGACAAACTTAGTTTGAGACACATCAAATGGATGGAGTTTTTGCAGTCATACACCTTCATCGTTAAGCATAAGAAGGGAGTTCAAAATAAAGTTGTAGACTCCCTTAGTAGAAGGATAATTAACATACAAGAGATTCAATTGTAGAGTAAAGGGTTTGAAGGATTCAAGGACCTTTATGAAGGAGATGCAGACTTCTCAGTGATCTACAAGGTGTGTAAAGAGTTTGAGAATCACTTTCAAAGTGAGTATGCAGATGTATAGTCAGAAAATGGAAGCACTTCCATTGTACATTAGTTTAGCCTTCTGAGGAAGTGTTTTTGGGTCATGTAAAGCACCTTGAATGGGTTCTTAACTTGGATCTGGCTTTTTCCCCCTGTTCTGCTCCATTTCCACTCTTTCCAACTTATTTCTGACACTCCAGACTGCAAAACTGGGACTTTGACCTCAGGGTCAAGGTTGACCTTTTTGGGTCTAGTTCAAGGTTGACCTCAACCTTTACCTAGGTTAGAATCAACCTTTTTTTGACCTAGGGTTAAAATTCTATATTTCCAGGGTTTCCCAATGTCGGGCTTTGGAAAGAGTTAATTCCCGCTTCCGGGTCGGGTGTTTCGGTCTTCAAAACAAAAAATCTTAAATTATATTTAATATAGGTCCTCTTCTAGGAGTATAGGTTTAATTGGAATTTAATTCTCCTATGTAGGTCTCTCTATAAGATTGTGCCCTAGTTTCATATATAAGGAAGATTTCTCCTCTCATTTTCTCTAAGACTGGATAACCATCATCAAGCATAATCACAAGAAATCAAGAATTGAAGAGTGAGATCCAAAGGTGAAGAAGAAAGATTTGAAGCAAGCCAAGTAGCCATTGAATCATTCATCCATTCTAAAGAATTCAAGCACTTCTCAAGCACTCATTCATCGAGAAGATCCATTGGTGGCCATTGAAGGATTCAAGCTCCATGGAGCCCTCTTGTTGAATATTTATCCATCCACATTCCTCCAAGCCTCTTACTATTCCAAGATCCATTAAAGATTGGTGTTGAATATCTACAAGCAATTTATTTGAGACATCCTACATTCTACATTCTACATTCTACATTCTACATCCATTTGGTGCATGCATACTTGTGGATCCACAGATTTGAATCTACCATAAGGGCTTCTACAAGCAAGGTGAATTTGTTCATTTACTTTGTTTTACTTATGCAATTTTAATTATACTTTGAGGTTAATTCCAAAACTTGGGTTTGACCAAGGCAAACCCCTCCCCCCCCAATAAACAATCCATTTTTCTTGTAGGTACAGGTTTGGAACATCAGATCAGAGTGTAGGTTCAGATACTCTATTTGGAAAACTTTCGTGATCTGGAAACAAATTTCCTGTTGAAGACTTTTTAGGTCGATTCTTCCCTAGGTTGGAATCATAAATTCTGGGTCAATGGTGACATTGACTTGAGGGTCAAAATCGAAACTGTGTCTGAATAGAAAAATATTTCTGGGTTTTGTTCGTCTCTGCATTTTTGTTTCAGATCTGGTCTCAGATTTTCCAGAAACTAAGTGCAAACCCCCGAAAACAACATTCTTCAGATATGCAACATATCAAGGTTAGTAATTTTCTCCTATCCATTTCAATTAAAGTTCTTAATCTATCTAAACCTATCACACATTCTTTTCTATAAATGGGTATTTAAGATCTTATTCTTTATTCCTATTTTCAATCGATTGATTCATTTGTGCATTGATCCTTCTTTTGAGGTTAATCAATTTGGATCCTTCCTTTGTGTATTTAAGGATAAAAGGAACATCTTAGTCACCCCTCACATTTCAATAAACATTCTAATTTTAAATGTAACAACATCCATCTTATACTACATTAGGTCATCATCTCTATTTCTTATCTTACATTTTAGTAACAGCTATTTTATATGTTACATTTTGGTGAACCCGCGATAGACAACTCTTTTTTTTTTTTGTGTTAGATTTACATATTTTATGTTAGATCTTGCATGCATATTAGATTAGCTTTATTTTATGTTCTTTCATTTACATTTCAAAAATTAAAAATCAAAATCTTGTGTTTCCTAAATTAGTTCATTTGCATTTGCATTGGTGTATGAGCTTTACCACTTCTAGTCCTACTTATAGTATCCCAGTTAGAAGAAGCCATAGACTTATGGGTTCCTTTGATTCTGATTCTTCCTCTCCTTTCCTTAGGATCTCGGATGACAATTTGATCACTCATGATTCCAATCCTTCTATGGAGCACAACTCTTCTCACTCATCTCATGATGAGGATGATGCTTTAAGAGTTCCTCCTGAACAAGTGCAAAAACTTTCAACCAAACTTGCTAAAATGGGAAATTGGCTTATTGAAGAAAAACATAATCAAGATTCCATCCAAGCTATAGAGGCTCTTAATAAATTTCTTCATGATAGTGATCAAGGTATTAATCTCTTGCGTGGTATCACTCATATTGTGCATTTGAATGTTAAACCTCTAGCTCAAGAGTCTCAAGATCTAGGATTCACTCCTCCTGTCACTAGTGAGGGACCTTCTTCTGTTACTTTACCTAGCATTCCTAATTATACTCCTCCTCTGATGACTACATCTCTCCCAATTTCATCTATTCATGTGAGTGTTCCATCGGTATCTCTACCTACCTCACAACCTTCATATCATAGTGTGCCTTTTACTTATTCCAATCCCCTTACAACCATGATTCCAAGTGTTCCACCAGTTGTGTCTTCCATTCCTGCCGCTTCCTACACTTTTCCTAGTGTTCCTAATATTTCAATTCCACCTATGTCTTCTAATGATTCCACAATTATTAGTTTGGCTCAAACTGTGTCATCTTTACAACAAAAACTTGCATCTTTAACCCAATCCAAGTTTAGCATTCCTACATGTGACATGGGTAGTCCTTTATCCTTATACATTATTCATGCTACTGTCCCTCAGCAAGCCGATATGCCTCATCTTGATAATTACAATGGTAAAGGCGATCCTGTCACTCATGTTAAAACATCTCAAGTCCTTTGTAGTGATTATGCTCGTGACCATAGGATTTTAGCTAAACAATTTGCTAGAATTTTTTGTGATAAGGCTTTGCAACCATATTGTTCTTTACCTCCTTATTATATTTATTATTTTCCTAAACTTGCTAATATATTTATCCAACAATTTCAAAATAGCATTGGTCTGCAAGTGTCCTTAACTGATTTAATGCATTATGAACAAAACATTAAGGAAAAAATGACTGATTTTATTGGTAGATTTAAGCATTTGTATGCTCAGATTTCTTATCATGTTCCTAATATTGATATTTAACATATTTTTATTTCAAATTTACAAAAGTATATTAGAGATAAGATTCTGCTTACTGAATTTACCTCTTTTCAACAACTTTGTGCAATGCTTCATCATTATCAATTACAAGTTACTCAATTTGAGAGCAACACTCCAATGGCTCCTGTTCCAATTGATAAGAGTGACACTGCTCCTAATCCTAATAAGTTTGAGAAACCTAACAACTATATCAAGATTAATAAACAGACGAATGCGGTTGCTGATCAAGTTGTTGTTGCATCCAACAATGCCACCTTTGCATCCACTACTTTCCGTATGAATCATATGTTTACTCCTTTCTTTGAATATTTACATTCTATTATGAGTAGGTTGTTAAGTGCTAATATGATTACCTTTCCTCCTATTCAACCTCTTCTCCCTACTATGATAGCATCAAAATCCTTTGATTCTAAATCTTTTTGCCAATACCATCGCCAGAATGGCCATGATACTGAAAAATGTTATTCTCTAAAGCATAAAGTTCAAGACTTAATCAATTCTAATGATTTATCTATTGATAATTTTGATGGTAATGGGAACAAATATTTCTCTCCTCCCAATCAAAACCTTCAAATCTATATGAATCCTTTACCTACACATGATACTAATACCATTGCTCAACCATCTTCTATGAATATTGTTTACGATTCAAAGATGGATGATCTTAATCACATTGTTAATAATGTGGAGTGTGTTGTTTCCTCTCAAGCTATTGTTCAAGATCCTTCACCTCCACCTCAACTTCAAGTTCCACCTAAACATCAGAAACAAACTAAGGATACGTGACCTCGGGAACTCTCAATTACCTTTGATGATGCTGAGACTATTAAGGCTCTCGATGGTCCCCTTTATATTTATGCTAGGATTGCTAAGATACCTACGCATGGTTTTCTTGTTGATCCTACATCTTTAATAAATGTTATTACTGAGGAAAACCTTTTTATGAAAAATCTACAATGTGATAATTATGATACATCTGATGCATGGATCCAAACTTGCAATGATTTTCTCTATCCTGCACTTGGTTCTATTAACTTGCATGTTGAACTTTGTGGTAAGGTGTTAGATACTACCTTCATTATTGTTCCTACTTCTGATCAATTTCAAGTCAAATTTGGTTTGCCTTGGATAATTGTTATGCATGCCATTGCTTCCCCTATTCATAAATGTCTTAAGTTCATTCATAATGGAGAAGTGAAAATGATTAATCATAGTTTGTATCAACCTTGTAGGCCTAGATATTATGATACTCTTGATTTATTTTGGCCTTCATTACCTAATTTATGTCCTCCTCTCCCTGATAACCTTTTTCGTTCATATCAAGCCTATAAACATCGCAAGATTGTCGAGTTAAGCATGCCTCAGATAGATCTTAATCGTGGTCTTTTTCCTACTCCTTCCATACCTCCTTTATCCATTACTGATAGCTCCATTAATCAACCTCTCAGTGTCACTTCTCAGCCTACTACGAATCCTACCAACCCTCCTGTTGAACCTGTGAAGGAACCAGTTGTTATTCCTCCTAGTTCTCAACATGTGTCAAACAAAGCAAAACGTAACAAATCTGCTAATGAACATCATAAGAAGCGTAGAGCTAATGCTAGGGCTCGTGCTTCTATTCTTCAAAATTGTTTATCTTCTTTTGACGAACCTATGCTTGATGTGTTGGAAGAAGTTAATATTCACAATGATGTTAAGATGAATGAGTATGATGATCCTATTCGCATCTTAGATCCTATTTTAATTAATCTTGATGAGGAGGATACTCTTGATGATCCTATTGATCTTAGTGATGAATATGAGACCATTGATATTGATACTGATTTACCTCATATACTTTCAACTCAATTGATAATTACACCTAGTATCGAACATTGCGATTCTCAAGAGGATCCTTGTTTGGAACTGGCTATTATTCCTATTGTATTTGATATAGTCCCTCTTGTGAGTTTTCCACCTTCCCTAAATCATATAAACCAAGATGGGAAGAGTAGGCGGTGTGCTTGATTGACTTATCCTTCATGGTAGCCCTTTTTGTGTTTGCATGTTGTATTATGCTTCTCCTGTAACGTGTTTACTAAATGTTTGTTAGACTCTTTTATACAACCCTTGTTACTTTGTTGGTGCAAGGTGATAAAGGAATCAAACCTGTTATATAATTCCTCTATATGTATCTTTACTCTTCTATATGTTGTCTTCATGTTATTTCGTACTTGTGCTATTGTTAGTAAATGTTTTCCTTGTGTAGTCTGCTTGGATCTGCAACATGGTAGCACTGATTCTTTTTGTTCTCCATGTTGTGGTCCAAAGAGACTCTTCTTCGTAACTCTTGAGTTTTATTTCCTCCATTGTGATTTTAGTTATACTTTCTTTGGGGAATGATGTCAATTCATTTGCAATAATATCATATCTGTGTATGCATGTTATCTTATGATCATATTGACCCCACAGTAGGTAGATCCCTTATGTGTTCTTTGTATGTTTATGTGGTATTTCCCTTGATTTGTCTTCATTTGGGGGCATCTCGTAGTGGAAACATAATTAGTAGAGTTGTTTATGTTTCCGTTAAAGCCCTTTCTCCTGTTAAAGTGTTAGCAATGACTTTAACATGGGGGCATACGCTCTACTCACTTTTTCACACACACACGTTCAAAATATTTTCAAAAACTTAAAATTTTTCCCTTTACGAATTAAAGACTAATCCTTAAAGCATGGATATTTTACTTTACAGGATCTCTTGATCCCTCCAGTTTAAATTTGCACGAATCTCTTGATCCCTCCAGTTTCAATTTACAATGTTTTGATTGCTTAAGATCGGAAGGTGTCCTTAAGACCGAATATCCCTGATGGGTTGAGTAGTGAGTAGCCACATTCACTAGGTGGTTCAACTCCATCTTTCCAGTTGCACTGTTTCCTTGTGTGGTTCACAATGGGACATAAGTTCTCATTAGGCGAGGTAATCAAGCCCTCTCTCTCTCTTTCTCCTTAACTGGTGATGTCTCTCTTATCGTGATCTTAGGGTTGATAAATACTTAAGTCCCTGGGGGCTTGAGGATTCCTTTGTCCCTTTTGATTTCAATAAGATAATATGTTCTTCATGATCTCCTTTACCAAGAGTTTGTGTCAAGTCCATACTCTTGCTAAAGTGGGGGCTAAATGTATAGTTGTAAAATGGAATCACTTCCATTGTAGACTAGTTTAGCCTTCTGAGTAAGTGGTTTGGGCTCATGTCAAGCACCTTGAATGGGTTCCTGACTTAGATCTGGCTTTTTCCCCCTATTCTGCCCCATTTCCACTCTTTCCAGCTTATTTCTAACACTCCAGACTGCAAAACTGGGACTTTGATCTCAGGGTCAAGGTCAAAATTTTTGGGTCAAGGTCAACCTGAACCTTGACCTAGGTCAAGGTTGACCTCGACCTTGACCTAGGTTAGAATTGACCTTTTTCTGACCTAGGGTTCAAATTCTAGATTTCCAGGGTTTTCGAATGTCGGGCTTTGGAAAGAGTTAATTCTCGCTTCCAGGTCAGGTGTTTCGGTCTTTAGAACAACAAATATTTAATTATATTTAATATAGGTCCTCTTCTAGGGGTATAGGTTTAATTGGAATTTAATTCTCCTATGTAGGCCTATCTAGAATATTGTGCCCTAGTTTCATATATAAGGAAGCTTTCTCCTCTCATTTTCTCTAAGACCAGATAACCATCATCAAGCATAATCGCAAGAACTCAAGACTTGAAGAGTGAGATCCAAAGGTGAAGAAGAAATATTTGAAGCAAGCCAAGTAGCCATTGAAGCATTCATCCATTCTCAAGCATTCAAGCACTTCTCAAGCACTCATTCATCAAGAAGATCCATTGGTGGCCATTGAAGGATTCAAGCTCCATGGAGCCCTCTTGTTGAATATTTCTCCGTCCACATTCCTCCAAGCCTCTTCCTATTCTAAGATCCATTCAAGATTGGTGTTGAAGATCTACAAGCAATTGATTTGAGACATCCTACATTCTACATTCTACAATCTACATCTATTTGGTGCATGCATACTTGTGGATCCACATATTCGAATCTGCCACAAGAGCTTCTACAAGCAAGGTGAATTTGTTCATTTACTTTGTTTTACTTATGCAATTTCAATTATACTTTGAGGTTAATTCCAAAACTGGGGTTTGACCAAGGGAAACCCCTCCCCCCAACAAACAATCCATTTTTATTGCAGGTACAGGTTTGGAATCACAGATCAGAGTGTAGATTCAGATACCTTTTTCGGCAAACTTTCTGGATTCGGAAACAAATTTCCTATCAAAGAATTTTTAGGTCGATTCTTCCCTAGGTCAGAATCGGAAATTCTAGGTCAATGGTGACATTGACTTGAGTGTCAAAATCAGAACTATGTCAAAACAGAAAAATATTTCTGGGTTTTGTTCGTCTCTGCGTTTTTGTTCCAGATTCGGTCTCAGATTTTCCAGAAACTGAGTGCAGACCCCCCAAAAAAGCATTCTTTAGATCTGAAACATTTTAAGGTTAGTAATTTTCTCCTATCCATTTCAATTAAATTTCTTAATCTATCTAAACCTATCACACATTCTTTTCTATAAATGGGTATTAAGATCTTCTTCTTTATTCCTATTTCCAATCGATTGATTCATTTGTGCATTGATCCTTCTTTTGGGGTTAATCAATTTGGATCCTTCTTTTGTATATTTAAGGATAAAAGGAACATCTTATTCACCCCTCACATTTAAATAAACATTCTAATTTTAAATGTAACAACATCCATCTTATCCTACATTAAGTCATCATCTCTATTTCATATGTTACATTTTTAGATGTAATATTTTATATGTTACAACAGACTACACTCTTCAGAATGGGTTGTTGTTCAAAGGGAAACAATTATGTGTGCCAAGGGGATCCACGAGGGAGAATATCATCCAAGAAAAACATAATGGGAGTTTGAGTGGACACTTTGGATTGAACAAGACTTTGGATCTAGTGGAGAGATTCTATGTGTGGCCAAAAATGCAGAGATATATAAGGAGATATGTAGAGCAATGTGGAGTGTGTCAGAAAGCAAAAGGAACTTCATTGAATGCAGGCTTATATCAGCCATTTCCCATCCCAAGTGGACCATGGGATTGCATAAGTATGGATTTTATTGTGGGACTACCTAGGAAACATACTGGTTTAGACAGTGTGTTTGTGGTAGTGGACATATTTAGCAAGATGAGCCATTTTGTCCCATGCAAGACAACACATGATGCTAGACATATTTCCCATCTATTCTTTAAAGAGGTAGTGAGAATACATGGCTTGCCAACAAGCATAGTTGCAGACAGAGATGTGAAGTTTATGGGACATTTTTGGAAGAGACTTTGGAGAAGGATAGGGAACAACTTGTCACATAGCTCAGCTTATCATCCTCAAACAGATGGCCAGACATAGGTGATCAATAGGGTACTTGGTAATTTATTGAGATGTTTGACAAAAGAATATGGACAAAGTTGGGATCAAGTTATACCACAGGCATAATTTGCCTACAATGATAGCACAAATCGGACTATTGGTAAGAGTCCATTTGAGATTGTTTATGGGTTACACCCAAGGGGTGTACTTGAGTTGAGAGATCTAAAAGGATATGAAGGCATTAGTGGTCATGTTGATGATTTCTCTCAGTCAATGAGAGAGGTACATGAACAAGTTAGAAAGACATTAATGGAGGCAAATAAGAAGTTGAAGACTAAGAGGGATGAAGGAAGAAGAGATATGTAATTTGAAGTAGGCGATCTAATAATGGTGTTTTTGAACAAGGCTAGGCTACAAAAGGGGATACCTAGTAAACTGCAGATGAAAAGGATTGGGCCTTGCAAGATGATGGCCAAGTATGGACCCAATGCCTATAAGGTGGAACTACCCAAGGAGATGTCAATTTCTCCTATCTTCAATGTGTTTGATATGATAAATTATAAAGGGCCAAAAATGGATAAAGTACAGTATAGTACTGAGGTGAACAAGGATGTGGGGGAGTTCAAAACTCTGGATCATATCAAACCACAAGCTGAAAGGATACTGGATTCAAGAGTGAAAAAGAAGGCCAGGCATAAGATATATATGGAACATCTAGTGAAGTGGAGACAACAACCAAAGTTAGAAGCTATTTGGATAGCTGAAAGTGACTTCAAGTAACATGGAATCAATGAGGAGTCCCTGACACTAGAGGTACCCTAATTTGTTTATTGTAGGGGGAGAATGGTGCAGGAGCACGCAAGGTCTATGATAGATCTTTTTGTCATTTTGGCTTGTAGGTTGGTTTTGACAACCATCAGTTAATAGGGACTAAGTTATAAAGTCCAAAGTGTGTTTAATGTGTGTCTAGAGTCAGTAGTGATTAGGGTTTAGTAGTGGATGAGGTCAAGTTGTATCTAGGGGTCTATATCCTTAGAAGTCAACCAAAAGGTCAAAGGGTTGACCAAAACTTTAAATGGAGTGGAATTCATGGTTTGGATGTTTTGAGTGTTGTAAGGTCATATGATAAGTTTTAGGACCAAGTTGGGGCATTGGAAGTGATGAAATGTCATTTGAGCAAAAGATGTAAAAGTTGTCATGACAACTTTTGCAGTTTTGCAAAGTTGTGATGACAACCTTTCCTAAAAATTAGGAGAGGGTTTTAATGGTGCCCAAATCCCAACACGAGGGTCCAGAAATGTGAGGGTAAGGTATATAAGGTGGACAAAACCCTAATCCAAGAGTTAGTTGTCATTTTGTACGGACTGAGTGTGTGAAAGGAGAGAACTAGACTATAATTTCATGATAGTGGTTTGATCCAGTTGTTTAATGGATTGAAATTACTAAGTTAATGGATTGAGAACTTTTATGTCAGCACGTAATTACTTGTTGTGGCATTGAATTAATCATTTTGTGTGACTGGTGAAGGTTTTGTAAATTCTTTTGTTATTACTGTTTCGTTGTTTGGTTCAGAGGCAACTATGTAAATATGCCTCCCTCTTGAATTACTGTGGTCAAACTCCTATGGCCTCTTGGATTCAAGTAGGGGACTCCAAATACATTTTGTATATAGTTTGTGGAGTCATTTTGTGCAGGGGAAGAAATTTTAGCATCAAGCCCTAGGCAAGTGCCAGTGCATTCTGGTTAGGTGCTTGAATGGAACAGTAGCAAGAAATCTTGCTCAGTGGATTGGTTGAACCCAATAAATGGTGGGGTCATGTAGAGAGGTGAGTCCTTATTATTTGGATTCAAGGAGAAGTTCCGTGGAGTTGTGTAAGGCAATCAAAATGAGCCAAGAAATCAGACTATGTACATGTTCCCTAAAACCCATGAAAATAGGGGTTTCTTAGAAAAATAATGTACGAATAGAGTGGGAACTTAAGTCTTTGGAAATCCTAGAGTGTAGGAAAAACCCACAAGGAATCCATAACTAGTTCCCAAGTGTGTTAAGGGATTTTGGGATAAAATCCACTTTTTCAGTGAATAGGAGGGCTAATTAGGCCTAAAAGGCTACAAGGCCTTAAGAACTAGAAATCTTGAACCCGATTGAAACTAGGGTGAAAGATCCACAAAATTGGATCTAGGGGGAGTTGAAAGAGATCTAAGGAATGTCAGGAATCCTATCACTGGGGAGATAGGACAATTTGGAAAGAAAGTGACCAAGACAAGCCATGGATGTGAAAAGGTATGGAGAGGGACTTAGCGTGATTTTGAACTTGTTGGAGAGCTCCTAGTGAGTTAGAGGATCATATAGGAATCCTTTAGTTAGGGTGCTGATAGAAACCCTAAGAAAGACCAAGAAAAGGTCTAGTAGAGAGCAAGAAATCTATAGGAGTGGGAGCTCCCCATCAGGTGCGGTGCACAATACAGTTTTGTAATGGTTGTGCTTCTCTGCTTGTAATGTCTAGAATATTACCCTAAAATAAGTTGTCTTCTCCAAGAGTATCATCCTTATTTTATTTAACACTCCCTATTTCCTATTTCACAGTAGATCTAATGTTTTCATCCAATATACTATTATAAATATTAGGGATACCTCGTGTTGTAAGTCCCATGGGAATATCTTCCTGTGTGCTGCTTAGATGAGGTTTTGAAATGTTCTCTTCATAGGAAGGCTCTCCTAGGTAATATCTTGAGTAGTAGAAGGTTTAGAATACTTTTGGAGTTAGGTCACCAGAGTAGAAGCTCCATCTTATTCCTTATCTACCTCTGACACTTCCACTACCATAGGGATAGGAGGTGGTTCCTTCTTCAACCTCTTATACAACATAAGAGTTTCCTTAGGAGGATTTTCCTTCTTTACCTTTACCATAAAAGGAGGAAACCTTTGTTTAGAGGAGGAGGAGGAAGATACATAAATTGTTATCACAGAGGTGGCAGCGAGTGTGGGAATAGCTGCAATAGGTGTATTAGTAGGAATAGATGAAGGCACAACAATAGAGGTAGACAGGGTTGAAGTAGAGGCATCACGTTTCCTTTTCTCATTTTTTTTGTGTTGTGTGATGATCGTAATCAGTTCTTGTATTGTCACAGACCTTATGTCACCTAAAGGAGAAGGGTCAACATATGAGGTTTACAACTACGAGGGAGTCTTCTTGGCCTTTAAGGTGCTTAGTTTTTCCCGCAGCACCCTTTCAAATCCCTTAGCCAAGGGTGCCAGGTTGAGCTTATAGGGATAATTTATCCAATCCTTGGTGTATTTGACCATATGTCGAGCCCTAAAATCCATATTTTCCTTCTCATCTTTGTGAACATTTGCATTGAAAATTGCTCTATTAAAAAATAAATCTTATTGTATAAGGGATGGATTTGTTTATCACTATCCTTGGCTCTATGATATTTTGATATGTACATCACTATAGCAACTCTTTCCAAGTCCAAGTCCATCCTGTAGTATTCTCTCACTTTGACTTCATAGCTGTGTACACAATTTTCCTTGTGATCCTCAAGGTGAGACTCATGCTTGAAGTGACTACCAATAACATGGTTGAAAGTTCCAATTGGGTCAAATTTATGACCAGTGATTTTGATTTTATCCAAATGAAACTTCACCCATTCTAACCTAACTAAAAGTATGCATTAAGAAGATTCAACCATTTTATCTAGCACAACACGCAAGTATTTGATGACTAATACCAACTAATTTAAGTGATTAAGTAAAACTCATGAAAATGTAAATGGCTCTCGGTTTTGAAATTGTATTTAAATTCACAAAGATTAATAGTTGTTACACAGTGAGATTGCAACACCAATTGTATCTAAAGTTCAAACAAATAATTCCCAACCCTTATTACAAATAAATATGAGGTTTAAATACTTTTACAATTATAAATTTTCCAAGCCCATAACTAGGATTCCTGTGCATTATTTGGGGATGAAATAAAATGAAAAAATAGATTAACTATTTAAAATTACTCCTCAACCATAAAACAATGGATATACAACCATTCCGTGAATTAAAATACAAAAAATGGGCTTCATACACACTAAAATGTGGCCTCAAATTTTGGGGTTGAGCTCTTATTATGATGTTTTAAGTGTAACTTGCTCATATCCACTTTTTTCACACTTTTCTTGAGTTTCTCCATCAGTAAATTGTGGTTCCTCATTGATCAAAACCTTAAGAGGAACTAGAAACATGTTAGCATCTATTTGGAAAGATATTTGAAGCCCCAAAATACCCAAACTTTGCAAAAATGGGACTGTAATTTACTTATGCATTTTTTTTATTGTTGGTTGATACAAAACTTAGAGATTTGCAACAAGCTTTGGGAAGGTATCATTAAATGCATTCATGACTTCATAGATATCATTTACATTGGGGATCTTCATGAACTTTTACTGTACTTTTTTTTTTTTTTTTTTTTTNCTTCATGAACTTTTACTGTACTTTTTTTTTTTTTTTTTTTTCATGAATGCTCTTAGTTTCTTGTTGGCATCTTTCAATTGAGGCATCTCTTTTCTCATGTTGGCCAACTCATGCTTGACCCCATTCATCCAATCAATGATTTTCCTTTATTAAAATGCCAAACAAATTATGTTTAAACTTCTATATGAATTCATCTACATTTATCATGTCTACCTATTCCTCTAGTCGCCAAAATGTATGAAAGTTCTTTTACAAAATCTTCTACAAATTACATCATAGTTTTGATTGATTCTCCATGGGCCAAAAATGTATTCCTCTTCTTGTTGCATTCTTTCACAACCAACTTTATAGCTCCCAGCTAGTCTATAGGCAAATTTATATTAGTGATCTAAAAAATTAAGGTTGTGAGAAACTTATCAACACTGACCTTCTTCATTATTTGTAAAATTAGGATGAAGCCCTCCTACATGAACACAAGTTCATATATTACTTGATCATCTTCATTTGTAATCATTTCTTCCATAATATTTATCTAATTAGCCATCGACTTGTCTAAAGTTAGTACTAACCATATAAATTCTTCACATGTCTATTCTATATCTTTACACGATTATGTATATTATGTCAAAAATGGGTTAGCTCTTGAAAATTGACAAAATTGACCTATAGCTTCTAAAATTGCTTGCAGACTAGCCGATGGATCAAAATGATCAATTGGGTCTGCAAGTTGAGTAATGTATCTTTTTGGCTCTACAATTTATGTTTCCAAGTTTACCTAGGCATCCTCATCTTGGTGAATCCTCTAGAAAATGGTTTTCATAACCTATTGCATTAGTATCTTTTCACACTCTCTACTATGTACCCCTAAATCTATCTCTTTCATTCGATAATCCTCGATAGTCATATATGCTTCTAGTTTATCTGCAGAGGGGACTGCTATTTGCAACTATATAGGAAATCCTTTGGGATTTTCTCCTTGACCCTTCCCCTACAAACACTTTTCCTAAAGCTAAGAAGTCTTGAAGTTCTATCTCCTTGTAACTTTGTTTTCTTATATGTACACCTTTAGCAAGCCACATTAGAGTAGTGTCAGAGGTAAGTGACATGTATTCTTCCATTCCAAAAAATCCTCTTTCCCTTTTACCTCTTCCTTTTCCCTTGGTGATGTTACCTTTTGAGTAGGGGTGTGGTTGTATATTCAAAAGGAGTATCTTGATGCTCTTATTTTCTCATAAGAGGTTCCTCATTTTCCTATTCTTGTTCTCCTTTATTTATTTTTTCTTCTCCCTGACTTTGGGCCTTCTTCATGGAAGTCTTCTTATCAAAACTTGGAGGACGTTCCTAGGGATTTACCTATTTTAAAGTCACTGGGAACTCCCCTTCTATTTTATCTAGATTTTTCATTTGTCAAGTCTAACTCCCTAAACATGTCTTGCACAACTACTTCTTCTTGGGTGTGGTCCGCAAGAGAGTTTTGTAATGGTGGTGCTTCTTTTCTTTTAATGTCTAGAAGATTTCAGTGAAAGAAGTAATCTTCTCCAAGAGTATCATCCTTATTTTATTAAGGACTCTCTATTTTTTTTTTTTTTCTCTAGATCCAATATTTGTTTACAGTATAATATTATGAATATTAGGTATACATCATGTTGTAGGTCCCATGGGAACATCCTCTTATGTGCTACTTAGATGAGGTTTTAAAATGTTCGCTTAAGAGGAAGGCTCTCTTAGGAGAGGTCTCGTGCAGTAGAAGGTTTAGACTACTTTCAGGGTCGGGTCACTAGAGTAGAACCTTCATCTTCTTCCTTGTCTACCTCTAACACTTCCACTACTATAGGGATAGTAGGTGGTTCCTTCTTCAACCTCTTATATACCTTAATGGTTTCCTTAGCAGGCTTGTTCTTCTTTACCTTTACCACAAAAGGAGGAAACCTTTGTTCATAGAAGGAGGAGGAAGAGGCCTTTGTTGTGATCACAGAGGTGGCAATGAGTGTGGGAATAGTTGCAATATATGTAGTATTAGGAATAGATGCAGGGGCAATAATAGAGGTAGAAGGTGTTGAGGTAGAGCCATCACTTTTCCTTTTATCCTTTTATTTGTGCTACTTGCTGATTGTAATTAGTTCTTCTATGGTCACATGTCTTATGTCACCTAAAGGAGAAGGGCCAACATATGAATTTTGCAACTATGAGGGAGTCCTCTTGGCCTTTGATGTGGTTAGTTTGTCCTTTAGCACCCTTTAAAGTCCCCCAACCAAGGATATCAGGTCAAGATTATAGGGATAATTTAGCCAATAATAGGTGTATTTGACCACGTGTTGGGCCCTAAAATCCATATTTTCCTACTCATCTTTGTGAACATTTGCATTGAAAATTGCTCTATCAAAAAAATATATTCTTATTGTACAAGGGATGTATTTGTTCACCACTATCCTCTGCTCTATGATATTTTGATATGTACATTACTATAACATCTCTTGCCAAGTCCAAGTCCATCCTGTAGTATTCTCTCACTTTGACTTCATAGTTGTCTACACAATTTGCCTAGTGATCCTTAATACGAGGCTCGTGCTTGAAGTGACTACCAATAACATGGTTGAAAGTTCTAATTTGGTCAAATTTATCCCTTGTGATTGTGATTTCATCCAAAGGGCACTTCACCCATTTTGACCTAGCTGATTTTTCCACCTTCATATTTTGGCAATTGTTGGCTTCCACCCTGATGAGGAATTGGAATCATGATTTGTGTTTATTGATGATCAACCTATTTTTTTCTACCACTTGTATGTACAGTTCCATGCTAATTAACCCATTAGGGGGTACCTTTGTAGCTTGGTTGTATATAGAGTACATCTTGCCACCCTACTATGTGTGAATATTTAAAGTTGGATGTAATAATTTCCAAACTTCTTGATTTGGGTTATTATCTCTAGTGACAATGTCTTGGAAAAATCTCCCTTAATTTCCCTGATTACAACAGAGATGAAAGTATTATTCACTATTTAGTAGTTGGCATTATCCACATTCCTCTCAAGGAGTAGTTGGGGATAGTAGGTGTACACTCGAGTTTTATTATTTGTTAATGAGCCAACCCTCTTCAAACCTAGGAAGGTCTCATATGTTTCCAAGAGGTAGAACAAGTAGGAGGTCATGTAAATTTCTAGATCTACTATAATAACTATCATTTATTCATGGATAATTTCACTTATGATTTCCCCCTGATAATATCCTCTTTCATGCTCTAGATGGTCTAGCTAATGAAATGTAGAATCCAAGTCTCCAATTGCTTGGCTTGTGGAAGCCCAAAAGCCTCTATTAAGAGAGTCACATAGTTTTGGATGTCCTCTCTAAGGTAGGCCCTATGTAGGTTCATCTTGTCTAACAAATAGATTTTTCATAGGCCTCTCCATGACCTAGTCATTAGTATATTGGTCATAATTAGGTTTAGTGCTATAGTAACTTTCACCACAATTTCTCGTTACATTGACATAATTATCATAGGTGATGTTGGAGCTTCAAAATTTTATAAAATTTGAAGTCCCATTAATGAAAATCAGTGATTATAACATGCAAAATATGTATATCAAGTGACCCATTTTGGAGGACAATATTTAAAAATCAAGTAATTATCACCACGAGAGGTTTGATAGGAACATTTATATGTCATAAGAGAGCATATGTGCCAATTTGCAAACTTCTATGATTAGTACTTAACATAGTCAGTTTTTGTGGCCTAAGAGAATCATTACTTTGCACATTGATTAACGTGCATAAGTGGGTCCCTTTGAGGGTTAATAACTTAGTACCTAACATGTTTCCTCTCACACCAACTGTTCCCCACAATTTTCCTAATAATAAAGAACCCTAATGTCTATTTCCAGAACCCTATCCGCTCATTTGATATTTTTTTGAGGTCAAAACTAAACACATTTTATTCCAGCCTGTCGTCTTCCCAATGTCAAAATTAGTAAACACATAATATTTTTTTCACAATCAGATGATTTTAAATCAATCTGATTGACCCTAGCAATTCTCTATATGTCCATTCACCCTCGTGCAAGATTATAGAAATTCATGATCCAGTTTGATACTCTTTTAAGGATGAAACCAAATAGAATTTGTTGAGGTCTACCATGCATTTTCAGACTTATTTCTGAATAGCCATTTTTGATAATTAATAACTTGCATAAGAGGTGGAATCAAGCATATCCCCTTGCTACACATACTCAGTAGAGTTCAATGAACTTATTTTTTCAGTGAAAACATCTCATAATTGGGTTTGATAATTTTCCAAGGAAGTTTTAGAGGTTGTATACTCAGTTTTGGGAGTTTGGATGTAAAAACCGAGAATTAAAAAATATAGGATAACCCATTTTGTCATTTGGATCTAAAGTGCATTCAATTGATTTCCAAACAAAATTTGTTTAGTCAGACCCACAAGGGACCCAACTAATATCTTGACATATGAGGGGGTATCTTAATTTCAAACTCAAAGTTTTGATCACTTTAAGTAATATATGATGACTCTATGTTCATCTCCTAGAATCAAGTAAGGGAAATATTGAGATAATTCTAGAGTAAAATGAAAGATGGTTTAAATCATTTTAAAATGATTCAAATTAATTATATCGCTATGGTTGACATTATTAAAAATGGGATTATATATGAAAATAAAGTTGGAATTATTTTAAAACCATTAGGGCCCGTTTGGGGGATGGAATTAGACTGGAATTGGCATTATCTAATTCTGGATAATGCTAAATGCCATGTTTGGGTCCATGAATAAAAATGGAATTGGAATTACGAAATTCTCATTTTGTGCATATCAATCTTCCACCTAAATAGGTGGAATTGGAATTTTGAATTCCAATTCCAATTTTTACAAAAGCAAATTTAATATCTCATTGGATCCGTGACATGATAGATGTGTAAATGTGTGTCTGTGTGTGTATGTGTATATATATACACAAATGTGTGTATATGTGTATATATACACAAATGTGTGTATATGTGTATATATACACAAATTGTGTATATGCGTGTATGTGTATATATACACATGTGTTTATATGTGTATACATGTATACATACACACATGTGTGTATATCTACACATGTTTATATATATAATATATGTGTATATACACACACACATGTATATATTCATATATGTGTGTATGTGTGTGTATATATATATATGTATATATATACACACACATGTATATATACACATGTGTGTATACATATATATGTATACATGTGTATATATACATATGTGTATATACATGTGTATATATACATGTATATATACACATGTGTATGTATACATACACATGTATACATATACACATGTGTGTAGACATGTGTGTGTATACATGTGTGTATATATGCACACACACATATATATACACACATATATGTGTATATGTGTAAATATGTATATATACACAAATATGTGTATGTATGTGTAAGATGGATTATAGAAACTAATGAGCAAGTGTATGGAAGGCACACATGTAATATGAAGTTGTTTGATTGATACATGGACATCGACCCCAAGATGTAGTGATTGTAAAGGCTCTAAATTTTTAAGGAATGTAATTTATGGTTGCCAAAGCATGACTTAATAAACCTTTGCGAATGTATTCACTGTTTCGAGACTGAGTATGCATAAAATAGATCACTTAAGATTACCTATGTACACGAATGGTGGTGCATATATTGATTAGTGTGATGACATTCATGAAGTATATATAGAGTAGACTTTGTCAGGAATTGTAAGTAAGGGATATTTTGATAAAATGTGGTCTCATTGATAACATGTGGAAACTGCTTGATAAAGCATTTCAAAGGAATGAAGGAATTCCAGATAGAGGGCGTCTAATAAATTGATTATAGAAAGTGCAAAAAATGATAAACTGAAAGCTATGACTTGGATATGGAAATGGAATTCGTAAAAGGAACTATTTGGGAATACATTTTATACAAACAAAATAAATTATATAGATAACAATTATTGCTGCAACTAGAAGAACAAATTATTTACAAAATGAAGACCAAGAGCCTCATTGTAAAAGATAATTATTGTTGTTTGTGTCTTTTAGTTTGTAAGGGTAGTTGATTAGTTTGGGGGACAATTAATCGATTGAATAGTCACACTATTTTGTAACAAATTGTAACCATTCTAAAGTGTCCCCTTGTGTATATAAAAAGGGAAATTGAAGATTGGAAAGAAGAGGGGGGATTTGGGATGATGAGATAGTAATTCTAGAAAGAGATAGAAAAAACAAGAAGACATACACGAATTTTGTACTGCAGGTTACAAGTTTCTAATTATATAAACAATCATATTATTTAGAATTATATGGATTGTCTTCTCTCTATTGTGTACACAATCTTGTTGAATGCTTAAATATTTGGTTCACTTGCTATTTGGTTAAAGTAACTATAATTGTTTCATACTTCTTTGATGCAAATCTTCACCCCAACTACATTGATTTGAGTATCAAGGATATTGCAAATTGATCAAAGGAACTTGTCTTCTTTGTATGGTTTATCTAATTGGTTCTTTCAAGGAAATATCAAATTCATTGGGTATATCATAGTATTTTTCTTTGGGTATATCATAGTAGTAAGGGTTAAGAATTTGGATACTAAGGATGAGATGATTTAAATGTGTGGATTTAAAAATTGTCTAGTAAATTGATAGATAACCAGTAGGAAGCATCAATTGACTTAATTTTCCTAATAGTAAGAAGGCACCGATCATTCAAACTTGAACTATACCATTCCAAAAAATAATTCATTCAACTATACTTTCAATTCCATGCAGTAGGAGTAGGAGTAGGAATAGTAATTGAGCCCACTTCAAACTGTAATGCCAATTTGAAAAGATCAAGGAAGATCACTTAAAAGTGTTAATTAAAATAAATCCTACACAAATTGCATAAAACCTTCTACCAATTGATCTTAAAGAAGTAAAAAAATTATCAATGATAAAGGTACACCTACCTAGGGGTAGTAGGGCCTAAAGTGCAGGGAAAGTTAATCATATTGATTAAATATCATTCGATGGCCAAGTCCGTTGTAGAGTCTGATCATAAAACCTGACATAGTCTTAGGTTTTACAACCTACATATTTGGGAACTAACAAGTGAGGATGTGGAAAACCAGTTTCACATTATCAGGGGTAGTGTCTAAGATCACTTCTCATTCTTTTATAAATACTGTCCTCTTCACAAGATCATAGTTCTTAGTGAAAGCCATCACTAGGTTTGCAGATTGCACAGAGATAGAGAAGATAGTTGCTTGAATTAGGCTAGAATAGACTAAGGATGTATCCCAAAATGATATTTCCTTAGGCTTTGCCATGCGGTTCATGAACTTCTTTAGGTCAACATAACTGAGATCAATATTTATGACCTAGTGATGGTCATTGCCTAGCTTGGATGACTTAGTGTATTCCTATAACTTTTACCTCACTGGATTCATAATTATCGTATCTTCTTTTGCACACCCAACAAGAGTTATTACCATTAAAATTTTTTATTGGACTACCTAAGCCAGGGGCAAAAAATAAACTAACTAAAGAACATAAAGCAAACTAACTAACTATATCATCACTCTTGTATGCTAAACAAAATCCTTCATTTTCTAGCCACTCTTTATCCACACGAGAATGACATTTAGTGTAAAAAATGATACGTTCGAGGATTCGTGGTTCCCAGTTTAGCTTTACTTTTGATAATTAGGGATATGGGTATCCCTGATACTTAGCGTATATCCCTTCATAAAAGTTTCCTAGTTTTGGGGTTTTGGGGGCCAAGGGTGCTGACATCCCTGATCCCTTCAAGTTTTAGAGATGTCAACATCCTTGAAATGCGTCTTAAGGTTTAGAAACAACATGATTAGAAAAAAAACCATTTTAGTTTGTTTGCCTCCGTTTGATGGAGAAGTTTGAGTTACTAACTCCATGAAGATAAAACACTCATAATCTAGAGCATCAAGCTTTATTAACCTCTTTGAAATATTCATTAGAAGGATGAGTGTATTATGGTTGAGCTATGAACACTTGCTTAGATTTATCTTTGACCTATGGTTGAGAAGGTTTTATTAACATCATAGTCTTAGTGGCCAAACCATTATTAGATTCACTATTATTAAATTGAGAACTTTTATTAGATCTATTATAATATTTTGTAATTTTTATAGATCTAATAATTTTTATTCTTCCTTATCTCATTAACTGTTTTGAAAATTAATTTAAACTAATATATAACTAAGAAACAACATTTAGAAACAATGATTGATGCAACCTAATCTAAGCTATCTTGGAAGTTTGCCTTTCCCAAAAGTTAGGGTTCATGGACAAGGAATATACTTCCAGTCCAAGTATAAAGAACAAAAGGAATATTGAATATGAAAATATTGAATGTGACTAAATTCAAACAAGGACATTTTTTCCACATTTTTATTCTTTCAAATATTTATCATGAAAATATAAAATTAAAAGAAAATTCTAAAAGAAGTTTAACGATCTACTTTAAGTTTGTAACCCAACATAAAACAAGTTGGAATAATGCATTAAATATAAGAACCTTTCATATATATGATGCCTCTAATTAAAGTTTGACTTTATGTACATCTCTCTCTTAATATTAAATTTTGAATTTATCCATGGTACAAAGACATCAACAAGGACTTTAGAGGGCCACACACCTTTTCCATGACATTTATCTTTTAAATATGTATAGGTAGGTGGGTACCCACAAGATATTGGGGCACACTATGGATTCTCAATGTTAATGTGGGCCATTTCAATTTGTTGCATCTTTCTCACTTACAAGTGGAATATTTAAATTGGGGGTTGATTTAGTGGTTGAGATAGAAAATCACACTCTGGATTAGTAGTTGAGATAGAGAAAGCCACAATTTATTAAAATAAACAAAAAAACACATTTCATAAATAGATTAATTAAAGAGCTCAATTAAATGTAGAGGCAACCGAAAAAAAAAAGAATAGATAAAATAATCCCAATCCAAATCTTCCGTGAGAATAGATAAAATTGAGGTAAGAAAAACAGGAGATTCAAGTTTGGGCCGATGAAATCAAAGGAAGGTGCCAAAATGGCACTTAAAATGCAGGCACGCGATTAGCCCATTCTCATTCTCTTGTCTTTGTCTTAATGCTTCACATATATTTCAATTGAGGACAACTCACATTCTTTTGTCCGAAGCACAAGGAATTATGTCTTCTTTCACACATTTAAAAAACTAACGCTAGCCAATTCGAGACTCGTCCTCTTCAATTGAAAGCCTGCTGAGTAAGCCCACCTCAACTAGTTATTGTTATCTTTCGGACGCCCTTGTTTTAACCTCACACGAGTTTCATGGTCATGGCCCTTTTGACTGTAAGGACAGCGTGCTCTTATTAATTGAGCTTTCAATTGTTTCGCTCAAAGCCTGCTCTGGGGGATCTTTTTGTTTGATCATATCTGGATCTGAAGTTGATTCTCTGCAGCAGACAAAGGAAAGAAACCCTTCGGAAATTTTGATGGTGGATCCCTTTCTCTTGAGTTCTTTTTCAGTTTCTATTTCATTTTTCTTTTCTTTTTGAGAATTCCCCAGTTTAATACGTGGGTTTTTTGGGGATAAGCAGGTATGGATGTAAACATGGGAGATTCAGAGTGGAGGGAAATTGGAAATAATCAACAGCCCCAGCAGCAGGAACTGTCAGAATCATCGCAGACCCCTGAGATTTGGGAGGAGATTTACAGGAGACTCGTGGAGACAGAGAACGAGGCTGTCAACACTTCAAACTTTGCAGAGCAGTTGCAAGCTCATTTTAATCGTTTACCTCCCAGGCAATTCTCTACACTTCACTTGTGAGACAGAAATAGATGCACCCACATAACTTTTAATATATAATACTACTATATCCATATGTAGTGATTCACCTACATAGATAAATCCGAACACCTTGTGTACGCCCACATATTATATGACACGTACACAGGCTTGGCATGCTGTCAGTTTTTTTCGGGAGGGGTAGTCGGCTTACATGCTCAGATGACTTCATTCGGAAATCTGGAAGTGGGCTTTGGAGTACAATTCTCATATCTATATGTGGCACTATTTGGGTTGATGGTTCTGCATTCCATGCACATATCTACATGAATACACACACACACCTTATATGCACCCCCATACAAGTGTACCTTATATACCCATATGTTGCATGCCACATACCGTCAGATTGATATGTGCTTATATTTTTTTTGGGAGAGGAAGTTAACTTTCATTCCATAGTGTCTTAATTTACCAATCTGGAGGCGGGCTTTGAGGTACCATATTCTCCTCGCCTCTGGCACTATTGGGTGATGATTCTACACTGCATCTTGAAATAAGAAAGAATTTGGATTAATATCCAGGAATTGGCATAAGCAGGTCCTGAATAGGACACTTAAGTCACAAATAGGATTGCCATCTTGATCGTTTTTGAGTTTGTCGGTCATTGCTTGCTTATAAGTTAGCATGTGCTTGTGCCCATTGCAGAGTTACCGTTGAATTTTGTGGCTAAATGTTTGTTGGTTAAATTTTTTCTTCTCAACTCAGTTTTGAATCAGTAAATAAAGAAGAAGAAGAAGACATAAACCCTTTTTAATATTTGAGTCGACTCACATGTCAATATTGCCAAGGTGTGCGCCACGCCTTAGTTGTTTAATAATCTTTTTGTCTCTGGGTTTTGTGATACCCAATACTTATGGTTAAGTTTGTGTTCCTCTATTTTTATAATTTTGATAAGAGACCTAGCACCTTGTAAGATTCATCAGGCCATATTTCCTAATGATTTTTCTGTAAAATATAGCTATGTACTTAATATCTATGACTATTTTTTTCATGGGAACTGCTCTTTGTTTTTACGTACTTCTTTTTCTTTAAAAAAACAGCGATGTAGTTTATATATATTTGGATTTATTGAATATTATTTTTTCACACACAAGAAAACCTTTGCATTAATTTTCACTAGAATTTAATTCAGAATCTTGTCTTTTGTCTCCAACAATTGACCAAATCCCATTCATGGCTATTCACTAGATTAGAAGAGATGCAACTTAATCACATTAAGGCCTCAGTATTCTTAAAGTTCCCATTTCTAGAATTGCCATGTTTGTGCAAGTGATGTTATCACATCGGAATTGAATTTTTTGTTCTTAGCTTCCAAGAGTCACCAATAACAACGAAACTGGTCCAATCGTTGTTGAGAGTTTGCTTTTAATATCTTATCGCAAATTTTTATAAAAGTAAAACAAAAGTGATGTGAGATTATTTAATTTTTGCTCGTTGGTTTTGATGATGAAAATAATTTTCTGTCTTCAAGTTTAGAAGTATTTTTAGTGCAATGTCAAACTTTAATAAGGCTTGTGTAAAGGCACTGACGCTGATTCTTATAAAAAAAGCTTCTGTAATGGTATCATATAAGGCATTTATGATTTTATTCGAAAATACATCGAGTTGAGATTTAGTTGATCTGTGGCTATCAAGTTTACATAATTTTATTCTGTTTTTGAAGGTCGTTTAAGCTCACTATTAGCTTCACGGGGCACATAATTCTCCTCTGATTTTTTTGAAGGCCTTCTATGCTAGTTATCAGCGTCATAGGGGAGTTGCTCTTATTTTGCTTTCATTTCTTGTGATGGTATTGTATGAGTCATTGCTTGGAGGCAACTTTGCAGCATAAAGTTTAGTCTAAGCCATTGAAGTGGCTATAGACTGTCAGGTTTGGAACCTGCACAAAATGCTGTACCTATCCATGGATGACAGAGGAGACAGTCAACATAAAATTCAAAGCTAAGGTTAAGTCTAGTTGATAACAGAAGATTTAACTATATCACTGTGTCAGAAAATAATTTTTAAAGCTTCACAGGTTATATATGGATCTCCTAATAGATTACTTGCATGTTACAGCTTTGACTACTGTATGGAATAGGTTTTTAAAATGTTTAAGGCCATTTTGTGCGCTCATGCGAATGATCAGCATATTGTCCCTTCCAATTGTGATTTCCCATTATATGCTACGGACAATCGAAATTGTGATCTCTAATGCTATCTAATATAATGCTTCAGCATCTTCCTTTTCCTTTTAGTGACAAATTCACTACATCTTTTCTATTTGCTATTCACCAGTTAGATGTTTTACCAAGCTCTCTGGTTATTGTTCTTTTTGAGATATCATCAAAGAAGCTGAAGCAGAGATAATTTCCAGGCGATTTTGCAATATTGACTGTAGGGCAGATAATATTTTGGAATGCTTTATTAATAAATTATACATTTTGCCCTTTCTTAACTGTCTTATTCTTATGTTATATTCATGCATGTCGTATGATTTTTTATGAATGCACCATTTTAAGGGTATTATTGTTGTATTGGTAAATGTTCACGTATATGATTTTGTTCTGTTTTTATTTGTCTGCATTGCAGGTATGCAATGGATGTGAATATAGAGAGGGCAGAGGATGTTCTCATCCATCAAGACCTACTTGAACGTGCTCTGATACCAGAAAATCGGCCTGTCTTCCATGTTCGATCTTCAGAGGTAGACTTTCTCACTATCCAAAAGCAATCTGGCAACTTGATCAACAATTATTGTTTATTGAAACTTAGAACAAACAAGACATATAAAACTTTTTTGGACTAAAGAGAAGAAAGTATTCATTACTAGCTGTAACGTGTGTGCTCAAGCAATGTTTTAAACTAGGTTTTCATAATGTCAAGAATCTATTCGTTTATGCAAACCAATTGTTTAAAGCTTGTTATGATTAATGTTGGCATATTTGAAATGTTGATTGTTGTTTTCTTTTGTTCAATATATTTAAAATAAAAAATAAGAATTTTATTTTTTGTCCATTATTTACAGATACAGTTTGTTACGCTTGCATTTTGTTTCTCTTTTTCAAGCAAGAACTTTTGTTCATTAATTTCAGTATATTATTTTTGTTTTGGCGTGTTCTCACTTTATTTTTTATTGTATAATAGTTCAGTGATTATAGCATGACAGAAGTACTTAGCAATTTGGAGTATATTAATGGAGGACATTACATGGTGACACCTACCACTCTGAGATGACAGTCGTTAGGTTTTCCCCTTGTATTTGAGGTACTTATTTTATTGTTGGTCATTTTTTCAATGGAATTATGCAGCGGGTGGTGGTTAGGCTGGACGAAAGTGAGGAGGAGGAGCCTCAGTCAGTGTCAGATAGCATCCCATCCACACCTGAAGACAGTCTTTGTTCGGATCACTCAAGTTTTCATGAGTACTTATTTTTACTATGAGCTTTTCTTATTTTACCATCAAAATTGTTAGCATGGGTAATACGCACCAATAATCAAACATTGTAATGTTAGACAACCTGCTAATTCAAATATATATGTAATGTTTTACATGCACATCTGCTAAGAAGGTCTTTTATTGAGCTTATCATGGCTTAAAGTTGGTGTTTTCTAATATGACGGAGAATGCATTTGATGGGAAAATTAATTGATTTTACTGAGCTATGCTTGGATTCTGTTATGAAGGGGGCATCAAACAACTCCTGACACGTGTTTGAAATTTAAAGACTTGATTCTGGATGCTGGAAATAGTATTCTTGAAGACAGAAAAGTAGTGAAGTATAGCTCCTCTAAGAGGTATTACAATTACTACATATTGACTCTTATTGGAGCGTATTCTTGAGTTTCATCTTTATGTGGATTATTGTTGAAATGTGAATTAGTACAGTCATGTTGACAAAAAGTTGCTCAATATATGTTCATATACACCTTTTCGTAGACCTTTTTAAGCTAAGAATGCTGCCCTATAAATACATATAATATAAATGGTGGATTCTGACATCATCTCACGACGATTTTGGGATTGTAATCTTAATAGGAATGCTTTTTCAAGATCACATCCCCTTGAGCAAAAATAGCATCTAACAAATTATAGTGCAACTGAGAAGGCTGAAACTTGAAAGAGTGTTTCAGGATGTAGTTGGAGAAGCCAATTTTTTTTTAGGGCAGGACATTGAGATTGCAATCTTCAGTTGTTATATAAATTAATATTACTAAAAACATTTCAAGGACAGAAATTGGAAGGGTTCAAAAGTTATTAATGGGAATATGACTATATCGTAAAACTTGGCAAGAAAATCAGGAAATTGACAAAATCAGTGAAAAATTAAGAAAACAATTTTCTGGCATCTTACAAAGAATCATGATTTTTTTTAGAAGGTCATTTAGATATTTTGGTATTTGGCTGAAGTATTTCAATTTTTTTATAATTAATAAGCTGTGTGAAAAAATTGCAATTAATTGTAAAAATTAATAATAAGTCACTGATTTTGATAATACCATTTAAATTGATTCTTCAAAGAAGTACCTCTGAAAACCTACTTTGGCCATCGTTGTCTATTTTTAATATTTTTATGTATGTTTGTGTTAAACTATCCCTTGAAGGTCACTGAAATGATGGGTGGAAACTCTTGGGTACGAATGCAATCAAAGGGATAACTTGATGTTCACTTCCAAATTTTGAAGTCTATTTTGATGTTTGATGTGCTAATGCTCTCATCTTTCTCAGTGATGCAGTGGCGATAAATCTGCTCAACTGTGTGAATGTACAGTTAACTGCTATAGGAATTTCTGTAGTTGTGTATGATCGTATTAGAGATAATTTGAATTTTGATTTTAGATTTGATTCTTAGGAAAATCTCATATCCAATGATGGTGAGATGGTTCTGTGGGTCAGATTGCTTTTCAAGTATATGATAAGTTCTTGGTGAAAGAGTGCAATACAAGATTGATGGAAATTTCGCAGCTCATTTTGCTCCTTATATGGTAAAAGCTTATCATTATTGTTTGGCGAGTTTCCTGAAATCGAAGGAATTCTTCAATAGGAAGTCTTTGACATGCAGAAATATTTTATTCATATGGATTTTGTGGTCTGAATGTCTTGTTTGAAATAATTGTCTTGTATAGTGAACATAACACTTCGAACCCATTGACCCTAACTCTCTTATCATTTTACTCAAATGAATATTATAGTAAGTACTGACCAATCCCAAATGCTAGCATGTGCCCTGCAAATGAGTTTTTTCAAGACCAAAAGATCGAAATTCCTGCTAGTGCCACAAATCATTCAAATTCGTGATTTCATGCTCTCCAAACATGATGGAAGAAAGTCTTCTATGTTAGCTTTTCAAATATTTTGCGTGGCTGCTATTCTCCTACGACTCGGTGTATGAAAGCAGCTTAGAGCTTTTGTTTTAGTTTAGGTTTTTTTTCTTTCTATTTTTAGCCAAGCACGAGATTCCTCTAGCTTTTCATGTGTGTAATGCCCCCTGTTGAGATATTCCTATATTTTGTCCTAGAACATCAAATGAGGTATGTATTATGTTGAGGAAGTGCAACTTGCCACTTCCGTCTTTATTAAGACCTTGCAACCAGGTTAGTTTTCATTATGAAAGACGAAGAAACTTAAAACCAGCAATATTATAAAGAGAATCCTAATCATTATTGTGCTTGTGAGATTCAATGATACTTTCCCTAACAACCTATCTTCATTATGGGGTCCCTTGGAAAAACATGTAAGGTGCCTCGAGCTTATTCCTTTCCATCAAGCCCAAGAGTACAAAATGACACCCACCATTCGGCCTCTTGGCCCCACTCGAGGTTGGCGTACTTAAATGGATTTTATGTGCTAGTTGTATCTCTTATTATGTATTCCATTCTACCCTCCATAATGAGATAGTTGGTTGATTAAAGTATATTAAAGAATCTTATATGTGTGTGTGTCTATATATATTGTACAGTAGAAACTGGGGATCACCTAATAGGATCTAAGCTCTCCCCAATTTCACAGGGTGTACATTAGAATACGAAGCCTCCTCAAGTCAAATCAGATCAACACCACAAGAATGGATGAAGTGATGCTAATACCGGATTTGGGTCAAAAGGGGTTTCTATTCCTTTGTTACTTAAAATTAGGAAAGAAGATGATTTAAAGCTACTGAAATCTGGAAATGCTAAAGGGAAAAATAAAGATGAAGCATAATGGATCAAATGTGAAGCTGTATGCACTCCTCACTGTATACACCCCTGAGAACTCCTCTGTAAGACCTGTCTGAAATCCTGGTGCACTGATGGGATCCCAAACATCATCTTCACTCATACCACTGTCTTCACTCATACCACTGTCTTCACTCATCACCAGAGGGGGACCAACAACAAACTCAAATAAAGGATTGTCATATGACAAAGTAACATCAATATCAAACAAGGGATTGTTCACAAAGTCTACTGCACTCATATGCTGATCTGAACTATGTAACTGTGAACAGCGAGAGACATGAGGTGCGACCTGCTCCACCTGATTTGTATCATGCCTTTGTATATCCCTACTCTCCTCTACACCAAGCGACATAGTGCACAAACTCCCCTCTGTGAGAACAAGCAACACATATCTCCTGCCTTGATGCTCAAACCTCATCCCCATCGAACGCAGGCTGAGATAAAACTCCCCGATATCCTGTAGCCACTGCATCCCCAACACAACATCCATCTCCCCCAAGTTGATCACAAAAAAAATTTGTCTGCATCTCATATTCATCAGGAAATAATGAGAGACGACGTATGCGTCTGGTACAGGTAAGGGTGTAGCCATTTGCCACCCTGACTCGGAACCCAACAAACTCCACCTAAAGACCACACCGGCTAACAAATCCCTCATGTATGAAATTATGTGTTGCCCCAGTGTCTAACATGGAATTGCACTGCTGTCCATCCACCAATCCTCTCATCCTGAAAGCGGAGGGAAGTGGTACAATAGTGGACAACACTGTGGGTGATAGCCTGACGTTAGGACCAAACTCCGTAGTGACTCTTTGGGCCTCATCAGCAAGCTAATGTGAAGTTTCAACTTCAACCTCATCATAGCACACCCACATAGCACGGTTTGCCTTATCCCTAGGCCTCAAAGGACAAGTGTGATCTTTGTCATAAGGCTCTTTGCACCAATAGCAAAGTTGTCTCCTCAAATCCTCACGAGTTGGCTCATCATGTTTTATGAGCGACTGGTGGGTGTACCTCATCTGCAGGTAAAGTGGTGGGTTTAGGCTGTGCTGGCCTCTTAGAAGCTGAAAGCTCCATGCTCCTGGCCTTCTTGATGACCCTTTGCAGAAAAGGTGGATCAAATGCCTTAAGGCACCCTCTAAGTGGAACTTGTAATCCCTCTGTGAACAACATGACTAATTCTTTCTCTGTCACATTAGGAACCATGATAGAGAGTCTCAGCAACTCAGCAGTAAAGGACTCCAAACTGCCTGTTTGCCTGAGATGAGCAAGGTCCTGGAAATAAGTTTTTGGATTCTTCTGATCAAAACGCTCTACCAACCTGTCTACAAACTCCTGACAGGAAGTGATGCAATCATGCTATAAGGATACTAACCATGATACTACTAGTCATGGGTGACACCATCTAAATGCAAAACAACAAACCTGATGGCATTGTCTTCTGACATAGGACCCAAAGTGAGGAATGTATCAAGCTTGTGAATCCAAGCTTTGGCGATCACCTTGCCACTACCATCAAAATTGGGAAGTGTCAACTTGCATGTCGCATGTTTCAGATCATTGTTTTTAGCTTTGTGCCTACCATCTGGTCTTTGCCTTAGAGTGGTCCCTCTTCTGGCTCATAAACCTGTCAAAGTTGAGATGTTGTTTAACATCGGGAGGTAAGGCATACCACTCTGCATGTAAAGAGAGAGCATCATCTATAAAAGAGGCAGCCTCATCCTCTCCACTCCCCTCATCTGAATCAGGTCTCAGAAAGGTAGGATGTGGTTGTCTGTTAAAAGTACTTGAATGCTCTGCCCGTGACCTGTGAGAACTGGCTGAACTACTACGTGAAACTCTGTCCCTGTTGCGCCTCCTGGTCACTATCAACAATTGAAGAGTATCAGAAAGTTGCTGCAATACTGTGGCTACCTGCTAACTGTTGTCGACCTGTAGCTATATTTCTGAACAATTCCCTAGCCTCTCTCTCATCATCCTGTGCAGTATGTCGAGGTGGGATTCCACCCCTTGTGTCACCCATCTGTTAGGATCGTGGTATCTGGACCTCATAACCGGGAAGCTCTGTTCTCCTGCGTGAGTAAAACCAGTTGGGATCAAATCTTATCGCTTGCATGAACAAGCCCAATCCTGCAGGATGACAAGATACCGCTCTAATACCACTGTAAGAGCCCCTCCTAGACTCTTGCTTCCCTGATGACTGGTCTCGGTTTTTTTTGAAGTTTTGTGCTTTGTAATTCTTTCGTGTTTTCAGAAGTATATGTTTTTTTGGATTTTCAAATGATAATGAAAGAACAATAAACCATGCATGCAAATTACAAATGATAACCTGATTTGAAAATCAAATCCAACTCCTTATTGAATGCAAGATTAAACTATTTACAATGTAATTCAAACTATTTATTTGTAAGGGAACTTGGAGTAAATCTGAATATCGAAATTGCTGATGAAACATCTACAAGGAAGCCTTCATTGATTAGCTTTAGCGTTAATCCTGTCTTCACACATTCGAGCCAAATGCCTTACTTCCCAACATTAGAAGACTTTGGCGTTAGCATTGATGGATGCCGTGAGTTTTCTTTCAGCGGCTCACATAGAGATTCCCCACGCGGTCTATATATGCAGCAATACAAGCCGTGCCACAAAATGTATGCTAGCATAATTATGTTATGCACTGATAAGCAACAAATCTGATTCGAAACCCTTCTGTGAAAGTTCACTTATGGTGGCCAAATATAATCGAATTGCACAATTTCGTTTGGTATTTGACAGATTCAAAGTGCTACAACGTCTCACAAGAATTATCAATTCTTGAAGACAATCTCAGATCAAACCCTCAACCTTCAACCAAGAAAAAGCAATTGTCAAAACACCAACAAAGATCTGGTTCGATTTCTTCCTCCGCACATATATACTTCCTTCATGAAAAATGAACTAGAAGCTTCACAAATACACCTTGCATAACTTAAATGGCTTGGGCTTACAAAAACATTGGTATTTCAAATATTTGAAATACATAAACAATTATATCCCTCCAACATATATTGGCGCCATATTATAAGCTCCTTAATGAGCAAATAATAACCTGGTTATAATATAAAGTTTCCAACCTTATAACTAATTAAGTTAGACTTAATTAATTATCATTAATCCGTTAAACATTTTATCTATCAACTAACCAAGCCAACTCCAATTGTTCTGACTGGCCCATCACCAAATCACCCCGCCACAAATAGTATCTGCCCGGAAATGAACTTACTAAAAATAGTAAGTCCTTCAATAACAAGCAAATGAAGGTAACAGAGGCAGGTTCCCAAAGCATAATGACACTATAGATGCGTAATATCTCCAATACCAAATTAACTGAACGATTAGAGATCCCCAAAGCATTACATTAGTCCATGAGGGTCGCAATGATGGACTGACATCATCAAACACCTGCCTCCAACTAAAAGGGGACATTACACTCTTGGTAAAAGAAAGCATCGGTGTCCCAAAAACTGGCTTACGTTTGATCCACCAACCAGCAATATGCTCTTCGAGAGAAGAATCCTTAAGCCACACAAGCTGGAATTTGAGGAAGGGTTTTTATAGGTTCTGAAGGAGGTGGTTGAGAGTTTAATTGGCCAATGATATGAACCTTTCCAATCAAGGATTTTAGAATCGGTATTCCAGCTATCTCCCACCCAAAAAGCAAGAGACAAGAAATCCATCCAGCCTTTCCAAAATAGCATCCTCTCCCCGCCTTCTATTATTCTAAGTGAACAAACCATTGGAAGGCTTGATATCAACAAAATTAAGAATATCTATATTATCTTGCAGGAGTCTAGAAGAATGTTCTAGTCTGCCAACACCACTCTTTTATTCACTCAAACTAACAATTGCATTAAAGTCCCCCCCCAAGAATCCAGGGAAGATAGGGAGCTAGGGACCTTACCATTATGATATGCATCAAGAGTTCATCCTTTCCAAGAAGGTCAGTTGGAGCATAAACATTAGAGAAGAGGTTGACTTCTCCCGAGTCCAAACTTGTAGCAGCCATAGACAAAGAATGACTACTAGACACCCACCACTTAGGAACAACTTTGTGTAGGTCCCAAAGGCACTCCACACCACTAGAAATACCTTGAGCTTCGATGCATTGACATTGTCCTCTGCCCCAAACCTTAGAAGCCAAATTCATCATGCCTTCCACATGCAACTTAGTCTCCTGAATAAAAACAACATTGGGAGAATGAAATCTGATCAAATCCGGAATATCCTTTTGTCTAAGGATGCTATTCAAACCCCTCACATTCCATGAGAGCATAATCATTTCTGAGATAGTGAGAAATGAGAATCAATGGTCTTAATTGACCCAGATTCTACTAAAGTCTGACCAATCATTTTCACTTTCTCCTGATCTTTCTTCCTTCCCACTTTAGGAGGCCTATTAGGAATACCCTTCTTAACCTTTTTTTGTTGCGACCCCAATGCCAGGGGAGAGCCCTTATTTTTACTAGCCTCTTGAGAATCCCTTTTTGCATCAATTGAAGAGCTACCCAAACTTGAACCATCCTTTACCATGTTGCTTTCCATTGGCTTAGGAACATCAGAAGGAATCAAGGTGGTATCTATGTCCATATGAGAATTTGTTCCTCCAACCTGACGTTCAAAAGGCGGAATGTCCTCTTGTTCCCCTCCCATTTGTTATGAATTCATAGGTTCTTGACATGTAGGAAGCCCAACAAGAAGCTTCTTCAAATTGATCAAGCTCCTTTAGAGCCTCAAAGCTGTTAAAAATCTCATCAGTCTGCCTATCCTTTGAAGTTCTTTTCTGTCCTCTCATCTTACTTCGAGCCTTAACCATAACAAATCCGTCATTATCTTCCACTAAAAGAGCTTTCTCTTTGTCTTGCTTAGGTAGGGGGCGAACCGGTCCACTGTTAGATGACCTTGAAGAATTTGAGTTTGGACACATCCTCTGCAAATGACCATATTCATGGCAAATTCGATAGCGAAAAGGGAGAGTTTCATAATCAATATGTTGGATCCAAGAAGAGGATCCCAAACGAATCTCCATAGAGTTTGGTAAGGGTTTACTTAAATCCATCTTAATACAAACATGAGCATAAGATATTACCTTTTTATCCATTGTGTGTATTGAAGGGCCAACTGGTTTGCCAAGTAGCAAGGTAACTAAGTGGAAAATGTCTTGTCTCCAGAATTCAAGAGTAAACCATGGAAGTCTCACCCAAATTGGAACCCTTGAAGGAAGGTCCTTTGTAGGATTGAAGCCTACATGCCATGGTTTGATGAACAAACCCTCTTGATTGTAAAAATATGGGCCTCCTTCAAAAACCCTATTTATGTCTGAGATGCAAGAAAAGATAACCAAAAAGTAGTTGTTCGCAGTCAACATTGCCTCCATTTCACCTTCTGGATTCCATGTACGCCTATCCCATGATTCCAGAAAGGGCAATGAAATCCGAATCCCCATGAACTTGCATATCAAGGCATGATTAGACAAGCAATTGACATCCTCTTCTATAGTCTCCGGTTGAATAACAAACACCGGCCTGTGCTCTCTTCAAGCCAAACATCCATTAACTTTTGGAGGCTAAAACCCTCATTTTGAGAAGAGCTTTCAGCAAAGCCTCCACTATTCCCTCTGACATCAGAATCAACATGTATATTACAAGAAGGGGAACCACCAACAAGAGATCTTTAAATGAGAGATCCATCCCCAAAGAGGCAGTATGCAACACCATGGAAGGCCCACAGAAGAAAAAAGACCTGAACAAACACCCACCAAAACCACCTACTACCAGCAAGAAAACCCACACTAAATCTCCCTATTCGAGCACCACACACTAAAAACCCTCAGCCGCCCAAAAAACACCCAAAATGCAACCCTCAAAACCCCTGTTCACCTGCAAAGTCCCCCCCAGCAAACACCCCACCAAAAGCCCCCCATGCACCAAACAGGGCAGCGACAAAAACCAACGCAAGAGCAGGAAATTGTGGCTAGGGCACGGGCCCTAGCCAATGTACAGGGACATCTCTTCCATCGCTCCTCCGTCCACCCTTAAACTTCTCTTGGACAATCTCCACCCTCAACCTAAAACCATTTTTGTAACCTTTTTTCGATCTGATCTGATAATTTGACTCCAGTAGTTCAGTATTATTAAAAAATACAATTAGGTTGATAAACAAAGGGTAACTTAAGGATGCGATTAAGTCAACCAAAGGACAAAAATTGAAGAGGCATGTCCATTGCCTAAGAAGCAACACACCAATAGATGTTCCCTCTCATAAAAGTCATTAACATATTAAATCGAGAAGACATGAAAGCACCCAAGACCTCAAATGAGCAATCAAGTAAATCAATTCAATTAGCAATTATTGCAGGCACTTAGCAAATATTGTTATTAGCAATTAGCACTCATAGATTGAGAGAGAAAGGTGAAGGTTAAAATATTTAAATAAATAATAGATATTTATTTCATAAATGGCTAATATAGGGTGGGATTAAATGTGAAGGATAAATTAATTCAATAAATAAATTTATTTATTATTTAGTTAATGGCTAGGATGTGATGTGATTAAGGATTGATAAATTAATTAAATAAATAAAGAATATATATTCAATTAATAGCTTGGATAGGCTATAATTAGGTGTGCTTGTAATTAGAAATCAATATTTAGTCCAATAGGGTTATGGTACAACACAGAGTAAACAAGAATAGAGCATACATAACGTAGAATATCGAACACAATTGTAGCTCTAGAAAGATAGAGTGTTTTATTCCATTCAAGTGATTTGTATATAAGTACATGACAATTAACTGATGTCCCTGATACAACAAAATGAGTACATATAGAGTCCTTGACTGGTTAAGATTATCAACTGCGAGGAGCTGCCAACTAACCGACAACTTAACGGGAACCACCAACTCAATTATGTGATGTCCCCTTCTTGAAAGAGAATTTAGTAAATGAATAATAATATTAAAAAATAAATAATAATAATAATTAAATAAATAATAAATAAAATTAAAATATTAAAAATTAGTAATAATAAATAATAATAACCAAGTTAAGGGGATTATTTAAACCTATTTAAAAAATAAATACACCTAATTTAAAATAAAAATACACAAATTAATAAGGAAATTCTAAATAAAACATATTTAGGACCATATATAACTTTTGGGATTACTACTAGAAGTGACATTGTTACTTATGGATGGTTGTTTCCAATCGTATTATGGAGCATCATATCTTCTTTACTGGCAAGTACATGGCTCTGCATCCATACAAAAGGCTCAATAACATGTGGAGACATTGTGCATTGCCTTTTTTAGTGTTGAACAATTTTTTATTTTTGCTACTTGAAATACGATCTTTAGTACTGTAGACATATATGTTCATTGCCTGCCTATTTCAGATAATTTGTTCATGTGAAATCTGATATTTGCATGTTGTGGGTTATTAGTTGGAATGTTCTTAAGTAGATTTACTCGTTTTACACTATTTTTTTAATAGCAGGAAGTGTTTTCCTGTTTTCTTATAAATATTCATCCTTCATGGTGATATCTAACTTTTGAAATTCGTTTTGCAGACAAATACCTGTGCAGATACCGATACATGAAATAATATTTTCAACAATTGACAAGCCAAAGCTGCTCAGTCAGGTATTGATTAATGATATGCTATTTTTAAGAATTCATTAGTTCATCAATTTCAAAGGTTTTTGCTTTATGGATTAGTTGTAATCAGCACTTTGAAAATATAGAAGGTACAAATAGTTATATTATTCTAAATGTAATAACTCTAGAAGAGGTAGAATTAGAGTCATTTTATTCTAAATGTAATAACTCTACTTCTCTTATGAACAAATTATTTGCATTACACTATGATAGCACTATTTGCTTTGTGTTGATGAGATTGGAAATACAATCAAAGGACCTCGTGAAGAAGTTGAGGAAGCCATAATTGTTGAAAAGATTCTAAGATACGATTTGATTCCAAAGTTTTGGCAATTGAAGAGACAAAGGACGAGTTGCATTCTTACTGCCTATGAAATGAGGATTGAAGACAAACCATCATGAAAGAAGGCAGCCTTTAAAGTATCAAGAAAGTGAAAAAGCAAAGCATATAAACTGAGCGAGAGGTCATGCGATGATTTAGATGAAGAAGGAGCTTTAGATAAAGAAGTGATCCAAGAAATAGAGAGGTAAGTTTCCATTTAAATGTTTTAATTGTGGTAAAATTGGACACTTTGCTTCCAAGTGTCCACAAGATAAAAGTGAAACTAGTGAGGATGAAGAGGAAAATTACATAAAGAAAGAGAGAGAGCATCACCAAAAGAAGAGCCATGAGCATGGTCAACATCAAAAGAAGAACTCTTGAAAATACAAGAAGAGTTTCTACTCAAAGAAGAGCAATAGCTAATCGGAAGAAGGCAGTGAAGAATGTTTGAGCAGTGATGGAGAAGAAATACTCTTCATGGCAATGGAAGTCGAAAATGATAAGAACGAAGAGGTAGAATAGGAGGTGTGCAATGAAGAAGGGGATGTAGATCTCGAGGAACAATGCCACTATGCTTACAAAGAAAATGAGAAGCTCAAGAAAAGGATTTCAAAACAAAAGGTACGAATTCAAGAAGTTCGTGAAGCTCAAGAAAAATGAGACAAAATAATTGAAGATTTGAAAGCTCAATTAGAAGAGGCAAAACGAATTGAGGTTATAAAATATCAGTTTAAGGTCAAGGAATTTGATTGCAAAAAACTTAAGCTTGAAGTTGTCTCTTTAAGAAAGGAATTGGAGAAGTTGGTTGAGCAATTGAATAGAGGCCTAAAGTTTGATAAAAGCACTGAAAGTTCTATGACAATAGACCCACCATAGAAGGAAAATGAAGAAAATCCAAGGAGCTACATCAAGGCTCTCAAGAATTCCACGAAGGACAACAACAAAGAGGAGATAAAAAAGAACAAGAATATAATCCGAGAAATGAACAATCCACCTCCAAAAGCAAACAAGGACAATTTTAAAAGGCCCTTTCGTCAAAGACAACCATATATAACAAGGTTGCATCATTTCTTTAATGACAAATGTTTTTCATGCAATAATTTTGGTCACAAAGCAATAGATTTTAAAATTCGTGCAAGGGATACCCCTGGTTTTACCCAAAAAAATTATAATAATTCATTCGCTCCTCTAATTGATTATAATATTATATGTTACAAGTGGCAACAATTTTGGGCATACAACACATTTTTGCCGAACTATTTTTGCTGAGCCTCCAAGACAAAAACAAGGAGAATGTTCCTAACCATAGCTAAAAAACTCACCAAAAGCAAAAACTCGCCAAGGCTCGAAAAAACTCAGCAACTTAAAAATTTGCTTTAATTTAATTAGAAATGGATTTTTTTTTTGCAAAATTCAAGGAGATGCATCCAATCAATCAACAAATGAGTACATAAAAGAAACAAGCTTAGTCTAGATATACTTGATTGATATTAATGCGAATTGAGTACAAAATTGCACCCTCATGTGTAATGTTGATGGCAAGTAGCTTGATAGTCTGAAGCAAAATTAAAATAGCAAAGTTATTTTGTAAAACTAAAAGTAAATACAACATCAAAATATTTCCATCTCCAGTTAAAACTAGGGGACAGGTAGAAGTAGAGGGTCTAGTCCTAGGAGTACGCTATGGCTGTGCCTCCTTGCTCGACGCAATAGGCTATGGCTTGACCTCCATCTTGGATGTAGATGCTGCTCGCACTAGCAATGACTCCTCGTCATCCTAAACCTCCCCATCCTCCTCAATGTCATCCAATGTGAATTCTTTTTAACCCACCTCCTTCGTAGCCTACCTCTCCAAATCATAGATGTCATACTCAGTAAACAATGGAGGTTGCTTCTGCGTTGTCCAATCATTGTAAGGATCTATATCATCCAAATCACTTGGACCACTTGATATTTAGTCTACCATCCTTATGCACAACAAAAGATAATGTTGCACAAAACAAGGTCATTGAGGCATTTCTGAGCTCTTATTCCTTTTCTTCGTGTTGATGGCCTCAAATAAGCTCTCATTGCACTCATAGCTGGATGAACTAAAAATCTTCACTCATTGACACAAAATAACTGCAAATGACCTCGTAGAAGGTTGGGAGGGTGTTTTTTCACTGGAGGAGCAAAAGAAAACTGCCAAATGAGTTTAGAATGAGCTTTTTTTGTGTCTTAGGCATTTTATTCTTTTGCTGCTGAGTTTTTGGTAAAAACTCAACAAGTAAAGTTTGCGAGTTTTTGGCGGAAATACTTGCCATGCAAAAAACCTTGCAAGTTTTTGGTATTTTTTCAACTACGTTCCTAACAAAAGTAAGGATGAGTCAACTAAGGTTTGGAAAAAGAAGCATGAGAAAAACGAAAAATAAGAGTCAATATTTATTCAAATGGCTCTACATGGACAAAAGAAAAGGGATAGATGGTATATTGATAGTGGTTGCTCAAGGCATATGACAAGTGACAAAAATAAATTCATTACTCTTGTGCTAAGTTGCAGGGTTCGGCCCCTAGTGCCCCCGACACCAATCCGGTTTGAACCCACTACCAGTACTGGTTCGGTACGCTTGTGTGTCCGGCCAGTTGTCAATCAAACCATGGAAGACATTAGTTTTTCTACTTCTATAGAGAAATATATGCGATGATGGTATGATCATGATGCTATGATTACAAGTTTATGGTGTTTTTGTTTTTTTAAGATACCATGTGACATTCTAATCTTAATTCATGCTTCTAGGCTACACACACACACACACACACACACACTGTAATGAACACCCTAGAATGCCCAAAAACCAAACCCACTGCTGATAGGAATTTGGTCAAACAATTTGCGTCCAACTCCTTATTTCTCCGTTTAATGTTTTAATCCCCTTATGACTTCCGATAATGAGACATTTGTTTGTTTGTTTATGTTTTGGCATAGATTTGAAAACACACAACATGAACAAGAAGGAAACTACAATAATATGCAAACTGGAAACTGACTACTGTTGGTAAAATATTATCTCAATAAGAATCAAATACATGGCAAGTTATCAACTCACGAATTACTACAGCATTATTGAATAATGTTTCATTCAAATGTTTACAAAATTTGCTGCTACAGTGGCATGAATAGTACCCGTGAATAGTGCCGTGAATAGTGTCCCGCTACAGTGGCGTGAATAGTGCCGTGCTACAGTAACATGAATAGTGCTGCGCTATAGTACTGCTATAATCTGCCTTCAATCGGTTCAATATCTTCTTGAAATCATTCCCTCAAAATGACTTAAGCATTGGACAAGTAGAGAGGAAGATATGAACGAAACACCCAATCTGCCTGTAGCTGAAAATGCACCCAATCTGCCTGTTAATGAAGCTGATAGCAATAGATTCCAAAGGCCAAACCCCACAGGAATGACGTC
>MU228481.1:893815-925321 GCA_018584345.1 Thuja plicata
AATGAAAAAATAGAAGCATAAACTCACACTTACTTGTTGCACAATGTAGATAGTTGAAACCCTTGCACATTCAATGAAGAAAACCTCCTTTGCAAACCTCCTTTGCTGCTATAAAACCAAAAAATCATACTGCTGCCAAAACACAATGAAAACAAAAAAATGCTTATAAGCCCATATAAAGCCACGATTTTGGCATTTTAGGGCAAGTATGGTGGTGGGGCCCACAAAACAACCCCACCCATGGAAGCAATTTAAGTTTTTTTTGCTTTATTTTTTTTTTTTGTGTCTTTTTGGGTGGGGACGGACGGCCATCCCCGAGACGCGCGGGGGACGGCTACGGCGTCCCTAGCTGTCCCCGAGACTTTTTCTCGTCTCCCTTTTTTTGGGCTGTCGTCCCCAAGTCCTAGGGACGTTCCTCACAAAATCCCAAAAATTGGGGACGGCGTGGGGCCGTCCCCAAGCCGTCCCCAAGTCCCCGGGACGTCCCCGTTCCGAAAACCTGGGGTTTTAGGCCGGGGACGCGTTCTCGGGTAACCCTGATCTTTACTGGTAACTTTTGTCAGGATCTGTTCAAGCTACAAGAAATGCAACAAAACAATGGTCAGGAGGAGATAGCAAATAAATGCTTGGATACATGCTAATGTTGATTTTGTTCTAAATGTTCAACTCAATGGGCTAAATAGCTCACCTTTTCGGAATGGTGATACAACACCTCCTATCATTCTTTGGCCAAGATGTTACTAGGTGAAGTTGTGTATTGTCAAACTCTGCTATCTGTCACTCCCTTCTTGCCAGTTAGTTCTGAGGTATAGGTTATTGATTCCATTCTTGGCTACCGAGAGAATGTCGTCCTTAGTCTTGAGGTCAACTTGATGTTTGCACAAAGCCACATGAAACAAGAAGTGATCAAAACCATTTGGATTGCACATTTACTCTAGGGGGATTGGTCTTTCTGCATCTACAGCCATACAATCAAATATCCCCCAAGCTGGCAGCTAAAGAAAAGTTAGAGCTAAAATTCTATGTAAGTTTGTGGATATTACATTGGGTTCGCAAAGTTGCTACGAGTCCATTTCTGCAGGTTTTTGTTGGTTCTCTAGGCTGAAGAATTTTACCTCCAATTTTTGTGGTTTTGTAGATTGTACTTGGGATCATCATTCCCTAAACGTGCAAGAAAGGTGGTTGATTTCTGAATGGCAGGCTAGACCCCCATCATAAAATCCAACAGGCAGCCCCGTTGTACGACATACTAGATAGTGTTCTCCATTGTGTCCATAAGAGTTACATCATGTTAGTGGGAAGCTTGGGTTAAATACCCGAATCTAGTTCAGTGACCTTAAGATACGATAAGTCAGTTTGTTGGACATATGGGCTTTGAAATCTAATATATAGATAAAATCTAACCACAAAGGTGGCATAAAGCTGGTCTAACTTTGCTTGGATTTTATGGTGACTACTTGGCTGAGTAAACCATGCATAGAAACAATTCACAGCTAGATGCATTTGCCTCTTATCAAGAGGTTTTTGAAGTGCTTTTATAGTGTATCTTGATTTATCTCCTAAGCACACTTATGTTATTTCCTGCCAATGATATTTGTTGGCACTATTTAATAATTGACACAATGTTTGACAACTGCACTCTGCCTGGTATGTCATCACTATTTATTTCCTATCTCTTTTAGGTTGCATTGATCTTTAGGAAATATGCTAAATTTCTTTTTTAGGTCTCTAAATTGATGAATCAACTCAGCATAGCAGTATTTTATTCCTTGTGTGGCTGTTGAATGTGAATATCCTTTCTCTGCCCCTCTTAACCCCCATTTTCTCTCTTGCCCCTCCTGCCGCTGTAGTAGATATTGTTATTTTGTCTACGAAGTAATAATTTTGAGGAAGAAAGGTCTGCCACTATCAAGTTATTAATATAATGAAAGGCCTGTCAATATTGTTTGCATCTCCGAGGGGTAAATTTGTTATTGTCTTATGAATTTGAATTATCTGGTATTGGAAGTACATTGGTTGACTATGTCTAGCCTATCCTTTAGATATATATGTTGCACCTGTATTATCATAACAGATAGTGGATTTGAGCTTTCATTTAATTATGTGGCTTCTATATATGGGATTAAGCAATCAGTATGTAGCCTGGAGTTATGTGCAATGATAGCCGATTTTCATATTCCAAAAATTTAAATGACGTGTGCATGGCAATTTGCTGGTGAATAACAATATCTCTAGAAGTTTCTAATCTCTACACCTGAATGTTTTAGTTATTTATGTAACTCAATTTCTCAGTTCTAAGCATAGTTGGAAGAAACATACTGTAACCTATTTTTAAATTTTAGCTGTCGGCATAAAATTGGAGATGTCTTATGCACTTCATTGAGATGGTATGCATGTTAGATTAAGCTATGCTAATCATTTTTAGCCTATAGAAACATTTGTATATTTCTCTTTTCATTTTTCTTGTTTGATTGGGAGAAATATTTTCTACTGACGTTGTACAAAATGTTAAAGAGTTTAGAATACAGGGAATTTCAAGACGGATGTAAATGGAGCTGTTTATTTTCAGTATCTTGTTTGTCTTGTGCTATCGTTAGTTCACATAACTTTTTATGTCACACATACTTACTGATTAGGTGTTCTGTGCATTTGTAGCTATCTGCTTTGCTTGGAGACATAGGTTTGAATATCCGTGAAGCTCATGTATTCTCCACAAATGATGGGTATTCTCTGGATGTATTTGTAGTTGATGGCTGGAAATCAAAGGTAAGAAGGGTAAATCAAAAATATTTTTTTCCAGTAAAAAAAATAAAAAATATTTGCGCTTCCATTAATTTTTGAAGGCATTATCCACTATCTGTCTGTAAAATCATTCCAGAAATTTCAAAACCTTGTGTTGGATGTGTAGTATTCTGATGTACAGAAAGTACATCTTCCTCATTGTCATCAGGAAATTTTGTACTCTGTTATTGTATGGTATTTTGCACAATGGTAATCGTGCTGAAAATCTGTTGATTTTAATTACATATAGAGTTGAAAACCTATTAGGTGTTATTTTCCTTATTGTTCTACATCATGATCCAGTTGTCTTTTTTTAGAAGATTTGTAAGTAAACACTCACTGCTATTTGTTATTTTTAGACTCGTTTAACCTCAGGCATAATCATTGCCCACCCAACCAAAGACGAACATCTATCGTCTCTCCCAAGCATCCAACTAATATATATATCTACACATTTTTTTATCTGTTACATGTCATTAATGAGATCATACATCTCATAATATATATGCAAGAGGTGCCCTTTCACCAAGGGACACCTCTCTTAATAATATATATTAAATAATTATATTAATAGAATATAATATTAATATATCAAATTATAATATAGTTAAATATAATAATTATATTGTCAATATAATATAATAACTATACAATATAATTATTATTATCACATAATAATCATATAATAATAGCAATAATAATATATAATATAATATAACTATAATAATGTAATTATATTATCTCACAATAATAATATAATCACAACCTTTGTGATGTCTATGTCGGCCTGTGGATTCTCACCACAGCTATAATAAAATCAGCACTCCCTCTTAGCTAGGGAGGAATCCTTCTCGATAATAGATAATCGACCATTGTCTTAAGTGATGCAATGCATCACTTGAGATGATCAGATGCCTTCAGGTTTGTCCTCCTGATGCTACCTTCAAACACTATTGGATGGAGAATGGAATACAACTAATGTTGCTGTATTAACAACATGTCACATTCTTCTATATTCACATTTAACATGGTGTGAACCCAAGCCAGGTGGATCTTAAGTGCCAAAATCTACTAATGAGAGTTGCAGCAACATGGCTTGCATTGAAAGAAAAAAGATCCAAAGTCCCAATAGAAAAGGATGAGGTAAATTCCAATTCTTTTAATGTGAAGGATAATAGTTGGATGGAAAGAGAAATTAAAATAGTAAACCCTATGGAAGATAAGAGTGTAGTTGGAAGTGAAGAAGAAGATGAATAGGAAAACGAGAGGTTGGAAGAGGAGATCCAAAAGATTGATAGTTTGGTGCAAATTGAAATTGATGAATCCCATGATGTTCCTGCTAACAATATTTTAAATGTAGAGAAGAATGAGTTTGTAGCAGAAACATTTTTTTTGAAGACAATGGAAATATGGAACACTATGTTGTAGCTGAGGATGATAAAGGAAAATATGTTGTAGTTGTAAGAAAGGTAATCCATTACATTCATGTTGAACAAGAGAATACCTATGACTTCCTAGAGTTCGATAGTGCAACATTGTTCGAGCTAGATTACATTCAAAAGGGAAGAAAGAGAGGAAAGATGAAAGAAGGAAGAGACATACAGGCGCGGACTAAGGTAAAGAAAAGCATTGAAGCAAACAAGGAAGAATGGTGGATTCAACATCAACATATGGTTTTCAAATGTTCATGAGCTTCCCTCATGAAACATTTGTTCTGACCCAGGGTGTTTGATGCAGGAGCATTGAGGGTGTAAGGGCAATCTTGTATCAACCAAAAAAAGAGAAAAAAAAAGAAGAAAAAAGAGGAAAAAAAGAAGAAAAAAATGAGAAAAAAATCATTTACACTTGAACCTTACTTAAACTTAGTTGGCAAATTCTAGTTATCATAAAATTACTTTTTGTAACTGTTCACTTAAAAAGTGCATAGAATTATATTAGGTGGCATTTTAGAAGATGGAAGAAAGTTCCATATTTAATAATTTGCTTTAGCATTTATTAAATTACGTCATGCAATTAATATTTGTAGCAGGGTAGTTATATCTACTCTTTCCAAACTTTATCCCACATTAGTTGTGATTGTAATCTCTTGGGTGGCAAGTTGGCAAGTGCCTACATAAGCAAGGAATGTGACCATTTGCAAGGAGCTCTGTTCTTCAAGAAGTTGTAGTAATGATCTCTTGTTGTAAGAGGTTGTAATAATCTGATCTTGTTATGTTGTAATGATCTCTTGTTGTAAGAGGTTGTAGTGATCTCAATTTGTAAGAAGTTGTATGGATCTCATCCTTAAGTATTTAGGAGCATTGTAAGCATCTTCAAGCATATTATCAATCTATGCTTTATGTGTTAATATTTCAGACTTTGAAAGGAAAAATTCAATCTATAGATGATCTTTTAGAACTAAAAATTCAATCTATAGATGATCTTTTAGAACTAAGATTTAGGCCCTTTCCAAAATATAGAAGAATAGATAATACCCGGTTTTGAAGTCTGCTGCAGAGTCTCCTTGATGATGCCTTCCAATCTGCTGCTATAATTCAACCTCTATGTCTGCTTCAATTTGTCCTCCAATTCTGCTATATTTCGTCCTCCAAATCTGCTTTGTATTGTCCTTTAAGTTCACTATATATTGCGCTTTTGGTCTGCTATTCTTCCTCTAGGAATGACTAATTTTTAGTATGAATTGTTACTGCTATGGATCAGATTAGAATGGATCTGCTTACCTGTTGTTATGATGCGAATTAGGCAGACACGTTATGTTTTTGATGCTAGCTTTATTCACACCATAACTCCACCTTTATATGCATTGAAGAGGTGCGACTCTTCCTTATTAATGCAGCGGACTTGCTCAAGCAAGTCGGCCAGATATATAATATCCAATGTGCAAGTCGTCCCTCCTTAACAAATATAATATTTAATATGCAAGTCGTCCCTCTTGCCAATTATAATAATTTATGTGCAAGTCGTCCCTCTTGACAAATATAATATTTAATATGCAAGTCGTCCCTCTTGCCAATTATAATATGATATGTAATATAATAATATGTATAATAAGTAGCATACTTATTATTATCTAAATATACATAGTATTAATTTGATCTTTTCCAATACAATAATATTAACAATTATTTGCAGTGTAATTTATCTTTGTCTCAAGGCCACAAATGTTAACATTATGAAACATTTTTATTTTCTCATTGTCTGTACGTTGTTACGTGTTTGTGTATGAGTTTGTAAGGGTGTTTAGGCCCTTCATCAAGTGGTAACAGAGTATGTGTTGATTGTTTAAGGGGAGTACCCTTCATCATATCCTTTTCTCTTCTCTTTTTAAACTGATGCAAAATTCTTCTATTTATTTGAAAGAAATTATTCCACAACAACAATGGTAGGTTTATAATTCCCAAATACATAAATAATTCCATCAGTGATGAACAATTACTAATGAAATCTCTATGGAATCCAAGAAATTAGTTATATAGTCTATATTTGTGAATAGTCGATGCTAAATTAGAACATACCAGTTGCATTGGTTTTATTGCTATCAACAACAGAGTCTCAAACTTACGACAAACCTCAAAATGACTACTTTTTGTCGTGTAAACCCTTATTCAAGTTGCATTGATGAATTACCAGGCTGCGAATTGCCAAAAGGCTTGTTTGATTTGGTTGGAGGGAAATCTGTTGTGATGAAGGCCCAAATCGGATACTTCCAGAATAGCTATGTTCCCACGACTTGCTGCTACAGTTCCACGACTTGCTGTGCTAATAATATCATTAATCGATAACCCGTGTTGGGGTTGTGTCCAAAACAACTGTTGCTACAGGGGGTTCATCCAGTACCAGGCATGCAACTTGCAAAGCTAGAGAGTAAAAATAATAAAATCATAAACTTGGAATCAATTCTTTTCTCCCATCGAATTCCTTATAAATTATCCTCTTCTGAAAAAAGTTGCGATCCCTTCACAAAATCCTTGATTTTAGGTGATTTTCGAATTAAATCACCCAGCATGAATATTTTGCCTAGTAGTAAAAAGATGGGTAACTTAAAGTGGCCCCATTAATGATCTTAATGAATAATTAGATATATTTAAGACAAACTTTAGCTTTTTGGTCCTTTTCCCCAATTATTCAATTATTCCCTCTTATTCGTTCAATTTTACTAACCTCGGGAATGAGGAAGACTAGGAAAATTCTCCTCCAATTGTTGTCATACGGAAGGGGACATTACAGTCCTCCCTTCTCGGGATTGCGGGTCCTCTATCGATCACAAATTTGGATGATGCAAAAACTCTTCACCTTGCCATGTTGCATCCTGAACTGGTAAGTCCTAGTTTACTAGATATTCCCGGACCACCTTGTTTCTCAACTTCCTCTCTCTCCAATTAGTAATACCTTCAGGAACTAATACCAAATTTCCTTCTTTGTCAAGTGGGGGCAGCTCTTGAGATGCAACTGTGTGTTGGCCCAATACCTTCTTGAGACATAAAACGTGGAACACATTATGTATTTTGCTACCCTCTGGCAACTCCAACTCATATGCAACCTACCCAACTCTCCTCAGTACCTTGTAAGGCCCATAAAAACATGGTTTTAGTTTTTCTGCACCACCCTTCCTCAATGTGGATTGCCTGTATGGTTGGAGGTGCAAGAAAACAAAGTCCCCAGCGTCAAATGATCTCTCAATTCTATGCTTTTCTGCATACATTTTCTGTTGATTTTGAGCATGTTGAATGTTATCTTTCAGTGTCCTGAGAATATCCTGCCAACTCTGAAATGTCTCCTTTGCATGAGGGACCTTACTATCATCAAATGCGAAGTCTACAAATGATAAAGCATCATACCCGTACAAGGCTTCGAATGGAGACATGCCAATTGCCACATGAAAGGTAGTATTGTAACAATACTCACCTAAATGAAGCCATCTAATCCAAGCACGCTACTGTCCTGAAACATAATTTGTAAGATAGCCCTCAATCCACTTGTTTACACTTTCTGTCTGTCCATCCGTTTGAGGGTGGTAGCTGGCACTTGGCATTAATTTTGTTTCCGCCAATCAGAACAACTCTTGCCAAAACATAGTGATGAATCTGTTGTCCTGATCACTAACAATGGTCTTAGGTAGACAATGTAACTTGAACACCTCTTTGAAAAATAAATCCGCAACCTGAGGTGCTGAATAATCTATAGCAATGGCAAAGAAATGAGAATATTTTGTCAAGTTGTCCACAACTACAAAGATACAATCTTTCCTCTGAACTCGTGGAAGCCCTGTAATGAAATCCATGGATATTCCTTCCCATTTTTGTGCAAGTATAAGCAATGGTTAAATAAGGTTTGCAAGATAGGTGTGCTCTGACTTCTTCTGCTGACATGTCAAACACTCTCTGACATGCCGCAACACATCATCCTTAAGACCTTTCCAAGAGAATCTCTCACGCACCTGATTATATGTTTTGAAAAAACTTGGATGTCCTACTAGAGGGGCATCATGCAACGCCCTCATAACCTTGTTCTTCAATTTAGAACCTAGTACAAGATAGATTCTATTCTTATAATAAATCACATCATCCACTATAGAATACCTATCATCCTATACCCGTCCATCAACCAAATCACAAGAAAATGTGATTTTGGAATACTGGGCCAACAATTGACATATCCAATCAGATGAAATCTCAGTAAGAGAGCAAAGGGCGGGTTTCCTGGAAAGAGCATGAACAATAATATTCTTTTTCTCCTTGATGTATTCAACATCAAAATTGTACGCCTAAATCTTGCTTACCCATTTTTGTTGCTGTTCATTGAGATCTTTCTATTCCAAGAAATACTTAAGAATGTTGTGATCAGTCCTAATAACAAATTTTGCACCCACTAAATACTGCTTGAACTTAGCTAGCGCGTGTATGATAGCTAGAATCTCTTTGTCATAAGTGGAGTACAACGTCTTTGGATCTCTGAGTTTCTTGCTCTCGAATGCAATAGGATGCATATTTTGCATCAAAACTGTGGCAATCCCTTGTCCTGATGTATCACACTCAACAACAAACGGTTGTGTGAAGTCAGGTAGTGCCAACACTGGACATGTGCTCGTGACCTCCTTGACCTTTTCAAACATCACCTGTGCTTCATCAGACCAATGAAATGCTCCTTTTTTTGTAAGATCTGTCAAGGGTGATGCCAACTGTGAGAAACCTCGCACAAATCTCCTGTAGTAATGACACAAACCCAAGAATCCCTTCAATTCATATATGCTCTTCGGAGGTGGCCAATTTAAAATTGCCTGTATTTTCTCTTGGTGTACCTTACCATCAACTCTGGTCACATGTCCTAGATAAAGAATCTTAGTCATTTCGAACTCACATTTCAAAGACTTCTCAAATAGCGACTGTACCTCCATGATGCTCAAAACCACATCCAAACATTGCAAATGATCATTCCAAGTCTTGCTGTATATCAATATGTCGTCAAAGAAGACCAAAACATATTTCTGCAATTGCTCACAAAAGGTGTGCTTCATGCAAGATTGAAACTTTGTTGGTGCGTTTGTGACTCTAAACAACATGCCAAGGAACTCGAAGTGACTGTAATGACAAAGCAATCTTATGTATATCTTCTTCTCGGACACTAATTTGATGATAGCCTAAATGAAGATCGATTTTAGAAACGTACACGACCCTGTGTAACTCATCTAGAAGCTCATTGATCTTGGGAATGGGGTACCTGTTCTTTATGGTGTTCTTGTTTAGGGCTCTGTAGTCTATGCACATGCGTAGCGTTCCATCCTTCTTGTTGATCAATACAACTGAAGAAGCGAAAGGGCTGGAACTAGGACGTATGCGGCCAATTTTTGGTAGTTCCTTGATTGTTTTTTCAATTTCCTCTTTAAAATGGCATGAGTGTCTGTAGGGCGTAATGATAACTAGCTTCCCGCCCTCCTCAAGCTCAATGACATGCTCAAACCCATGATCAGGTGGATGACCAGGAAGAGTATCTCCAAACATTGCACTATGCTTATCCAACACAGTGTGGATATCAACATGATACTGTGGTTCACTGCTAGGGGAAGATTTGCTGGATACAAAAGATTGGGCTGACCACTCCACATCATCATGCCTAAATAGAGCCTCCATCCTCCTTGCCAAAACCACTCTTGGACCGCCATTTGCCATAGCCTTAAGCACAGTTTCTTACCATCAACCATGAATTCCAACTGCATTTGCTTGAAGTCCTGAACACACTGTTCAAGTGACTCTAACGACTGTAGACCCAAAATGGCATCCACATTACTAAGCCCAAGTACAAAAAGTCACTTGTTAAAGTGTAGTCTCTAATCTGAATGCTCAACTAAGGAATCACTTTGGTGCAACTCAAAGGAAAACTATCAACGACTATGACACTGAATCCTGGAAATTCCTCAATCTTAAGTCCACGTTTCATCACTAACCCCTCATCATTGAAATCATGAGTGGCTCCACTGTCTACTTGGCAAACCATTCGCTGTCTCTTAAGAACACCTTCTAGTCGGAAAGGACGACTACAAGGTACTCTAGATAAAGTGGCAATGCGCAAAGTCTCTTTGACTGTAGTATCCCCAATTCTATTTGCGTCTGATTTTGTGCATCATCTTTATCAGTATTGACCTCATGCTCATCCTGATTCTCACCATCAGAATGGAGCCAATCAAATGTACCTTTCCTTTTCCAAGGCGACGATGACCCGACTCCCATGGCTCCTTGCAAGAGAAAAATAATTTCCTCCTTAGTTCATTTCTGGATTCTTGTTCAGCTTTGGAAGGCATGTTCTTTTGCTGATTAAAAATTTTCTTATCAGATTTCCAGGGGCTGAAACTTTTCTTTGGTGGCTGATTGGATGATGTGAAATCCAATTCAAGCACTAAACCAATGACGTCATCTAGAGAACTAGGTTTATGAGTCTTAACCAAACCTTTCAACTTGTCACTTGAGCCTTCTTCAAAAAGCATCACGACTCTTTTCTGTGGCATATTAGGAACCATTACGGAATTTATTTGAAACTCATTGATGTAAGTTTCCAAATGTCCTAAATGTTTCTGTTGGGCCAATTCCCTGTAATAGACCTCTATATCTTTTCTGTCAAAGTGAGTAATCAACCTTTTAACAAATTCTTCGTAGGAATGTATCATAACATGATCCTGGGAAACTAATCCATGGTGCCACCACTCATATGCTAATCCCTCCAGGTGCTTGGTAGCAAACTGTATTGCCTTTTCCTCTTCCGCGGGCTTGAGTGCCAAGAATGTGTCTAACTTATGAACCCATGACCTTGCTGATATACCTTCGGTTCCATTAAAGGTTGGTATAGAAATTTTATTGAAAGCATCCTTATATTCCGCAGTTTCAGTTCCTTGCCTAACTTGCCCTCTACACCTCCTGTCTTGCCTTTCCAAACAATTTCTAGCCTTGTCCTTACGCTGGTTCATGAACTGATTTAAATTAATTAACTGTCTTACATCAGCTGGAAGCTGCATGTATTCAACACGACCTTCCAGAATATCATTTGTGATGTGTGTCTCCGCTTCCTCTTTCTCCGGAATTGGTTCTCTTTCAACTTGACGAGGTAATGGACGATTAGACCTTGTATCTGCTGTCCTCACAACATTAGAAGCTGCTTTGTATTGTTTCCCATGTCTGGCTTCATTTCTGCTGTATTCACTACTAGAACTTTTTGATCTTGTATGATCAACTTTCAATTGCCCCATAGTTGTGATCATTCTATCCTAGAATTGTTGTAGCATTTGTTGCTGCTATTGGGTAAAAATTGTCAGGAAATCATTGATTTGATTGTTCATATCCCTAGGTGGGCTTTCTGCTCTTCTTTCTCCCATCTCTGTTTCAACTGGGTTACTTCCAACTCCTTCCACTTGCTGTCCAGACCGACTTCTTGTGTTGTACCTGTGCGGTTCAAACCTTCTAGAGTGCATAGAGCCACCTTATACTGACATGCATTTGATTAGGGTAAAAAGCACTCATAATTTCTGACATGCAACTGATATAACCCTGCAGGCTGGCAGGATTTTTGGCTCTGATACCACTGAAATATCCTTTTCTCTGTCGTTTTAAACTTATGCAAAATTCTTTTATTTATTTGAAAGAAACTATTCCATAGCAACAATGGTAGGATTTTTAATTCCCAAATACATAAATAATTCATGCAGTGATGAACAATAACAAATGAAATCTCTTTGGAATCCAGGAAATTAGTTTTATAGTTTGTATTTGCAAATAGTTGATGCTAAATTAGAACATACCAGTTGCATCGGTTTTATTGGTATCAACAATGGAGTCTCAGACTTACCGGAGACCTCAGAATGACAGCTTTTTGGCGTACAAACCCTTATTAAAGCTGCAATGATGAATTACCAGGCAGCGAATTTGTAATGTCCCCATTTAGTGATAACAATATCTTCTTCCAGTTTTGCCCAAAAATCTCACTCTCTTTCCAGACCTCAATATAAAGACATTATATCAAACAGTTTAATGGTGTGCATATAATTCATTCCACTTTGTAGCTTTGAGGAAGTTAGGGGATTCAGCAAGATTTCAAGAATTTCTCCAATGTCGAATCAAGTGTAGAAATAAGTATATGATACATTCAGAAGTAACTGTGCACTTGACTTTTATTGTCAACTTCATAATTAGAATTTCCCTATAGTAATTCCCTCTTATTTAGAAATGCAGAGATTATATACTTGTTCTTTAGTTGTTGTAATGCTTTAAGATTCTGTCATCACTCAACCAGAAATGGATGTGCTTAAACTCAAGACACAAACTCTTCAGAATTTTATGCCAATATCAGACCCAAATATCTCTGTAGATGCTATGATGAAATGTCTCAGAGAACTCTACATCATACCGTACTATACCTCCCAGCAATAGACTTTCTTTACTAAATGTCCTTGTGATTGAGTTAAGGATGTCTTGAATGATTTATGAGTTTCACTCCTCCCTTAATAATATTATTTCTTAATCCTATTGTCTTCAGCCAATCTACAAATGATATGAAGTAAATGGGAATTTGATGACAAGTCTTAACTCTATGTCTTGCTGCAGAGATAATTTCTCCTGCTGATCAATGATAGGTATCATTTTCTTTGTGTTGTATAGTTACCGACTGTAATGCTAATTTGATGCTGAGTGTGTATGATTTGCTTGATTGGGATTATAGGGTGCTGTCTCTATTCAAGTCTGCTGCGATTTTCTTTACAAATGTCGTTTTAATACCCAAGGTGTTGATTGGATATTATTATATGTGCTGGGTCTTCGATGATTATTTTTATTTGATGTCAATAATTTCTTGGGCTGCCCTCGCTTCTCCTTTTAAAGTCGACCTCCTTTTTATGGCCTCCCCCATTACTGACGGTAGGTAGGACCTTCTATAACCACATATAGATACGTCTCTTGGCCGAAGGAGTGGGTCTTTCCCTTCATGCCCTTTACATATTAGATTTGTATTTTATGAATCTCGCCATTCCATTAAATTGTCGATTTAGGCAACTATATAAATAACCTTTTGGATTATTTAATGGTTTCTATAATACTTGATTCAAGCTTTGTATCCATTAATTGTATTGACTAATGGAACTAAGATTTAATATCGTCCTTGTATTATTTGCTACTACGATATTATGATTATAGAGTTATATAATTTATTTAATGATATTATCATTAGTTTAATATCTTATATTATAGATGAATTTAAAAAGGGGAGCATGATGAGGGAGAGGCGGGAGCAAGTTTGGAAGCAACGGTCACCTGCAAATTTCGAAAGGGTAGAAAGAGTGCAAACACAAGCACGATCGGGTTTCCGAGCACATCCAAGGTGGGTTTACAGTGGCCAAGCTCACAAAAGCTGGCCTCTAAATTATCGAAATCAAAATAGGTGGAGTATGAAAAACCCAAGTGATGGGCACAATGAATGTAATAGATTTCAATACCCAAGGCGCAAAACCTACGGGAATGGCAGGAGATGGTTGAATTTACACAATGTCCCAATGGAATACTGGGATGAAATAACCCTAGAACAAATAGGGAATAAAATAGGGTCCTTTATAGCTGCCAAGGAAGTGATAAATGCAAAGGATGCATCAATCCACCCGAGAATCTTAATCAGATTAGAAAGTAATAACCCAGTTCCTGATTTTATTACCATTGGAACAGAGCATGGAATATGGAAGCAAAAGATTGAAATCTGGAAGGCGAGGAGCCCCAGACTAAGTCGACACAAGAGCAGAATGATTATCAGAAGAAGGGGAAAGGGCTGGCAAAAGATGAACTCTTAGACAAAATAGAACATGCATGTTTGGGTAAATAAAGATTTACAGTGGACTTATTGGCAAACCAGTTGTGTGGTCTAGATCGGGGTCAGTCCAATACCCCAATCTGGAGGAAGGACTACAAAATTGCTAGAGAGGAAGCTAATTCAAGAGATTTTCAAAATACAATATGAGGAAGAGGATAGGTTATCAACACAAATGGTTAAGGAAACCCCATTTCCCCTCTCCGAAGAAAGATATAAGGTAAAATGCACCCAAAGGGACCTAACACAAATATGGGGTAACCTAAAACCAAAGGAAATAACTCCGAAGGATAATAGGGCAAGCATAGGAGAAATTGCAGCCCTTCCTCAGATCATCCCAGAGACGGCAAGATTCTGTGAAGGATACAAATCTATAGAAAGACAAGAAGGTGTCAGGGCAGTGATAGAGTTCTTAAACCCGAGGCAGGAGACAACAAATCAACAAAGGTCACAAGAGGACCTGGGTGAACAAGAAGATGACAATTTACTTTTTAAGGACATTGAGATATCCCCAATCAGAAATCTAGCAAAATCCTTTGAAAGTAATAAGGATAGTGAGGATGATTCGGAAGATTGGGATTCAGATTCAGTGGATAATGAGGAGGCAGGAGGCCTAAATGATTTGGGTTTCTTGGAAACACAAGGGGTGATGGAAACTAGAACAGTTACACAAACAACCTCTCAACTTCTGAAGCCAAGAGTAGGGGAAAAGAAAAAGAGAGGTGCAAAATCAAACAAGGTCAAGTTAGCTATTGCAGGGAGTGCTTCTGACCAAACAAAAATCTTTAGATCGGGAAAAGGCTATGCCTTTTCACGGGAATTATGAAACTCCTATCGTGGAATGTCAGGGGCTGCAATGCCTCTGACAAATTACGTTTGATCAAGCGATGTTTTGATCAAACGAAACCAGATCTTATCCTATTACAAGAAACAAAAATTAAGCAGGAGGACCGGGAAATGTTTGAAAGAAAGTGTGGAAGATGGAAATGTTCAATGGAGGCACAAGGGGCCCCTGCAGGGCTAGGGGCCTTATGGAATGATGCAACATTAGAGGTGACAGTTCGGCAAGCTGAACAAAATTGGCAATGGTTACAAGTGGATTCGAAACAACTTAGTTGCACTATCTCAGTTTTTAATATCTATGGTCCGAATAATAGAAGGACGAAAAGAAGAATGTGGGAAAGGCTGACAGCAATCATTAATGGATTGCAGGAGGAGATGGTGATTCTAGGAGGTGACTTCAATGCAATCTTAAAACCAGAGGATAAAAAAGGGGGGAAAGGATGGAGCAACGATAGTCAAAAAGACTTTAGTAACTTTTTTAATGACAGTGGTTTGATAGAGGTGCCCTTTAGAAAAGGAGAATTTACATGGACCAACCGAAGATCAAGATTTTTAAATATTGCAGAAAAGCTAGAAAGATATTTTTTGGCTGGAAATTGGGCAGATACACTATGGACTTGTGAAGCAGAGATTCTTCCTTTCCAAGGCTCAGACCACTTTCCAATTTGTCCAAGAATTCAAGATGAGAACACTCCAGAAAGATGTCCTTTCAAGTTTGAGGCGATGTGGTTCCAAGCAGAGGGTTTCCCTGAGATGATAGCCAATTGGTGGATAACGGCTCCAAAAAGAATAGGTAACAAAGCTTTCATTTTCTTCAAAAAGTTACAATTTATTAAAGAAAAACTTGAAATCTGGAATAGGGAACATTTTACAAATATATTTGAAGAAAAACTTAAAGTAGAGGCGGACCTCCAAAGTTTAAGCTTAAAGGCGATTGAAAATGGAATGTTAGAAGCATACTTCCAAGAGGAAACCCGCCTAAGAAAGGAACTGGAGCGCTGGTTAGCCAAAGAGTAAATTTTCTGGAAACAAAAATCAAGGGAATCCTGGTTGAAAGCAGGTGACAGGAACACAAATCTCTTTCATAACTCTGAAAATTAGAAGAGCTAGAAATAAGATTTTCAATATTCTAAGTAGTCAGGGTGTAAAAGTGGAGGATAAAGAGAGTATAAATAAGGAAGTGGTGGCTTTCTTCTCAAAGAAGAAAAACCTAGCTGATTGTGAGGAAAGGAGGATTGAAGAAGTTTTATCCGTGATCCCGGCAGTGGTTTCAGAGGAAATGAACAAGAACTTAATCGCCCCAATAACTAGAGAGGAGGTAAAAGCAGCTCTGAAAGGAATGGGAGGTGACAAAGCACTAGGTCCAGATGGCTTTCCAGCTCTTTTTTTTCAGAAATTTTAGCACATATTGGGAGAAGATCTGTGGGAGGTGGTGGAAGAATCCCGCACAGGTTGATTTATACTCAAGGAGATTAATTCCACCTTCATAGCTTTGCTTCCGAAAAAAGATGAACAAATATCCTTTGAGGATTTTCGACCTATTGCATTATGTAACACAGTTTATAAACTGATTTCTAAAGTGATGGCAAATAGACTAAAGACTGTCCTACACAAGGTCATTTCGGAGGAGCAGAGTGGTTTCTCCCCTGGAAGATCAATCTTTGAAGGAATTATAGTAGCACATGAGGCAGTTCCCTCAATAAGAATGGCTAAATCACAAAAAATGATGGTAAAACTGGATATAAAAAAGGCATATGATGATGTAGATAGAGGTTTCTTGTTGAAGGTTTTGAAAAAGTTTGGGTTTGAGGAGGGCTGGATCCAATGGGTGGCAATTTGTATTGAAACTCCAATGTTCCCAGTGTTAGTTAATGGAAGCCCACAAGGCTTCTTCCTACAAGAGAAAGGAATTAGACAAGGGGACCCCCTTTCCCCTTTTTTGTTTATAATATTGGCAGAAGTGCTTGGGAGATTGATTGGGGAAAAAAGAACTACAGGACAATGGAAAGGCATACAAATCACAGACGGGGTAGAAGCCATGACACACCTTCAATTTGTTGATGACATCTTTTTAGATGGGGATGCCACAGAACATGAAGCTAAAATTATGAAGGAAACTCTAGAGATATATGGACAGGTGTCTGGACAACACATTAACTGGAAAATGTCAGAGATTTTCTTTTTCAACACTCCACATCAGAAATAGATTGAAATTGGGAAAATTTTGGGGATGAAACAAGGACTACTACCTAATAGATATTTAGGAATCCCTTTCTTTAAAGGCAGCAATAAAGCAGAATTATGGAAAGACTTGACAGAGAAATGCCTCAAGAAGATGGAAGGTTGGAAAGGAAAATGGTTGTCTTCTGCTGGAAGGATTTTGATGTTGCAAACTGTGATCTCAGCAATACCTGTGTACTCAATGATGTGCCTTGACATTCCCAAAAAGGTTTTAAAAATAGTAGAACAAAAGATGAGACTTTTTTTTGGAATGGAGCAAATTAAGATGAAAAAATTCCCCTCATGGCTTGGGAACAGATATGTAAGCCAAAAGCTAAAGGAGGGGCAGGGATTAGAAACTGGCATCATATGAATAAGGCCCTAGGAGCGAAGCTAGTCTGGAGCATGTATCGACAACCAAATCAATACTGGGCAAGAATCCTTCAAGCCAAATATATGGACTCAAGGGATAATGATAGGATTCTAACTATCAAAAATCCCCCAAAAGGTTCCACAATATGGAATTTCATTCTGTCTTGCAGGGAGGTAATCACAAGTCATTTATCTTGGCAAATTAGAGATGGCACAAAAGCAAACTTCTAGGAGGACTCGCGGGATGGCTATAAGGCTCTAAAAGATTATGGAATCTACCAAGAATTACAAAATCACTTCTCAGAGAAATGGGGTGGGAAAGTTAGTGACTATTTTGAAATGCAAGAGGGACCTGAAGGTAAACTGTATAGTTGGAAAAGTGTGGAGCTGGAAGTTTTGACAGAACAACAAAAAAAATTAATGAGAACAATATTTGAAAACTGAAAATTGAAAATAACAGGCAAGATGGATAGGCTAATTTGGTGTGGGCCTCTTTCTGGAAATTATGCAGTAAAATTGGGATACAGGCTCATTGAGGGAATGGAGGATTCAAAATTTGAATCGCAAGACTTATACTGGCACCAAGATGTTTTACCAAAGGCAGGAGTTTTTTCTTGGTTAGCTTTTGAAGGAAGAATTCTAACAATAGAAAGAAGGAAACAAATGGGAATGACTGGTCCAACTAGGTGTAGGCTATGTGAAAAGAATGAAGAGTCAGTGGATCATTTACTGGTCCAATGCAAATTTACAGAAAAATGTTGGGATCATGTGCAAACAAAATTAGGATGGATAGGGCCAAGAGAACAAATTGTTAAAGGAATTATGGATGGATGGCCAAGACTGATTCAAAAATCAACCCTCTCCGGCATATGGTTAGTCATCCCCTCTTTGGTTATGTGGGAAATATGGAAAGAAAGAAATAAAAGGATTTTTACAGGGGAAAAGGAATCCATAAGGAGAGTGATATACAAGATTAATCATTTTATTGAAGAGGTAATGTGATCCTCAGCAACAAGGAAGCAAGCTTTGAAGGTCCCTTTCACAAAGCAGGATAGTGATATTCAAAAGGTTTGGCCAGGGATAAGATTTAAATCCTTGTCAGGAGCTCTAGTAACAAAACCAAAGCAGAAAAAGGACAAACAAACTATATGGAAGTGTCTAGAAGAGGGATGGTCAAAGGCAAATTTTGATGGGGCAGCACAAACTAACCCAGGCCGGTCTGGAGCGGGTTTCATATTCAGAAATTCTAGAGGGAAAGTAATTCTAGTTGGAGCACTGAGATTGAAGGATGGGACAAATAATGAAGTTGAGTGTAAGGCAGCAATGATAACAATAAAGGTAGCCAAAGAGAAAGGCATTAAAAAACTACACCTTGAAGGAGACTCACTGATAATAACACAGGCTATTGCTAAGATGTCTATCCAAGCATGGCACTTACAAAACTATATAGAAATAATCAGAGACGACTTAGCTTTTTTTGATGACTTCCGAGTAACTCGCATTAAAAGAGAAGGCAATAAGGAGGCGGATATCATGTCAAAGTGGGCCACATCATAGAGGAGGTGGAGAAACTGCATTGTGAATGTTTTGAAAGCGGGAATGATGGGACATTCCCTCTTCAATAGCTTTTAAGGCGCCGTGCAGACTGAAGTAAAGGAAATAAAAATACGTGTCTAGCAAATATGAATGACATCATCACCAAGATAGCCAAAAAAGGAAAAAAAGGATCTCAAATGATTATTACAAAAGGAATGAGCAAATCTTTAATAAGATAGTTGTAGTGACGACGGGTTAGTTGGAGAAAAACATGGAAGATGATGACAAGACAGAAGGAAAATATTTGGACTACACGAAATGAATGAAGTAAATGCTCGCACTAGCAAGTAGCTTATAAAATCAGAAAAGAATCCAGGAAACATTCACATTGTAAGTTTTAACAAGGCAGAACAAGGGAAGAATGGATTTAAGGATGGAGCCAAATTTTACTTTTAAGACGCTGAAGTAGCAGAAAGGCTTGTTCGGCCCTGTCGAGAATTCCGTTTGAAGAAGATGCTACTCATCCCCACAAAGCCGGTGATAGCAGCAGTGCAGGAAGTTCTTGGTCCTCTGTTTAAAGAGGACAATCGAAGATGGAAGCTACAGGTAGATATTGCAGCAATGGTGATGGCGTGGGGTTTGGAAATTGGAGAGCATGAGGAGAACGTGAAACAGGTGATGAATTCTTTGTTTGAAGCTACTTTAACAACGGGAATGGACTCTCTTCTAGAATGGGCCCATCGAGGATGGGTGCTTGATTACAATGGGATGTTCAATGATGAAGAGGAAGGAAGTGAGATGGGCATCATTCCTTTTGTGAATTGGCCAAAAAGGGTGCGGAAAGATGAATACACGAGGGGAAGAACGGCTTGGATAAAACTTGGGATGGCTATTCGAGAGGCCCAGGCAGCCAAAGCAAGGGTGGTTTTGCCACTAGTCTTCCCAAGAAGAAAGAGGACTGTAAGGCTGAGGAAGGGTAAGGTAAAAACCAGCAATGGGAAGGAAAAAGCCCAAAATTGAGGCCGTGCAATGCAAAAATTTTGATTTTTGAAAAAACAAGAAGAAAGCAGCAAATGCAAGGAATCTTTTTGAACGACACAACTTGGAGGAGGAAGCAGCCGAAGAAAAGAAGAACAAGCTGGAGGTTTTTTGTGGGAAAAGCTTAGTAAAGCCCAGCAATGGAAAATTTCAAGTTCCCGGGTGGAAGTTTTTAAACAGTATACAACTCTGTGTTACCGAGGCAATGTAATGGCCATTATTGTAAATGCTAAGTTTAAAATAGCATATTAGTGATATAGAATTTAAGCTATGGGAAGATATCTTGAAATTGTAAAGGGTAGTTGTAGTAAAGATATGAGTCTGGAAATGACTCCAAACCTATGAATGTAATCATCTTTTATATTATTAATAAAAAAAAACAAAACATCTATTACCGACCAAAAAAAATCAAAATCTTATATTATAGATATTATTATTACTTGTAATGTTAATATCTTATATTTAAATATAGATTATAATATTATTGTCTAATACATATCTTTCATTTCTAATGTTGATTTTAATATTTTACTTATTATATAATTTTATTATATATATTATTTTTATATTAATAATATATTATATGAGTAATATATATTATTATATTATTTATAGTGGTTCATTTATTTATTATATTTTATCATTCAATCCTAGTCTAGATAGGGGACATCACAGAATTGTTGAAAGGCTTCTTCGATTTGTTTGGAAGGGAAATCCGTTGTGATGGAGGCCCAAATCGGATACTTCTAGAACAGCTATGTTCCCATGGCTTGCTGCTATAGTTCCACGACTTGCTATGCTAATAATATCATTAATCAATAACCTCTGTTGGGGTTGCGTCCAGAACAACTGCTGCTACAGTGGTTTCATCCAGTAGAAAGGCATGCGATTTGTAGAGAGAAAATAATAAAATCATAAACTTGGAATCAATTCTTTTCTCACATTGAATTCCTTATAAATTATCCTCTTCTCAAAAAAGCTGCGATTCCTTCACAAAGTCCTTGATTTTAGGTGGTTTCCAAATTACATCACCCACCATGAATATTTTGCCTAGTAATAAAAACATGGGTAACTTAAAGTTCCCCCATTAATGATCTTAATGAATAATTAGATGTGTTGAAATCAAACTTTAGCTTTCTGGCCCTTTTCCCCAATTATTCAATTATTCCCTCTTATTCGTTCAATTTCACTAACCTCGGGAATGGGGAAGGCTAGGAAAATTCTCCTCCATTGTTGTCATACGGAAGGGGACATTACATATAATTTTATCTATTATTTTTCTCTTTACTTTTTTCTGGTTTATTATCCAAATTTGCCAAACTTGCTGATCCCTCAAATGATTTGCTCTTCTTATATCTTACATTTTAGGGGGAGACAACTCTTCATTGCATATCTCTTGTCCTTTCATTAAACTTAATTAATTTGTAATTATATTATTTTATATAAATTTATTTATTTTTATATTTTAATTATTTATTATTAAATCCTATTTCAGAAAGGGGACATTACAACCACACTTATTTATACCATTATTCCAACATTCGAATATTTCCTGATATAACCAGTAGGTTTGATGCTGCGAGGAAAACTGACTGCTCCTTGTTAGCCGTAATCTTGTATGTACGGGAAAGTTATGTAATTAAGTGGTTATGTCTTGGTCGTTACCTACCGAAGGGAAGTGGTTATGTTGCGACGCTTCAGTTGCACCCCTTCGGGTGGCTTATGTACTCTCTCGGTTGGAAGAGGACATGTACATTCTGGTGATAATATGTTATGCGTACATTGATGTAACATGTTTATGATTAATGAAATACCTTATAGTTCTCTGATATATTGTGCACTTATATTATGTGTAATTCTCGTAGTAGTATGCATTAATTCCTGTATACCGTAGGAGGTAAACATTTGGCGTCATTACTAGTCGAATCTGGGAAGTGACTAATGGTGTGAGAATGGGCCAAACCCTCGACGATGGCACCAATAGGGATGATGACGGACCGCGTGAACTCTATGAGGGAGAAAATGCTTTGACCTCGAATTTTGTGATCCTATTTCGGGCGGCAGTTGAGACGTACGTAAGGAGAGAGGTTGCGGAGGCAGAAGTCCTAGAGGGTGCAGTGTGGGATGCTCTCGAAGTGAGCCGGGCGGTCAATCGGTTGTTGGAACACCTTCCTCGTCTACTGGCACAGACATCCTTGGCACAAAGGAACCGAAGGGAAGAAATCGAGAGGGAGCAACGACGGCAACAGATTCTCCGTCATTATGAAGAGAACAATCGCCGCGAGCAAGAGGAACGTGATGGGACCCAGCGAAGGGGAAACAATCACTGAACCTTGACTCTCCTGAAGGGAAAATAAAGAATAAAGAAGACACTTTTGTAATAATGTCAGACTACTGACAAACATGTGTACACGAAGCATGAATTAATACAAAGTGTTTTATTTTCAATATATGATGTTTTGATTTGATGCCCAATCTATTAAATAAAGATATAAATAAGAAAGCACAATCGGGTGAATGGGAGACTGCACAAAGAGCTTTAATCCTTGAACAACAAGTAGAACGCCGACGAAGGCTAAGGCAACTTGCCGAAGGACAACAACCCGAAGGGTCGCCGGAGAGGGACCACAGAGGTTTCACAGAAGGTGCAGAAGCCAAAGGAGAACACTATGCGTCGCCCGAACACCATAGGGAAGGAAATTCAAAGGAGTTGATCGAAGAGACTTGACAGCGGATAGACCTCCTAGAGGAGACCCGACATCGATTAAAGGGTCTGTCGCTCACACCGCGGTCGAAGGTCAGGGAGAACGAAAGGAATGAGAGAGGAGGAACCCATACGGAGGGTGAAGAGATCTACAATAGAAGTGAAGAGGAAACTGATGCGGCTGTAGGTGTTCAGGAAACACAAGCGCACGGTAGTCAAAACATTCTGTTAGGACCGCCCACACCTAACATAAGGGTTCATTCCAGTACACAGACGTACAAAGGGCAGCAGATCTAGTCAAGTACCAACGCGCCAAACACGCCCACCACAGGGGGGAGTTCCGCTACAACTAGTGCAGGTGGACAAACTTAGCCTCCACCGCCGACAACTTTACCAATGGCGACAAATAAACAAAAATTACCCAAGTTCACGGATGACGAAAAGGAAGATCCTGTGAGACACTGTTACACGTGTGAGACCATCTGGTCTGCAAACGGAGTAGCAGACCAGGCAGAGTGGGTAAAACAATTTCCTGCCACTCTGAGAGGGGTAGCCATCGATTGGTACTCCAATGTTGATAAAACAAAAGTAGTTACATGGGATGAACTACGAAAAGCATTTCAAACAGAGTTCCGACTATTAAGAGATAACAATGAGATTGTCTCAGAAATCTACGGAACGAAACAAGGAAAAAAGGAGACCGTGCGTGCTTACGGCCGAAGACTCAAGGAGCTAGTTGGAAAGATGGATAGTCAACCGACGGATGGCCTAAAAAAGTGATGGTTCGTCGAAGGCCTAAAATCCCCCTTGAAGAAGAAGACGAAGATAGTGCCTCCTTCACATACGAAGACGCATATAATCGAGCAATGAACTTGGAGAGCGAACATAAGACGTCCAAAAAGAAGAAAAGTAAGTCATCCTCTGAGGAAGATAACTCTTCAGAGGAGAGCAATAGCGATGAGGAGTCACACAAAAAAGTCCACGCTCTACTGAAGGAGATGGAAAGGATGTTGAAGGAATTCAAGACAATGAAAGGAAGCACAAGCAAAGCGAAGACGAGTTGTGGTGTACAGAATGCAAGGAAAATGGCCACATGAAGGGTTCTTGTCCGATGAAGGCATTTTGTGACATTTGCCAGATTATGGGTCATTCCACCAAGGAATGCCCGTACAACATGAAGGTACAGAACCAACAAGTGCTCTTCACCCAAGAGCAGCCATAACCAACAATGCATCTTCTGGCGGGTACCGAGGCAACTGACGAGGCGGAAGGGGAAACAATAACAACACCAGAAGCATAATAGAATATGATGCCAAATGTCGCCCAATGACCCAGTCTAGGGCATGCAACCAATGGGGTCACTTTGCGCGAGATTGTGGCAAAGGAGACACTCCCTAGAAGCTGTCGTTGGTGTGGCCTCGACGACCACAAAGACGCCAACTGCCCAAAATCCGGCATTAACTGGATAGACATCGAAGGAAGCACGAGTACGGAACACATATTGGCCGTCACTCGAGGGCAAACAAAGCAAGCCACATATCCAGACCCTCATACCGAAAAACAGAGGACGCGGGAAGCCAGAGCAGAGATAGAAAGGGCTATGGAGGCACAAAAGGACACATAGGAGACGGTTGGCACCTCGGACCAAAGGGAGGCAGAACAAAACATTCTACAACAAATGCTGCATATAGAGGTACCAGTGAAACCCAAGACCTTCACACCATGCCTCACTTGGGAACAACGTTGCTAGGTACAATGGCCACACAAACAAACACCACATGTATGGATGTCCTTGGAGGAACTGCAGTAGATCCAATGTTGTTGACCGTGAACAGTGGCAAACACCCTGCAGTGGTCGAGATGGGCATCCTTGGCACCATCTTAATAGATACGATAGTGGATGGTGGGTCATGAGTTAATGTCCTACCGGAGACGTCATGGAAAAAACTAGGAAAACCGACCTTGTGGCCCCCAACCTTCAACCTATTGGGTAAAGATCAACATGGGATCAAGCCCCTCGGGACGTTGATGGCACAACGAGGCACGATTGGCACACAACCATTCATGTTATAATTTGTGGTAATACCACTCAAGAAAAAAGGCTATGACGCCATACTTGGTAGAGGGTGGCTAGTAACGACAAAAGTCAACCATAATTGGAAAATGAACATCCTTTCAATGGAAAGCGGGGGAAGGAAGTTCACCATTGATCTCCGTACCCAGTTGGTGGGTGAGGAAATGGCTTCATCCTCCGAGTCCGAATTCGAAGGGGAACATGACCAAAGGGATGAAGGAAGGAGTAGAATGGAACCAAATGATGAAAGTGTGCTAGAGTTGGAGGAATGCTCTGGGGATTACGCAGATTCAATGAATGGTCTGTTCCATTGGCAAATGGAGGACTATGAGATGTTCACGCTGTCATGCAATATGCTGAGCGTCAAGGAAGAGCCAGACAACTTCCCTCCGGAGTATGGGGAATACAAGGAAGGAAATGCCAAGGTAGATGAAGCCCCAGCACACCATTTTGATGAAACGCATCCTATGCAGTACGAAGAGCCAACAATCAAACCAATGAATCTTAGCAGTGAAACGAAACCCAAAATCATCCTAGTAGGGGATGATTGGAATCTAGTATTGAAAGCAACGACATTCAAAATCTTCATTGAATAGAAAGATGTATTTGTATGGATGTACAAAGACCTCAAAGGAGTACCGCCAGAGTTGTGCGTCCACCGCATACCGCTAGTGCCAGGAGCTGTACCGGTACGGAAGAGACCGTACTGAATGAATAAAAACTATGCTGCCAGAGTTAAGGAGGAGATTGAACGTATGTTGGAGGCGGAGATTATTTTCGAAGTACAGACCAGCAAGTGGGTATCCCCCATTGTCATATCTCTGAAGGAGGGAAATCAAATTCGGATCTGTATAGACTTTCGATGCCTCAACGCAGTTACGGTGAAGGACCCTTTCCCCATCTCATTCATAGACACTATCCTCGAAGAAGTAGCAGGGCACGAAATCCATTCATTTATGGATGGATTCTCGGGCTATAACCAAATATCTATTGCGGAGGAAGACAAGTTAAAGACAAGGTTCGTGGTACAAGACGAGGTATACGCCTACAATAGAATGTCGTTCGGCCTTTGTAATGCACCAGCCACGTTTTAGAGGATCATTCTACAAATATTTGATAAAATGTCAGTAGGTAATTTTAAGCGCTTTCTCGATGACTGGTCCATTTTCAGCGGAGAGGAGGCACACCTGAAGGCTCTTGGCTAATGCATGGAGAGGTGCCGTAGGGCACGACTGGCACTTAACCCAAAGAAGTGTCGGTTCATGGTCCCCTAGGAAAGGCTATTAGGACAAGTTGTGTGCAAAGCCGGGTTGAAGACCGACCTTGATAAGATCCAAGTCCTTGTGGAGATGGAGCCTCTAGTGGATGTCACCGGAGTCAAATCATTTCTTGGACACATTTGCTATTGCAGGAGATTTATCAAGGGCTTCGCACAGATATCTCACACACTCGACATTCTCACACGGAAGGGAGAGCCCTACGTATGGAAACGGCTCAAGCAGAGGCCTTCAAAGAGCTAAAGTCATGGCTGATAGGGGCATCCATATTGGCATATCCGGACTGGGATTAAGAATTTCATGTGCATGTTGACGTGTTCAACTTTGTAATAGGAGCTACACTCGCTCAGGTCGGTGACCATGGGTTGGATTACCTTGTCTATTTCGCTAGTCGATTGTTGTCTAGGGCGGAGAAAAACCACAGTACCACAGAATGGGAGGCCCTCGACATGGTATATGCGGTTCAGAAATTCAGACACTACCTGTTGGCGACTCTGTTCACGTTTTTTGTAGACCACCAAGCCTTAATTTACTTGGTGAACAAACCTATCATCCAAGGAAGGGTGAGCCGATGGCTGCTGTTGCTTCAGGAGTTCATGTTCACTATCATAGTACGGCCAGGAAAAGCCACGTAATCGCCGACCAGCTCTCCCGAATCAAATCTGGAGAACCAACCCAAGGAGTGAATGACAAATTCCCCGATGCACCCCTGTTCCGCATCGCAATCTTGCCAGCATGGTACACTAGCATTGGACTATATCTCTCCATGTCACAATTTCCAAGAGAGATGCTGCATTCTATGTATTATTAAATCCTATTTCAGAAAGGGGACATTACAACAACACTTATTTATACGATTTTTCCAACATTTGAATATTTCCTGATATTACTAGTAGGTTTGATGCTGCGAGGAAAACTGGCTCCTTGTTACACAACGCTGAATTCTTGAATAACTTGAAAACAATCTATAACCAACCTGGTGTCAGAATTTGAATGCATCATATTGAATCAGCTTTAGCTTTTGTTGTTTGCCTTTAGAATAGGCTTCATGAAATATGTTCCGAAAATTGAGGCAAGATAACCAACACTACCCTTGTTGCATTCTTGCATTGGTTTTATATTTCGCTAATGCCAAACTTGATTCTGTCCATGCCACTAATCAGTATTTGATTGCAAGGTCAGCTTTCTACCTTCTAATACCTTTTAAACTTTATATCATGGTGTTAGGATGAGGTTTTAACTCCTAATAAATTTTGGGGTCAAATTTCCTATGACAACTTTTGCCATTGGTTTGAGCTCTTTTCATATTGAACTTGAAGTATTAGTGGTGCCGAACCTTCTGTCATAGCAACATGTTGAAAAGTTTCCGCGTGTCAAGTAGTTTGGGCTTTTCCAAGCCTGGTCTCTTCTGGCTTGTAGCTCCTTTTTATCCATCGTTGATTCCTGGTCAAGTTCTTATTGACTAGAATCTGTGGCCCTGCCCCTGTTGACAACTCTTGCAAGGGAGAATATTTTTTGTCATACATGATGTGGAATACCATAATACAATCTTTCAGAACTCATCTTCTTCCCAATTCGATACAACTCCTTGCTGCATAGTTCCTATCTTCCAGTGTAAGAAATTGAATAACTTAAATAGCTTAGATCCAACACTGAAGACTGGAATAACTTAAAAATATTTATAAGCAACCTGCTGAACGAGTTTGATTCATCAACTTGAATCAGCTTTAAATTTTATCCTTTGGCTTTAGAATAGTTTTTGTGAAATATCTTCTGACCGTTTTGATAATATAGTCAGCGTTGCCCTTATGATGCATCTCAGTTTGGTGATATATTTACCAATGCCAAACTTGGGTCTGTCTGTGACATGAATCAGTCTTTGATATTAGTCACCTTCCTACCCTCTGATACCCACTTAAAAAATTTATATATTGGTGTTAAGAAATGATTTTAGAGCACAAAAAACAATGCTCCCCTAAGTTTCAGGACGGGGATGATAGGGGACAATGGGAGCATGTTTCTGATTCAAGGGTACTTTTTGGCCATTTTTTAACGGATGATAAGGGATGTTACAAGTAAAAAAATAAGGAAATTTATAAAATGTGAGAGTTTCAAATATTCATATCGTAGTTGAAATACTCGTACTTGGCAACTTCTCGCCAAGGTCCCCCAAAAAGGACTCAGCAACTTCTCGGCGAAAAAATGGACTTCTTAAAAAATTGCTTGTATTTAATTAGAAATGCTTTTTTTTTTTGCAAAATTCAATGAGGAGATGCATCTAATGCGTCAGAAAATGAGCAAACAAAAGAAGCAAGCTGAGTCCATATATATTTAAATGCAAATTGGGTACAAAATGGTATTGTCATGTGGAATGTTGATGGCTGGTATACTGATAGTTTGAAGCAAAATTAAAATAGCAAATTGTCTTTGTAAAACTATAAGTAAATAAAACATCAAAACAATTTACATCTTTCTCTTCCTAACTCTAGTAAAAACTAGGTGAGAGATAGAGGGTCTAGTCCTCGGAGTCCACTGTCGTTGTGCCTCCTTGCTTGGCATTACTAGTTGCTCGACCTCCATGCTGGACAAATGGTTTTAAATCTTGTTCATTAGGCTCTAAAGTGATTTAGAGTACTTACGAAATGTCATTATTGAGTTTCTACAAACCTAGATGCAACAAAAAGGAGATAAAACAATGTTTCATTGTCGGTTAGGGACAAGGGGGGAACTCAGTAAAGTGGGTATCAAAACATCAACTTAATTTGATAGTGATTTAGAGTACTTAGGAAATGTCATTATTGAGTTTCTACAAACCTAGATGCAACAAAAAGGAGATAAACAATGTTTCACCGCCAATCAGGGACAGGGGGACGTTGGGGACAGGGGGAACTCAATAAAGTGGGTATCAAAACATCAACTTAATTAGACACGATTTCACCATCAATTTCTTCTTTTGTTTTTAAATTCAAAAGCGGGGGTTCGGGGGCGGCAACCCCTAGTGGGGTCAAGGGGCAACGACAAGCACATTTCCCCTCTTGTGTGGCCTTTGGATTCTTAATTTTTGAAGCATTTTTCTCCCAAAATTGACATGTTTGAACTTCCTTGGAAATCCATTTCAATTTTGCTTTAAATCTGCTCCAAATCGACTTAAATCCTTGCAAATGACCTTGCAATACCTTGGAAGGGTGTTTTGTGGCTTGGACAACAAACAAGAAATGAAAAAAAGCAAATGAAACTTTTTGTTTGACGTCAAAAGTCTATAATACAGCCACGGCCAAGAAAATGGCTCGGACTCTCTGAGTTCTTTGCCAGCAAAAGTCAGAAATACCCGCGAGCAAAAGCTTCTTGAGAGAAAAAAACTTCTCGCCAAGAAGTCAGAAATATCTGTCTATGATGACATAGATAAAGCAGTCATCATAGACATTATAGAACCTTTGCGAGCATGGGTAATTGAATAGGAATTATGATCTTTAAATATTCAGGAGTACGAATTCATTTTTTTCTAAAGCCCTCAAGACTGCTTGTACTGTTGTCAAACTCATTAGCAATGAGGAATGGTGAAGTAAAACAATAATTGGTTATGTTCTAGTTTGACCTTAGATGAGATTTTTCTATGAGTTGTCTCTGCAAATACATTTTTGCATTATGAAAATGGCATTTCTTGCCAACTATGACTTAATTCATATTCAATAGTATGATGGATATAGCATGCCATCTTTGTCTGTGGCAGTCCGTGAATGTGGCTTTGATTGTGAAGATGTAGAGATTTGCAGTTGGGAATATGTGTTTTCAGATTTTGTGATCATGATTCATGATTAATCTATATTACTTGGTTGGACTTATAGTTTGATGGGGGTTTGGGGGCAATGCCTCCAACAAGGTCAAGGGGCAGTGCCATTTTCATATTTTTATGTAAATCGCAGTGAGCATGTCATAAACCAAACAAGCATTCAAAGGTTGCAAAATATTTTTTTTAAAATACATAAAATCGTCCCTAGGTATTTTAGGGGACGGCTAGCCGTCCCCTAACATACTTTGCAATTTTTCGATGTCTTAGGGATTTTTCCTTATTTTTGACAAAAAGGGGGAGGGGTGGCGGAGGGGCTGGGATAAGGGGTGACTTTTCATAGGCATGCCCAAAATGTTTCATATAGGGGACTAGGGGTAAAACCATTAGTTAAAAATTTTCAATTTTGAACTTGAAGTATTTGGTGCTGAATCTTTCGTTATAGCAATACATTGAAAAGTTTCCATGTGTCGAGTATACCGGACTTTTCCAAGCCTGGTTTCTTATGACGCATGCCTCCTTTATTCAGCTGTTGTTGTTCCTTGGTTAATTTATTATTAATTAGAACCTATCGCCCCATTCAGCAGCTCTTGGAAAGGAGAATTTTTTTCCATGTCATACATGATTTCAAATGCCATAGTGCAATGTTTCAGAACTCATCTTCTATACCAATCTGGTATAACTCCTTGCTGCATAGTTATAGTCTTACTATATAATAAATTGCCTAGCTGCAAGATCTCCTGAATTTACCAGTAAGTTCTATGTTGTGAGCGAAATTGGCTGCTTATTCTCATAGTCTAACACTGAAGGGTTGAATTGCCTAAAACATTTTATAACCAACCCGCTGAGTGATTTTGAATGCCTCATATTGAATCAACTTCATCTCTGTCCTTTGCCTTTAGAATAGGCTTCGTAAAATATCTTGTCAGAGTTGAGACAATATAATTAGGATCACTCTTACTCATCTCGAATTGGTGATATCTTTTCCACTGCCAAGCTTGGTTCTGTCTATGCCACTAATCAATCTTTGATGGCACCATCAAGTTTCTTCCCTCTGAATCCAAATTTTAACATTTATATAATGATGTTAAGAGAAGATTTTAAAGCCTAATAAACTTTTAGTGTTAAGATTGCTTTGACAACTTTTGCCATTAGTGTGAACACTTTTAGTGTGGAACTTGAACTATTTGGTGCTGAACCTTTTGTCATAGGTGTAGTTAGTGTATGATGCCTATTGTTATGTTGGATAATATTGGTTATCTGACAATGTGTTAATTATCTGTATTAAGTTGGTTGTCACTCTCGTGTAGTTATAAGTGTCGATTGACTATTGTCTTTTGACGATTGTCTTTCTCTTGGCAACTGTTGGGTCCTTTAAATATGTTGTGTATTGTCAAGGAAGGTGGTACGACGTAGTTGGATGAACTGTGATCCTTGGCCAAACATCTTTGGTCTTCTTCTTCTTAATAATTTTGTGAGCAAATAAAGAGATCTTTTACTCGTCTATCTGGTATGCATTGCTATCTTTATTATTACTTCATGT
>MU228481.1:925371-942079 GCA_018584345.1 Thuja plicata
GATGAACTGTGATCCTTGGCCAAACATCTTTGGTCTTCTTCTTCTTAATAATTTTGTGAGCAAATAAAGAGATCTTTTACTCGTCTATCTGGTATGCATTGCTATCTTTATTATTACTTCATGTATTTAATTTATCAGGTATAGTAGTAGAGATTTGGTGTCATTGCCTTAAAAGAAATCGGGTCAAGTTGCGTGATTCATGTCGTTAGAGCCCAATAAAGGCTAGAAGAGGCCACAAGGTGGTCAAGACCAAGCGATCTTTAAGGATTGTAGAACAAAGAGAACGAAGTAGAAAGATTACGAGAAACATTTGAGGAAAATCCAGTCGGATGATTCCTAAGTCAAGGCCCTTCCCAAGAACTAAGTAAAAGCTGAAGCGTGAGTCGAAGTCGTAGTTGGGAGGAAAAGAAGCTATCCAGTGAGGAAGGCACAAACTGTGCATGGAGTGGGAGGAGATTGCTAGACACTTACCGCTCCCAGGCGAAACACATCTTGTCCTCGCTGAGCAAGCAGACAACCCATTTGTACGGTCAACGTTAGACGAGGTGTATGAAGGAAATCCTGAACTAACAGACATATTCCACCGCATTGAGAATCTATCCATCTTAGGGGAAATTGGAATTGGAGGATTTGAACGGAAGACCCTCGAATAGAGGGAGTATAGGAATAAGTCAGAGCCGAAAAGTACCCAGAGTGTTAGGGATACTGGAGGCGAAAGTGGAGAGGGACGTGCGTGGTCGAGATTGTGGGGAAAGTACTTGAAGGTTGTGGTCGAAATAGTCCGCCCAAGTTCGACACACAATGGAGTAAGAAAGTGAGAAAGATGGTGACTCCTTTGGCAAGTCCGAATGCGGATCAACAAAAATTATTGAAGTTCATGCGGAATGGGTCGGTGGATTCTACGAGGCATTGCAAGACATGCGAGACCATCTAGATAGCGAGTGGTTAGGGGGAAAAAAGGTTATTGTCTTGAAGTGTTTCCAGTAACGCTAGGGGTTTTTGCAATCAATTGATTTGCAAAACTTGATGCTTCATCGACACTCTCTTGGGACACACCGAAGAGGGTGTTCGAGGTCGAGTTGAAATTGCTACAAGACGGCAATGAGATCGTCACGAGGTTGATAACACCAAACTAGGGAAGAATGAGAACACAAGAGCTTATAATTGTAGGCTCAAGGAATTGTTGTTGGTCAAGATGGAGAATTAACCAATCGATGGGTTAAAGAAGAGGTGGTTCATTGAGGGGCTGATACCCTCATTGCACAAGAAAAGATGAAAGTTGTGCCTCCGTCCTTGTATGTTGATTCTCACAATCGAGTGATGGACATTCCTCGGGAGGAGGACACACGATGATGAGAGCACTGAAGGCTGCATTGATGGAGTAAAAATAATCCAATCCCTACGACATGATATGATGAGAGAATTGAAGGCAAAGAAAGGAACGAATAAATAAACTAATGAACTATGGTGTACTACGTGCAAAATTGAGGGGCATACGAAACGTAATTGTCCTAGAAAGATTTTTTGTAAGATTTGCCAAGTGATGGACCATTCATTAAAGGAGTGCCCAATTAATTTGAAGAGTAGAAGTATGCAAGTACTCTTGACAGAAGGAGAGTCCGTTCCGTCAAAGACACGAAATACATCTCTAGGTGGTTATGGTGATCAACGAGGGTGGTGAAATCCAATAGAGTATGACTTTAAACTTTAAAGGACATCCTATTATACAATGCCGACAATGTAGTTAATGGGGAGACTTTGTGAGAGATTGCCATAATAAGAAAGACAACGTACAACTATTGTGCAAATGGTGTGGAGGTGATCACGAAGACAAATTGCTTGAATCAAAAGGGTGTTAATATGTTGGACATGGAGGAACAAGACGAGGAGGTTTTGGCAATCACGAGAGCACATACGAAGAAGGCGGTGTACCTAGACCCTCATACGGAAAATGAATGACTCCGAGAAGCTAGAGTAGAAGTAGAACAAGTGATGCCGAAGGAATGAAGAACCTCCAATGGAATTGCAAGTATGTCACTACGATCGGAGTAAGAGAACATAGTTTGATAGTAGAGGTAAGAGAAGAACATAGTTTGACAGCTGCAGTAAGAGAAGAACATAGTTCAACAATTGCTATAGACAATGCTACCCATCAAGGTGACAAACCTTCAAACTGTGCCGCCCCTGAGAATGGCAATCACCAACACGATTGGTGATGACCAGAGTGGGCGACAAGAAGACCCAGGTAAAGACATGATAGTAGAGCTGCCACTCGAGGGAAAACAAGTCATTGGCCCAATGCTGTTGATGATGAACATCGAGAAGTAGTCAACTGTCGTTCAGATGGAAATCATGGGGAAGAACCTTCCAATTACCATCGTCGATGGAGGTTCGGGAGTAAACATACTACCTTAAGATACCTGAAAATGCCTTGGGAGACCAACACTTTGGTTGTCAAACTTCCACTTGGTAGATATCGACCAACATGGCATCAAGTCGTTGGGAACACTGATGGCACAAAAAGTAATGATTGGGACATAACAACTCATCTTGGACTTCATTGTCATCTCGTTGCATAAGAAGGCGTATGACAAACTCCTCAGGAGGGGTTGGCTGATTGTTGTCGAGGCAGATCGCAATTGGAAGCGAAATACACTCTTAATAGAGAGTAAAGGAAGTATGTCATTGAGCTAAGAAATCAGGTGGTGAGTGAGGTTTTGGCACCCTCCAAATTAGAGTTCGATGATGGAGAGTTGTGTATGGACAAAAGAAGGAAAGGCATGGAACGAAATGATGAAGGGGTGCTCGAGCTAGAAGATTGTTTTGAAGATGAGATGCATTTCTTGAATGGACTATTTCGCTGGCAAATGGAGGGCTATGAAGTATTCCCGTAAACATGTATTTACTTGAAGCCGCAAGTCTACAAAGAGCAGTTGATGAAAGCATGTAAAGTTATGGACGATACATTTTACAGTACGGAGATGGAAAATGGATAGAAAAAGCAAAGGGAGTCAGAGAAAATTAAAATATTAGAAAGGCAAAATATGGAGTTGGCCAGTGAGAAAAAAAATTAAAAAAGGAGGTATTAAACTGGTATAACACTTAATACTTAGCACACATTATCCAAGGATTTATCTAGTATGGCACCCGAGTCTTCATTTCGTACGACAACATTTGGCAGAGCCCATCCAAGAATCTTGGTCTGATAATTTAAGATTTTGGCAACTGCATTCTTAGGTACGACATTCCCTGGCCCTCATTGTATGACAACTCCCTTGTCCTACCATATGAAGTAGTTTCGTACGAGACTTGGTTGCTACTCATGTACACTAGTTCTTTCGCCACGTACGACATTTACACTTCATCGTGTGGCCCAACTCAACCAAGCAACAATTTGTACAGTGTAGGTTAGTACAATACTTTTCAACTCCCATATGGTGACATTATTTGTACGATATCTCTACTTTTCAATTTCCATACGATTTTTTTGTTGGGAGTTCTCTAAGGCCATTCGGGTACGATTCCCCCCGTGTTTTTGTTGCCAACCCTTGGATACTATATGGGCACTACACCTTCGCTTGCAAGTGCAACTCCATACCGTACCAGCACTACGTGCCCACCTGCTTGTCCAACTCCATATTGTGTGGGTGTGGGTATAAATTCAAAGTGTACAGGTACAATAACTCTTGGGTTTATGGCGACGTATGAGTAAAGCAAGTCTTGGCACTGTATTGAAATTCAAAGCCTATAGGTACAACAGGTCGCGTGTTTGTGGCAATGTACGAGTAAAGTAGGTCTTAGTGCCATACGGTCAGTTTGTGGCAGCATACGGTCAGTTTGTGGTAGTGTATGGTCACTTTGTGGTAGTGTGCAAGTGAAGCAAGTCTCTTGTTCATAGTGTGCCATACGACATATATTGGTACAAATGTGTCATAACCTGGTACGTGCACTTCATAAATTACATTTCCCCGTAGTATTGGTACCAAAATCTTATGCAAGCTCCATACAACAACTTCTAGTACGACCATCTATTCTAAAGTGGAGAGTATGAATTGATTAGAATTTTGATATCATACGCTGGTTAAACAGTAGAAAGTCTCTATTTTTTGGCTTCATTAGCATTGCTTTTGGCATCTTTTGAAAAACCATGAAAATAATGCTCACAATGGAGTTTTGTGTGGTTCTAAAGGTCTTTATTTGTGCTTGGTGGTGGGGCTCCACCCCTTGACCCTGCCCTGTATTGCAATAGGGAGCGCGCCTTGGGAGCTATCCCTGGACCCCGTTGCAGGTAATGCCCCAAGATCCGTGCAAGGGGCGTTAACCCGTGACCCCTATTTGAGTTTTAAAGTACACTATAGCTTTGAGTTTTTCGTAGTAAAATTCATTATCTACAGTCTTGCCATTAGTCTTTTGGAATATTACATGATGTTTACTTATTGTCTGGAAGACGACTTTTTCTTTTGAGGGGGATGACGTAGTCAGCATACAATGCCTATCGTTATGTTTGATAATATTGGTTATCCGATAATGTATTAATTGTACATATTAAGTTGTCATTCTTGGGTAGTTATAAGTGTTAGTTGGTTGATGGTTGTGTTTCTCTTGGCAACCGCTGGGTCCTTCAAAAATGTTGTGTATTGTCAAGGAAGGTGGTATGGTGTAGTCGAATGAACTCTAATCCTTGGCCGACCATCTTTGATCTTCTTCTTTGTAATAATTTATGAGCGAATAAAGACATATTCTACTCCATCTGGTCTGCACTGTCATCTTTATTGTTACTTCATGTATTTAATTTATCAGATATAGCAGTAAACAATGGTGTTAAAGAAAAAAAATTCAATGCCTAATAAACATGGTGTTAAGTTTGGTGTCACAACTTCTGCTGTTAGTATAAACTATAAACACATTTAGTGTTGAGCTTGAACTATTTGTTGCTGAATCTTCTCTCATAGAAGTACATTGCAAAGTTTCCATTTTGTGAAGTACTTTGGATTTTTCCAAGCCTGATCTGTTATGGCTTTAGTGTCCTTTCTAAGCCATTTGGTGCCTGGTCAACTTCTTATGATTAGAACACGTGACCCCAGTTGGGGAGATGTTTTTTGGTCATAGATGATGTGGAGTATCATGATGTATTATCTCAGAATTCATCTTTGTTACTAATTTAGTTAAACACGCAGCCACATGGTTCCAGTTTTCTGATGTAAGAAATTGTCTAGCTGCAGGATTTCCTGAGTTTGCCAGTAAGTTAAATGCTATTAGCAAAACTGGCTGCTTCTTCTGATAATGCAACACTGAAGGCTTGAACAACTTAAAATAACCTATGACCAATCTGCCAACTGATTTTGAGTTCATCATCGTGAATCAGCTTTAGTTTTGCATCATCGTGAACCAGCTTTAGCTTTTTTCCTTTTCCTTTAGACTAGGCGCTGTGAAATATCTTTGGAGTGTTTAGATGATATAATTACTATGTTGCAGGATGCTCTCCTGCAGGCCGGCACCGGATGTTGATGCGCATCGGTGCGGATGGGCAGCCCGTGCATCTGGATGCATTCGCAGGGCTGGGTGCGCATCCAGCCCGCACCTGGACGCATCCGGGCACCTCAATGAAAATGTCAAACAAAAAACACTCAAAAAGTGTTTTTTTTTAATTATTATTTTTTCTTCTAAACCCTAAAACGGCCCTTTATGAGGCCTTTCAACTCAAAACATATCATTTTGATTGTTGTTTTGCTCTCAACTTATTTTGTTTCCATTTTGGCATTTCGAAGGGCAGGTGGTTTTTTTCGAAGGAGATCGTAATGGAGTGCCAAACAACTTCCACAAAGGAGTTCTAAGCATCGTCTGAAAACCCAATAGATGGTTTTTTTGATAATCCTTTTGATGATTGATGAATCATGAACTACATTTTGTAATTGTAATGATTTTCATTGGAATAGTGAACATAGACATATATGATATCATTGATATGGCATATTTGAATATTTTTGAACTATCAATTGGCATTTGGCATTGATCAATGATGAATTATCGTGCTATCAAATGATTTAGTTTTACAATTGTGTATATTTCTTTAAGTTTTTTGTACACACACACACGTACCCAAACACATCAAAACCCCCCCAAAAAAAATTCACGCATCCACGTACTGTGTTTCGTACCCATATCCGTCCCCTCACCCGAATTGGTAACTTAGTATAATTAGCATTGCCCTTCCTGCATTTCTCACTTTGCTGATATATTAGCCAATGTGAAACTTGTGTCTCCATATGACAGTAATCAGTATTTGATGGCACCGTCAGCTTTCCACTCTCTGATATCAACTTTAAGTTTATATCACGGTGTTAAGAAAGAACCTCAATTCTTACTAAACTTTTGGTGTTAAGTTTGCTATGACAACATTTGCCATTAGTTTGTATGCTTACAGTTTTGAACTTGAATTTTTGGTGCTGAACCTTCCATCATAGCAATTCATTGAACTTGTGGTCAAAGGTGTTAATATTTTATTTTGAATTTGCCTCAACACAGGTAATTATCAGTTGAATAATTACAATAGATTATAATAATGAGCATTGGCATACTTTAACATGTGCATTTACTGTCTGGTTTTCTCACAGCTAGGAGTACAGATGTTTGGAAGTTTTGCAACTTTTTCCATATCAATGCTTCCACACAATTGAATGTATGGGATTATAACTGCATTCTCAAGGCCTCTATTATGAGATGTTGTGAGGTTTCATCCTTGGCCATCAGCACCCTTGTTGGCCTATAGTTTATGCATTTGTCATATATCTGCAATTTGTCATAGGTGAATCAATGCTATATGACAGCTCCATAACATATCAACTTGGAAACTGAATTGTCTTACTCATATGCTGAAAAAGAAGTGTATTGGAGAAGAAAGTGACTTGCTATTTGAAATAAGTGGAAGACATGATTTTTTTTGTCAAAATTGCCTTTTCCTTGTTTTGAAACTTGTTTTCTGTTTTTGTATGTGGGGTTATCTCTTCTAGACTCTATGGAATCAGGGGGTACACATGAACTTATAGGAATTTTGGCAATGGGAATCTAGATGCATTATTAAGGGGACTCGTGATTCTATTTTTCTGCATGACAGGATCAGTGAAGAGCTCGAGTTGCTGACTTCATGCAATGCTTTGGTCAGGACATAAACAGTCTGTATAAAGCGCTGGAGGATGCTGTTGCAAGTACAGAGGTACATCTGATCCTTAAGATCCAGTTTCACTGCAAAGGATTAATTTTTACAGTTTGAGAACTCCTTTAGTTTTCTATGAACGCAGTAAAACAGGAATATCCTACTCTGTTATTAAGGAGTTATAATCTCAAGTATAATAGCATATTGAGAAATGCTAGAATTTGTTCTTTTCTGTTTTATCTTCTAATGCGTTTGACCAATTTTTTGTTCTTGACAAGGAATGATTATAAATTCAGTCACCTTGCAAGAAGATTAATGCATGCACTATATGCATCTGTGAATTTTACTGCCCTGCCAAGGAAAAAAGAATCGCCATAAAAGAAACTTTCTTTGCTGTGAATATAATAGCAATTATATACTTTGTATCTTGATAAAAATTTATCTTTTTGGAGTTATTTTACAAGTTTAGTAATAAAAGATCTGGTGGAGACCACTGCTTTGCTCCAACCACAGTGCAGTGCCATACCGAATGAGTATATGTGTGTACGTATAATAAATTCACACGGATATGTGTACTAAAAATAATGTCTTCCACAGTGGATGTGGAACACTGTACTGTTTTACTTCTGACCATGAAGTGACTACTATATTGCTTTTCATTATATGGTGTCTTCTTAATGCACCAAATTTTATTAGGATATTGTTTTCATTCACATTTTCATCTGTACAAAATCTATAAAACATTCTTTTATTTTATTGGGGAGATATTCTTACCAACCTAATGTTTAAGATTTCTAGCTAAGCATATTGACGTTTATTTGGGACTGATTTTCAACTATGATTTGCATTCGTGAAGTCAGAGCTAATGTCTCTAATGACTTGAAATTCTATGTTTGTAATGCATGTCACTAATTCAGAAGGATTCATGGTCAAGGATTTCTGCATCATCAACTCCAATTGAAAGGTTGTTACCAAGTGGCAGCACACCATTTGATGACTGTGAAGTTGATAGAAGACTATTAAAGATGGAGAGAAAAGTGGCGTCCGGTTCCTGTGGGGATCTGTGAGTTTATATACCAAATATCTGTCACATGTCAAAGTGTATAATAAATGTGAGTTTAACTTTGCATTGATTGACTACGAATCTTGAACAAGATCCTTTGCAATTTCAGGTACCGTGGGACATATCTTGGTCAGGATGTTGCAATTAAGGTCCTTAAGCCAGAACGTCTTAATGAAGCTCTTGAGCAGGAGTGTATTCAGGAAATCATGATCTTACAGTAAGCATTGTTAAGCTAATGTATCTGTTAAGTGTCTTATCTTTTATTTGTCTGGAATCTTTTATTTTTAAGTTTCTATTTTATAACATTTATAGTTGTACTCAAGTCCCTGGTGTTATTACCTCTCCTACTTGTGCTTCTAATGCATTTACAAACAGAGATCAAAAGGCACAATACTTCTGGCAATGTTTTAACAGTCATTTCAACTTATAATAAGTTTCCTATATTTTTTTCTTAATGCAACTATTTGTATTCTACCATTAAGTATTTTCTAGATAGAATTATTTGTACAGATAATTTGAGAGAAAAAATAGATTTATCCCAAGAAAATTGTTTTATTTTTTTTGAATAATTTTAAGTTAATGGTGTGATGATTCTGAATGTGAAATGCAAAACTGAATAGACAGCAACTTTCCATCTCTGTTCCTAGCCTTAAAATGTTTAACATGAAACATGCTCTAGTAAGTATGCATTTTATATTATATCATGAAATAGATAAATCAACCAAGGATTCATGATAGATCTGAACAGAACTTCTAGGTTCAAGTTGTTTACTGAAATATGCAAGTGCTACTATGTCCCCTATTTACACATCAAACATGTCCACTATTCATGAAAAGATCTTATCTCATGTAAACCCTTACAATATATACAGTTATTGACAATTATTACTAGTCCATTCTTGTGGGATAAATAATTTTATTCTAATTAATTAATGGGATGACTTAAAAAGCATATGTGCCCACACCTTTATTTAATACTACCTAATATACCATAATAACATATCCCTTGTTACATTACATTCTTTTTTTCTTAGCATGCTTCATCGTTGAAATATGAGAAGAAATGCCTACTACTTAACTTGATGGAGCACTTTGGAGTTTACACTAGATCCCTTCTTGTCTTCAAAAAACAGACTTCACAATATATACATTCTTCAATATTGTTAGCATCAAAAAATGAAAACAAAGGATATGCTTTTCATACAGAGCACCATCTCCGAGCGAGAATATGGCTTGAGATGATAAAAATTCCCCAACTGTCCTTCAGCCTCCAATTTGACACTTGGTAGTAGTACTACAATCTTTTCAAGCTCGATCAACACAATCAAGATATTTAGAGATGTTGGTAAAGCTTATAATGAAATAGGATGTTGGGCTCAATTGAAAATGAATCTGTTTGATAAAAACATGTTCCTAACCAAAAAAAAGACCTTGCAAACCACCTATACAAAATACATTTTAAAACAACAAGAAGATAACCCTTGTATAAGCCTTCACTATTCCTATTTCAATGATGCGATTACGTCCTTATTTCTCCATATTAATAATATTTATTAAAGCTTTCTAATTTCACCACACTTTTTCAAGCATATAAAAAATTAAAGCACTTATACAAAACTAAGAATTGCTTAATTGAATTTTCGATATCTCTTCAAATAGATCTCTTTCCAATTTTTCAATTATGTGTCTTTACAATACAAATAAAAATAAAAATAACTATTTCCTACTGAAACCTCCCAACCTCCACATAGACATCCATTGCACACAGGAGATGACAACACTTAAATATAAAAACAAAGTTTACTTCCAGCAGCATCCCCCATACGTTCAGCAGCAAATGAACTGCTGTCAACATTTTTTACAGCCAATATTAATGCCTCTATAGGATTTTCAACACAGCAACAGAAATTAGAAAATGTGTAATCTCCCTAACCTGGAAATACCACTTCCCTTAACTGAAAAACCTGTTTTCTGAATTTAAATTTTTTAACAGGTACTTTTTATTTTCAAATTTATATGCAATATTTGCAAACCAACCTCCAATAAACGGTAACATATAAACTCAGAAGTGCAAATTTCTGATCTTAAATAGCATCTGAATAGAATCAGATTGGATAGCGATACAACAGTTTAGAATCAACTGCATAAGTTTATACCAAATAACAGACTGTCACACCTGATACTTTATTCCAGTGGTACTTGCAGAGAATTGATGCCTCTTGCCCCTGGCTATCCAACGCGCTTTGCTCTATACTGACAATGAGAATATCCAATTTTTTCACCAGCTCTGAAAATCCCACACCCTCAATATCCCTGCTAATCGGTGCAAAATCCTCACACGGCAACTCCTTCCGAACTCACGTCAACACTAAGCTTCTATTATTGCTGTGAGGGAGATGAATGCTGTTACAACTAGTGGTTGCCGTTGCACCAAAAGATTGACCTTTTAATGCCCGATACAACCGCTAGACATATAGAAGACACAGGAGGCGGTTAAGTCATGTCACAAACCACTGCTGCGCTGAACAACCAAGGAGACCAAGGGCGCAATCAGTCTTGCTCACCATTGTAATAATCCCCCCCNAACCCCCCCCCCCCCCCCCGCGCGAGTGTGGGGTTCAAACTTGTGACCAAGCTCTGATACCACTTGTTACAACTAGCGGTTGCTGTTGCACGAAAATATCTACCTGTTAATGCCGGATACAACCACTAGACATTTAGAAGACACAGGAGGCGGTTAAGCCATGTCACGAACGTTAAGCTATGTCACGAACCACCGCTGCGCTGAACAACCAAGGAGACCAAGGTCGCAATCAGTCTTGCTCACCATTGTAACAAATGCAATCTGAAGGGCAATCAAACCAGTCCAAGAACCCTGCGCTTGTAAATGGATTCAATTCTGATCTTTCCAAGCCTGTGCGATGAAGTGGAAACCCTCTGGCTGAAAGGTTCCGTATAAATTATTTGTGTCAAACAATAGTTGCCACTTCAGGGAAAACCGATTGAATTTTATCCCAGCACCTAAAGTAATCTCCTCATGCCGTCTTACCTTGCTAATATGAAATATCAGAAATATCAAAATATTTGCCCACACTATATATGCCCAATAATACTTTTACAATAGCTGACAATATTATTATTTTGCCAAACTTAAGGAAGGTGGGAGCCTCCGATTGAATATAAAATAATGCCCTCCACTTAATAAATCAAATGCCTTCAGATTATTATTTCCATGGCTTCCAATATTCTTCGAACAGCTTTATTTGCTCCCCAAGTATTATTCAGCTAACAGCAATATTATTCAGACTATATATGGCCTTAATTTCCAAATCAAATACAGATATAAAATAACTTATCTGCAAATTTGTCTTCACAAGAAGACTTCACAAATTTGGCCCGCTGTGAACTCCGTCACGGATCCATCCTTTAGGAAGAGCTAGGTTTTCGTTCAACCCTTTTGACAATCTTTTGAAGTTTCCGTCCTCAGAGATTTGCTTTATACAAAGCTTCATACAAATTATCAAATCCAAAAAGCATACTTTCCTCCTTCCATCCTCCTTATAAAGAACTCCAAGAAGCATCTAGAATATTTGGCCAACTTAGCCAACTTTAATTTTAATCTTATTTGGAGAACTTTTTTTAATAAAATAACATTTCATAATATTTTATTATTAATAATTGAATTAATTAATATTAAAGTCATCTTTTGAATATTTATTTTTGAGAACTTAATAAAAATCAATTTAATTAATTGTTACTTTAAAACTTGGGGACATTACAAAATAACACGCCATTTTCATCTCAACCTCCAATGTAATGCATCAGCAAGAAAGCAATTAAAAGTTAAATATTTTTTCTGTTTGTCCACTCATGAAAATGCAACCTCCATGATTTTAGAAGGAAACTTTCCAAGCATGGAAGAAATACAGAAAGATTTAAGCCATTTGCTTTGATACGATGTTTAAAAATGAGGGCAAAACTATTGTAATATCATCTCATTCATAATGTGCACAACAAATACACACGAAACAATATTATTAATAATTTGGTAAAAATAAAGTAGTGTGCAAATGCATTGCATTCCCCTAACTTCCCCAAAGCCAAACTAGCTACAAGAAACTAACTCCCAACTTAGATCAATGTTTTAATGCGGACATGAGTCACTAAGGTGACTTTATTGCAAATGTAAATATTGTATTTTCTCAACATTGAAGAACTCAAAGGAAATAATATTTTTTAAACATTATGTAAAATTAATTAAATGTGTTATGTCTAAATTAAAGAATATTAGACGCACAAAAATATTTGACTTGGAATAGTATATATGTTGATCAAATTTTAAAATTAATTAATTATAAACTTTAATTTTTTTGAAACAATTTTGCGTCTAATGTTTGGAAATATGTATATTGCTTTAAACAATCTTGATTTTAGGTTGTAAATACATATATGGCTGTGATTTTTATATGTATTGTACCAATGAACCAAGAATGAATCTAACCTCAAAGATTTTTGGGGCTAAACCTACAAACCAAACAGGCAAACCCAACCTTGAAAAAATACCTAAACTGGTACCAGGATCGATGGCTTAGGGTAAAAGATTTGATAATATTTCATTTTCATGTACATAATGGGCTCATTCACTATAAGCTGATGTTGATTGCTTAAGTGAATCATATAGATCTATGTATGTATTGATCAGTACAGTAATTATTAATCAAAACAATTCAATGCTTGTTGAGATGAGGGTAAAAGCATTTGTGGGAAATCATTCGTAACCAATGGAAGAGCCTCTTTTGATAGTTGTGAATCAACAAAATATGCCAAAAATAGATTTGTGCATCATGTAGACGAGATTTTTCAATAAGGAGCCAAATAAGTTATTCTCATCTGATTGAAAGAAATCCTCATATCACTCTATGTAGTTATCACCCAAATAGATCCCAGCATCTCTTTCTTTTTCATATTTTTCTTGCACAAATGAATCAAAATAAGACACCATTAAATTTATGAACTCTGCTCTTAAGTGCATCTGTTTTTCTTCCATAGCCGTTGTCGTTAATTCCATAACATAGGAACAGCCATGGAAACTAGAGTTTAACAAAAAACAAATGTTCAATAGATCACATTTTTACCACAGATTTGAAAAGAAAATGATGTAGGAAGTTAGATTTAAATGTGCGCTTCCACTTGCAAAAAATAGAATTTTATTTACTCACCTAGTTTATAAGATATCAAAATTTTCTTGAAAGTCATACAAGATTTTTATCTAAAATTGAAATCACAGGGGCAACTCCAAATCGCCTTATCTCCCTTGGTATTGCTCCAAATATTTATTGTGTGGTATTGCTCCAAATATTTATTGTGACTATCAATTAGAAGTCTACTTCCAATGAAGTTTGATTTGCCCTTTTTTAAGACCTCTGTGTGTGTTAGGTAGATGACTCTACAAGAAATTTGGCCTGAAATGGAAAAAACCAGCAAGCCCGGGTTCTTTTGCTTAGTCAGTTGCGATCAGAATAGGGTTGTTTAAATCTAATTCTTTATTCTTCACATCTTATAAATTTATACTTGGGAAACTTATGAGTAGATTTCTTTTTTCCAGGCGTTTACAATTTCAATGCAGATTTATCTGGGTTCATGCCATACTCGACATAAAATTTTCAGTTGAACTGATTATGCCTTAATGGGCTCTTTATGATGATTGGGCTCTTTATGATGATTGTTGCAGCAACATAGAAATCAGAAAAGTAGGCAAGAGAAACGGTTTGGAGACCGAACATCCAAAGACTAATAGCATGGATAATAGATTGTTTCCCGCTGACTTTGTACATATTCATTTTTGGTTCAGATTCATGGAGAGACCATCTCAATGGAGTGCAAAGTGTTGAATACTCTCTGGATGCTGAGATGGGGAGGGGGGGAGATGAATCAGCACAAGCCAAAATCTCACTTGAGTAATTAACTAACTTCAATATTCACTACATTAAACATTATGCAAATAATGAACAAAACCAGCAACACATAAACACCAAAATTTTATACGTGGAAAACGCAAACTGGGTAAAACCACAGTGAGCACTTGCCCACAAAGATAATTCACTGATGTATATATTCTGATTACAAAGAAGGTAGGAGCTCACTGCTTCAGACTTGCAACCAGAGGCTCATTGCCAATACAACAATGAATACAGAGAGGAGCTCACAGCTCCAGACTTGCAAACAGAGGCTCACTGCCAATGTAGCAAGATATTGCAAAGAACTTGTGCACCCAAGACCCACTGTCCTAGGGACAAGGTACATACAACTCTTCCCAATAGATAATGAGAGTTTCTCCTGATAATGCAACTGATCTGCACAACACTGTCAACCTTAGCAACACATTGTTATTGCCTTTTCTTCTCTACCACTATCACAAAGTAACAACCTCATAAACCGAACTCTGCAAATAACTCTTCTATGGTTCGCCCACAACTCTTGCTTACACTCTTACAATTTGCCAAAGCACAAACTGTGCTTATATACAAGATAGATCATTGGAGATTACAACAAGGTTGGCCATGCCAATAGGATATTACAATTAAGTTACAAGTCGACCATGACAACAACAAACTACAATTAGGTCCCATGGCAAATGCATCCAAACCAAACCGTAGAATGGACCCAACGAGATAAGAGATAAACATTAAATACATAGGTCACACACAACATGAACCCGTCCGGATAAGAGATAAACATTAAATGCATAACTGGAACCTAAGCGTGAAGTATGATCCACTCTAGGAGAGAGAGGGACCATGAATACATTACACATTTCCCAATACTAGATCTGCAATCACTAGAACAACTTCCATAGCCATCACAAACATGTAGAAACATTGCCCAAAGAACCACCTAACTTGCCAATTGTATCCAAACCTCCACACGCCATGAAGGGATCCACATGCCATGTCAGATGCCACATCACTGCCACCAATCCACTTCAGAAGCCAACACAACACATTTCCAAACTAGAACAACAACTAATCAAAACTGCAACACTTGATGACACAATTTTTGGAAGACCAGGAACAATTTCCGGATCACCAAAAAAGACCAAGACCAAAACCTAAAACCATCTGCATAAACATCTGCACACCTTCAACATTGATTTCCAGAGTTAAAACCTTCTGGAAAACACAACTGAATAACTGTTATCTTCAACTGAATAACTGTTATCTTCAACTGCATAACTCTGTCATAGAACCATTGACATCCGGATAGAACCATAGATTTCTAGACCTAAGAAAATAATTCTGAAGCATTGAATACAATCTCTTGAATACATCCTTGTCTTCCACTATTCTGTAGCACTGAATACATACTTGCATAGTTGCAAGACTCGCCGAGTGGCGAATACTCTGCGAGTTTTTTAGAGAAAAACTCACAGAGAAAACTCTCTGATTTTTTCCCAAAAACTAGGCCTTGGTTTTATTCCTGCATTAAACAACAAAAAAACGTCTTTTTCATTCTTATTTTCACATTTGCAGCAGTTGGGTTTGAGTTTCCAGTTTTCTAGTTTAGGGATGGGAGGATTTATACAAATATAACATTTAAGTGTAAGTCTGATTTATTTGATTTCTTATACTTTAAGTTATATTTGTATAAATACTTTCAGGATGTTTGAGATAGGTTCTAGCGTCATAGTAGTTAAGATGCAGATTCTAGATTTTGGGGGTTTTCGAAAAATTCCAGACTTAGCCAAATTTTAGGATTCAACAAGCTTCACTAGAGTTACCTACCACAATCCATCATGGCTTTCTAAGGTCAAATTGAAGCTGGCAAAATGATTCTCAAAGGGTTTTAACTCGTTTTTATCACAAATCACTTGGTTTCGACCCCATCTCTATGACAAACTTAGCTTAGCTCTTGCTCAAATCCCAGACAGACATGACTTACCAACAGGCCAAAATACATAAACCTCATTTGCCGAACCTAGGGACTTGAAAACAGCCACCAACAAAGACTACCTAAGAGCTAGTTATGAAGACTTTGACATTTGGCATTGATCAATGATCAAGCATCATAGATTCATACAATGAAATGATTGAGTTTTAGAATTATGTATATTTCTCTTATTTTTTTGCATATATAATGCATATATATATATAGAGTTATAGGACTCTGAGAGTCCGTGCTGGACTCTGCGAGTCCCGAGGTGAGTCGGGTCTCTAGAGTCTAAGTGACTCTGGACTCGGACTCGCCCGAGTCTAGCAAAGTCCAGTCGGACTCGCCGAGTCCGTGGACTCTCTGGACTCGCCGAGCCCTGAGCCCAGGACTCTGCCGCGACAACAGTCTTAAAAAGTGTAGAATAAAACATTTTTTAATTTATTTTTGTTTTCTTTTTTCGGTTTATATTCCATGGATCTGTATCTTATCGCACAACATGTTAAATCCCTCCAATAAGAGGCATATTAATGTCATAAATTGCACATTTCAACTCTGCCATGATA
>MU228481.1:942129-981446 GCA_018584345.1 Thuja plicata
GCACATTTCAACTCTGCCATGATACTGATGCATAAATCATGCAATAGTTTATTACAACGGTCAACAAAGAATACTGTGCACTAATGTAGGCCAGTAGCCCAGTAAAGTGATACATTTCAAAGCCTTTTAAAGTGTTACTATTCTAAAAGAGCATCGTAGACTATATCGGTAACAAGGGTTCCCAAAACCAGAACCAATTTTCAAAAGATCGTTGTTTGGGTCATTTTATTAGTCATTTATAAATTGCTGTTAATTCCCATTTTATTACTTAAACCAGTAGCTAGTAACCAGGAGTAATTAAACTAAAAACAAAAGTTGTAATAAAAAACTGAACATCCATTCCAATGATATTCTCCACACCTAGACCAAACATCGAGGACCTAGTTTAGTTTCTTTGAACCAAAAACATCAAAATCTTGTTTCTCAACTCACTGCGACTTTGCTAGTTGTGGTTCAGTTACAGATCAGTATCTGTAAATTTTAGTTTCCATAATCTATACTCACAAAAAAGATTCTTCTTAGATGGCTGATCAATCATATTTTAAGGATAAATTGAACTGCTGAAGCTACATGTTCCCCATAGTGATAAATTGAACTGCTGAAGCTACATGTTCCTCAGAGTGATAAATTGAATTGCTGAACCTACAACTACTTTTGATTCCATTGATTTCATATTCCATGAATATTGTAGACATTTGATAGTGAAACTATTTATATTTCAGCTTCTAGTGTGTTATTTAGTTTAACAGTTTATAACTTTATACTTTCGCGACCTATGTAAAGTTGTATATGTGTGCAAAGTAGCTTCTATTTATCTCAATTATTGTGTATTTGATATTAATTGACTAAATGATGCATGAAAAATTCTTTAAATCCTTAAAAATCTTTGAATTTCTTGGGTTTTTCGATTTGTTGAGTCCGGCCATCGAGGCCGAGTCTGAGGCCAATCCCACCTTGCCGAGTCCGAGGCTTGTAACTATGATATATGCACACACACGAACCCATACAAATCATGATGGGAAAAAAAAAATTCACGAATCCACAAACAAGATTCTCGAACCTGAATCCGTCCCTGAACCCGAACCGACAACTTAGAGTATTGGAGGCGGATTTGAGTGGATTTAAGGAGGGGGTGGATTTGGTTTCACATTGGATGACATTGATGAGTCAGATGAGGATTTATTGCCAGTGCGAGGAGCTACATCCAGAATGGAGAGCGAGTCACACACATAATCAAAGATACCGAGTGAGGAGGCACATTCACGCCCAGTGCAGGGTTCTACTACTAGGACTAGACCCTCTAGTTCCTCTCTCGTATTTGTTAGCAGAGCTGGGAAGAGGAAGATGTAATTGTGATGATGTATTTACTTCTAGTTTTGTAGAAACTATTTAGTACTATTTTGCTTCTAGCCATCAACATCCTGCATGAGAATGCAATTTGGTACCCACTTTGCGTTTATATATATCTAAACTCAACTAGTTTCTTTTGTGTTCTCACTTCTCATTAATAAACTCATTGGATGCATCCTCTCATTGAATTTTGCAAAAAAAATGCATTTCTAATTAAAATTAAGTTGTTTTTTAAGTTCCCGAGTTTTTTGCCGAGTTTTTCCCGAAATGTTTTTTCAGGCCTTAGTGAGTTTTTGCCGAGTGCGAGTTTTGCAACCTTGCATACTTGTCTTCCACTGAGTACATACTTGTCTTCCACTTTCTAAAGGTTTAGTAGCACTAAGGTGTCCAAAACACAATCTTACTTTCCAAATATAGCAGACTTGCGGACCACAGTGTTTGAGCAAACACAAACACCCCTGGAACTCAATGTTTAACATCAATGACAACAAACAGCCAAACATATATTTCCAACACAAAGGAGTCATAGGTTTTTAAAAAAGGATGCCTTTGGCCACTTAAGGAGCAATTGGTCCGGTTGAATCAAGAGGTGACACATGGTACACTGTGATTAGTTGCTAAAGTTCTCAGTTGCATATTTCAAGGACCCTGTGCTAGCTTGATTTCAACTGAATAAAAACTAAGAAAAAATGAGCTCATACTATCTGGTTGAATCAAGAGATGACACATGGCACACTATGTGATTAGTTGCTAAAGTTCTCAGTTGCAAATTTCAAGGACCATGTGCTAGCATGATTTCAACTCAATAAAAGCTAAGAAAAAATGAGCTCATACTATTGAGAAATAATCATAGTTCCATGGAGTTTCTTGACGGGAGGATGAGGGGACCAAGGGCCTAAGTTTTGGGATGGCGAAGAGATGGTGGTGTGACGGTGGTGGGGGGGGGCAGGGGCGAGTGTGGCGCTGATATACAAATTGAGGTGAATTGAAATATTCAAAGCAAAATCTATAATATAAGTTATAACATCTCTGCAGGTGCCCCATGAAAGGCAAACTAGTTTTCACAAAGTTAAAAGTTGCGATCAGTATGTAATGGCATGTTCCATATAGCAGGTGACCATGGCATCCTGGTGGAGGTGGCAGAGGTGGTGGTGCTGTGGGGGACATTTTGCTCCCAAGTTTCTGAAACATCCTTGCACAGTGGACATGGGTTTTTTTGGATGTTACAATTTCAACTTTTCATAGCTCTGGCTATATATTTGTTTTACTAATGAGAAGTGTAATCCATTAAGCCCAAGCTACATAGATGTAAGCTTCAGAAAAAAGTATTCATAGTAAAGCTAGGTATTGAAATAATTTCATAGTAAAGCTAGGCATCTATAATTGAAATGCTATTTAGTTAGAGTAGTCCTTTGGACCAGAAAATGTGAGACCTAGTGACACTCAAGGTAATTAATGTGCCACTTCAAATGTTCTCAGGTCAATCACATTACTTCTGAATGGTTTCAAAAGGCACAAAAGGAACCTGTAGCTAGAACTAGCAGTGGCTTTAGGGAGCCTCTGTAAGATGCAGCCCTGATTTGTTTTTTGTGTTTGCTGATGTAGAGTTTTAAACATGCAATGTTTGCCAAATACAAATGAAATGCAAGCAAATATCTGATCTGATTGTCTATCAAACATTCAAAGTAAACGTATATCTATGGAAAGCAACTTAAACCTCATCAAATTGAAATACAAGAGCTACAGGCACTGCTGTTAATAAAATCAGAATTATTTGTCTCTCAACTTTGCATTACAAACAAGTAAACACTTGACAAGATAGTCTAAGCATGAAATACCTTTAGGAAAGTAATTCTGCTTGCCTTTTTAGGTCTGATAAGCCTTCAAATCACCATCAAACGGCTCATCTAAGAAGCCACATGTCTGCCACAGCGTTTTCAGACATAGCTTCATTCGTAAGCATGCTAACCAAGTTCCACACTACTCAGAAAAGGTTTCACAAATGTCTGCTACAGCAAACTGGAAGCAAGGAAACCATTGGGTCAATTCACCAATGTGTAGGTAGACTTCACACTTGACCTCAGATTGAACTTGGCTCTCATGGGCATGCTTAGAAGACCTAGACGCCATCTTTAAAGAAGATTTGCAGACCACAATGCACAAAAAACTCCACAATCAACTCCCACGTACCAAGGCAAGGATGGCGCTTGTCCCTAGGAGGGGCGATTTTCGACAATAAATCATTTCTCCACCAAAATGAGCATATGATACCTTGAAATGAGGAAGCTAGCTGTATGAAAGACGTTGAACAAACTCAGAATGATAACTATTTCACTGAGTTATGGGCAGAAATATGGATTCCAGTATCTCTGAAAATGAAAACCAGCACTCTGTGAAAATAAGAAAACACTATCTCATTTGAATATTAATCTCAAAAAGAACACACCATACCAAAAACTGAATACGCACATCGAAAATCTCAAAAAACTTCATCATTTGCAAACCCATATCATCAATTGGATATTTTACCATCGAAACCAGCAGCACTGAAGAGAATTTTTGTCCTCAACCAGCAACAAGAGAACTCTATGTGTTCATTTCAACAACATCTCCTTAAGTTGTCAATTCAGAATACTCAATTGGAGCCCAAAACTCATTTATAATGTGGAGGGAAGAATTAGGGTAGCGCACTTGAAAGTTGAATTCTTTTCCTTCACTTTAATCTTTTGAAACAATATAATATTCCCCTCTCCTTCGCGTCCCCTTTTGGGGTTATAAAATAAACTTTTTTAAAACTTAAGTTTTCCTCCCTTTATGTCACTTAAGTTATAAAATTTAAAGTCACTTTATAAAACACTCAAGTTAAAACATAAAATATTATTTGTCCAACCTTTGAACCCTTAGAACTCAACAAGGTACTGAATTCGAAAACACTTCACTCTGAACTAAAGAGGAAACAGAGGCTGAGACCAAGTGCCCAAAATGAGACTTACTAAAAATGATAGTTCCAAGACTCAAACTCAGCTTGGACTCGACAAAGTGCAAAAACCCCAAGAAATTTAGAGATTTTTAAGGATTTAAAACTCATTTCATGCACCCTTTATTAAATAAACCTTAAAGACACAATAACATCATCAAATAGAAGCTAATTTGATCACATACACAAGTATACAATCACATAGGAATAAACACAAATTGTAGCTAAAGGAAATAACAAACTTGGATATATAAAATTATAAATATTGTCAAATGTATATAAAACTCATGGAATATGAAATCCATGACATTAAATGTTCCAAACATATATCAAAACAAAAACAAGTCTATGGCTCAGCCTCAGAGGAGCCTGCATCCCTCCTACAAAGGTGTCTAAGGAAGGTCCTGGATGAATGAACAACCATAGTATGTGCTTGTGAGATGTCACTCTGACTAACATCAATTGTGCTTGTACCGTTGCCTGTGTCTGACCGTGCTCTATCCTCCTTTGCTACGGCTACAACCTCAACCTCTATCTGCCTGGTCAATCCACTCAAGGTCCTCGTCAGTAAAGATAGGATCTGTAGCCTCAGTGATCCACTCGGTTTCTGGATTGACCTCCTCTAGCATGATCAAGGTGGTGTCATTGTCCAAAATCCATCTCGTTCTAAGACAAAGGTTGTAATGAACAAATACTAGATCATTCAACCTCTCCACGGACAATTTATTGCGCCTTTTGGAGTGTATGTGCTCAAACATAATCCAATTCCGCTCACCACCTGAAGCGCTAAATTGCTGGCTCAATATGCTGATGACAATTCTCTGAAGTTTTGGTGTTTTAGCACCAAACATTTGCCACCATCTCTCCGAGATAAGAAAAAGAAAAAAACAATTAGTCTCATTTCCAACTTTAAGATTAAATTATAAAATCAAATTATTCACTCAACATATATTTTTTTATCTGGCTGCAATTGTCTGCGACCGATTTTTCACATTTGACTATCGAACAACTCCCCTTGTGCATTATTGAATGTCTCTATCTCGCGGAGTGTAGTTCTGATATCAGTATCACTAGTAGATAACATTGGATAGAGCCCAGTAAGAGCCTCCTCATCCTGGTAATGGAATGCTGGATTGAGGTAATAAGCGGTTGTATGGATGTGCTTGTGAAGTTGGAGGTGCCATCCTATCAATTATCCCCCAAATGGGATGATACTTACTCTCATCTCCTCCATATACAGATCTAATGGCCTCTTTGGCCTTATCCATGCCCTCATATATGTAGCCCATTGCGGGCTTCTCCCCATCAACAACTCATAGGAGAACTACTAGGGGCCCAGTGGCTTGCAAATATTGTGAAACATTACAGTTAAGTGTGAATGAAAATAAGCAAAATTGCAAACAAAAGAAAAATATGAATATAAATTAAAAGTAAAACATAATGTAGAATTTATAAAAAAATTACCTGCACGATCTTATGCACAAGGGGTCCAAAACTTGGCTCATAAAAACTGCAATCTCCTACATCAATCCCCGTAGTGGTCGTAGTACAGGTTGAGGAAGTCCACTCCTCACCAGTAAACATGTGCCTCGAAGCTGCTTTTGACTGGATCAAGGATTTTAATGTGATGAAATTTGAGGCAATTTTTGTGATTCTAGGACGAGCCAACTCCTTTTGTCTTGTATATTGCCTCATTATGCTAAGGACCAATGCATGATTGTACATAAATTTGCATATGTTTTTGGCCTTATCAACGCACGTCTTGATCCATTCAAGCTTGCCAATCTCCTCCAATATGAGATCAAGGCAATGACCCGCACATGGAGATCAAAATATGCTCGGGTGTCGCTCCATCAAAAGTTTACTTGGAGAAACATAATTGGCTGCTTTGTCTGTCACCGCTTGAACTACCTTTTCTTCACCCACCTCACCTATGACTTTGTAATGTCCCCATTTTTTGTGAGCATCAGAGTTCGTGGGATTAGTCTATTATTTGACCCTCGTAGGCTAATCAGATGGATAGAGGGTCTCAGTTGGTCGAGCTAGAGGCTATTTTCCCACTCTAGGGGTCAGTGATGTTCAGGATTACTCTTTGTTTGAGTCATATTCGCTCACGTACTATTTATAGTAAGTGACTATTTTGGGAAAGTTAGTTACTATTTTTAGCGGGACACTTGAATAGTTTGGTGGCAGTACGGAGATTGGTTGGCATCAACATAGCTCATTTTCAGGGACTTACTATTTATAGTAAGTCATTGGACGGTTAGATGCTATTTTTGGCAGGGTGTTCAGGTGGTGGCTCTGGCAGTGAGCACCTGGGAATGGAGCTAGTCTCTTGGATGATTTAAATAAATTACTAGTTGGATTGATGATTATTAATAATATTTATCAATGGCAAAGCTATTAAATGTCATTTAATGAAGATTATCTTATGTTGGCGCCAAATATGTAAAGTGGGAATTATAATTGAATGCTATAATTCAAATGTTTAAACTTTACAAGCTATAACACCTTTAAGTTATGCGAGGTGTATGGAGGAAGCTATTGGTTCGATTTGTATGGAGATATTATAAAAGCCTTTGGGATGAAAATTGAAACACATTCTGGATGCACTTGTTTTTGGTGAATTTGTGTTGTTGAGAGCCAAGGGTTTCCAAATCTTTGATCTGAAGGAATTGTGAATTCTGTCAAGATAATGCACATTGAATTGGTGAATCATTGCCAGTGAATTGTGCTTGTGATGGTCTTATTCAGAGACCATAATTGTGCCACATATTGGGACTGATTTGAGAGAGGTTTCAGCGTTTTTATTCAGGGAATAATTATAAGTCAGCGGTTGGTGATTTGGTGCAGATTACAGCATTAGCTTGAAGCTGCGTTTAATTTAATTGGCTGCCGTAGTTCTCGTGGGACAATGCTGATCTTTCTAGAAGGCTGCAATATTGTTTAGAGAGTCCATGTATGTTTGTTGAGGGCTCGTTTTGCAATTGAAGGTGCCAATATTATAATACCAGCATCAACGTCAAGGAGTAATCACTTTCCAAGAAGCTGTGATCATTCTCCAGGTTTTGATTTTGTAATTAAGTTAAATTTAAATGCTTTGACTATCATTGTAATTAAATTCAAATTTATCAATTGCAAATAGAGTATTCTTGGGCACAGTTTGCAAAGCAACTATTGTTTCCTGCATTAAAAGCAATTTTTTTCAAAACTAAAAAAAGTGTTTAAACTTTGCAAAGGCCGGACAGGAATCTGAGCTTGCATGCAAAGTGTTTGACAAAATTGTCAAACATTCAAAATTGAAACATTCCGGTGTTTGTCGAGTGTGTTTGTTAAAGTTAGAATCATGGGGGTTCTTACAGACTTCCTCAATAGCCTCACATAAGTATGTGGCTTTTTTGAGATGTGAGGAAGTATTAATGGACTTGAGGAACATGGCAGAAGCTGAAAATAAAGCAAAATGTATGATCGATGAGTAAATCATAAATTACTAAATTCAAATATCAATCACTAAATCAAATTCAAATTATTCAATGCATTTAGGGAAGTAGAATGATCAATCACCTCCGTAGGAAACAAGAAAATTTAGGAGTGTCCTATTCCTCCTATCGGTCCAACCATCAGTCATGATGGTGCAACCCTTTTTGTTCCAAAGCACACTTTGGTCCTCTAATTCATCTTTTACATCAGCAACCATTTCTAACTAAAGTGGGCCACTTAACTCAGTATCACTAGGGGCTTTAAACCCCGCCCCACGAATGGTTATGATATCTATCATGCCTTGTTAGTAAAGAGACCTATCCCAAATAGAATAAATAAGATAAGTATGTGTAATAAAAATTCGTCAGACAAAGCAAACAATAAATTTTAAATTTAAAACAATCAAATAAAAAAGAATTACCTGGCTGCAACAAATGGAATGTTGTAAAAGTACCAAAACTTGCAAATTGCTTTGTTAGTAGCATCATGTACCTCTTTGTTCCAAGGCATTCTCTCAAGCGAGGGTTGTGAACCAGGAGTAGTGTGTGACACAAAATATGAATCCAACCTAGATTTTTGAACTCTAGGACCAAAGCTAACAGTGCCACTAGGAGCAGAAGTAGAAGTACTAGCACTAGCAAAAGCACTAGGATGTTATAGAGGCATTGAAGAACCAATACTCACCAACTCTTCCCTTTGCCTTCTTTCCTTTACTTCTTCAAAAGTGTCTAGTGCCACAGCATGCATGAACAACCTTGGGATGTGCTAAACCACACAACTCAATATCATGGCCATGTATCTCGACAATATGATATTTAAATCTATTGATGCCACCATGATTAATTTCTTTACAATATTTACATTTAACTTGTCCTGTTTTTTACCAGGAAGATTTTTAGTATATATCCAAGCCTCATCCTTTTGACCTGGTTTAGTGGTCTTAGGCTTAGCCTTAGGTGTAGGAGTAGGAGAACACATTGGGAAAAAATATGGTTTTCAAAACCTCAATGCTGCTGCAATAAGACTATTACAAGAAAATTAACATTTGTGCATTTTGTTTTATAAACTAATACAAAACAAAATAGGTTTTGTCCCAAAAAAATGTAGGGTTGTTAAAACGTTTCAATTCTTGAATCTTTTCCTTTCAAATTAAAACTTCAAAGTTCAAAGAATTAATAATCAGCAAATCCTACATTTTTTATTTTTCTAGAAAAAAATTGTAAGTACATATTTACAATTTTTTTCTAAAAAAAATGTAGGGTTTTCTGATTGTTCTTTCTTTGAAGTTTGAATTTGAAAGGAAAAGTTTCAAGAATTGGAAAGTTAAAAAAAGTGAAGATTGTTGTTTAGAAAATACAAACAAAAACAAAAAAAATCCATAAAATTTCACTCTTACCTCTTGCAACAAACTTGAAATGAGATGAGAGCTCTTTGTAATTGTTGGTATGAAGCTTTTGATGCACCAAATGAAAGTATTGTGCTGTCCCAATGTGATTTGTTGAAGATTTTTTGCTCTTCCTCCTTGCTGGTTGCACTTCTATGGACTCTTGTTTTTCTTCTCAAGTCACTCTTCTCTTTTCTTGCCAATAGAATGAAATGAGGTCTCTTTTAGGGTTGCTAAGGCCAAATAGAGAAAAAAGAAATAACTTAAAAATCACAAATTTTTTTTTTTTTTTTGCAATTTCCATATGCATCGCCGACTGAGTCCAGGGGTTGACTCGCCGGAACTCGCAAGTTGGCAAGTCTACAGATGACCCGGCGAGTCCCAATGACGGGAGTCGCCGAGTTCTATGACTCACTTAAGTCATTTAAGTCAATTTGGTTTCCAATTAGCCCATTCCGGGCCCCTAGGACTCACTTAGGGTCACCCAGCCCAAAACTTGCCGAGTTCAGGCGTGTTCTGGAACTTTGCTAAAAATAGTGTGCTCCAGCACTCCAGAGATCATCAAGTCCCCTAACCAACTTCTATTAGCCTATAGGAACCCGGAATGGGCTAATTGGAAACCAAATTGACTAGGTGTAAGAAGGAGACATTGCAACCTCCTTTCTGATTTATCTTATCATGTTTATTGCCTTTTCTATTTTTGTTTATTACTTAGTGGTGTATAAACTTATTGCACCTCCAAGGTGTGATGGAATGGGCGGTTAGATTTTGAATAATCCCTAAGAAAAGACAACGTTGGTAATTGTATGCTTCTAGGAGTAGTGGAAGTAATAGGGCTGATGATGGTATGACAGCTTGGTGTATAATACTGTGCTTTTTAAGTTTCTGCATTTTTCTGAATTTTAATTGACTTGGGTTCATAGAAATATATGTAAACTGGATATTTCCAATCTTCTACCTATGAGTGAGAGCAGACTGGCCTGAACTATGTAAATTTTGTTTTGAAATTTTGACACAAGATTGGGCATAGCTTTAAACATCCTCAAAACTTGGGAGACTGAACTTTGACTTGGACTCAATGGCTTGGTGAAAGTTGGTGGACCCGATTGATTAAGATTGGGTCACTTGGCAAATTAAATAATACAACTGTCATGCAAAATATGATTTCAAAACATTTGAAATGAGTTTTTATAATGTCGGGGAAGTTATTTCTTCTAGATTTGCATTAAAAAAGAGTACAATATTGCATCAACATGTGAATACAACAGCCAATAATATGATATGAATCAGATGATGATGGAAGCTCATCATGAAAAATTAAAATTTCATGCAGGTTACAAGGTTATACATGTTTCTCCTTCCCTTATAATCATACTAATAATTGAGATCCTACTTCTCCATGTCCATCATGATGCTGACTCTGCTCTCATAGTACAAGGTAATTGCTCCTCCTCAAGAACATCCTCATCCTCAACCTTGATCTCCTCCAATCCAATGCTTCCTACTTTTGCTGTAGCTACACCCACTACTTGTCTCTCATATTTGACAATCTCATCTTCTGTAAACATAGGATTCTACAAGGATCAGTGTCATTTAAGTCAATCAACTTCATGACTAATTGAGCCCTCGATCATTTTTGAGAGAAGATGAAGGTTGTATTGCATAAATAAATCTTGAAGGCACTTTTGTGTCGCTCAGTTGCTTCCTTGAGTGAGTGAAGTTAAATAAATTCCAATTGTGCTCAAATCTGGAATTGCTATAGGGTTGAGATAAAAATTGAAGGGGCTAGGCTTTGAAGATGTGGGGATGTCACAGCCTGTTCTTCCCTCCAAGTAATTACAAAAGAAAACATTCACAAATTTGTAATTAAGCACATGAAATAGTTTAAGTGAAGGTAAGGTAAGGTTGAGAGTTTTTATTACCTTGCGCTTGGCTAATTTTCGCTTGAACAAGTACTGTTGAAGTGGATAGCCTCCTCTCAGCATGCTTGTATCTTTGCAACTCTTCCATAATTTGGTCTTTGATCTCAATCTTAGGTGACATCTTCAATATGCACATTGAATGCTCCTCAATAACTTCTCCATCAACTTTGTTGAAGTCCATTGAGAATAAAAATTGGATTTGGTATTTTGTTGGATGAATGGGTTGGTGGAGTTGATTGTCCACCTGCTATCAATACTGTCCCAAATCGTTTGGAACTGTCTCACATCTTGCTTGCAATACTTTTGGATGACCTCCTTTGCCTTATCCATGGCCTCACATAGGTGGCCAATTTGGTTTTGGTCTACATCCACGTAGCGCAAAACCTTGAGTGAAGGCTTGGATGCCAACAAACAAATTAAAGTTGCAATTATAAATGAAATTTAACAAAATCAAACATTATCATAAAATACTTACAATTTAGAAAATGTGAACTTAAAAAATACAATTTAAAGTTTTAAATAGAAATTTTTAGTTTCCTTGACAATTTGAAAGTGCTCTTTACAAAGACATGAAAATTTGTCTTTATGACCTATTCATTTGCCTTGCTCAAATAAGCAAGAATCCATCTATACTTTGCTTGCAAATATTTGCTTCAAAGGTGTTATCAAATAAAGAATGCTTTGTAAGGTGGTGTAGTTAGATGCAAACCTTGTTCTACTTGCTTGCACAAGCTCCTTCTCTTCAGTGTGTTCTCTGACCAAGCGTAGCACCCAATGTTGATTGTACATATATTTGATGATGTTCTTGGCATTTTCTACCATAGATTTCACCTAATCTAGTTTGCCTATGGTCTCAAAGAGGAGCAATGCATAAAGCAAGGGGTCCAAAATTGTGATGGGTGTCTATCCTCAAGAAGTTCCCTTGCGACCACCTATGCTACTTCTCTTATAGACATGGAGAGACTTATGAGACAACTTCTCTCTCTTTTTCCTCAACATGTTCCCCCTGAACATTGTCTCTTATGGACATGGATATACTTGCGAGACAACTTTTCTCATCTTTTTCTTCAAAATATGCCCCTTCCACGTTGTGGTTCAGTTTCTTCTTGCATATTACGAGCTTTTTCACTAATACAGGGGTTACTTCAATTTTGGATATTAATGTGAGCTCGGGGGTAGTATCTTGCTCAACGCTCTTGCCCCTTGCCACTTCCCAATGAGCATTATTAGATCTCGTTTTTTTTTATGGCATGAGTGACTTCATCATTTCTGGTCTAGCTAGTGATACTTGGTTATCTCCAGTTTTCCTTAATATTTGCACTTCGGGTTCTTGGTACCCCTTCTTGGCGATACGTACCACTTTTGTTGGTGGTTCCTTGTTGTTTTGCATTTCTTTGCTTTTGTTCTTTCCCTTTTGGGGGCCTTTCTAGGTTTCTCTTACTAGAAAGTTTTACCAAAAATTGTTGTACTCTTGAGTCCAGTTGACCTATATCAGGTCTTCTCTGGATATTAATATAATTTCTTTATTTCTTTATGTCAATCTTTAGTACAATCTCCACAAATATTTTATTTCGATTCTCTACATACTTGACTATGCTTGAGTTGATGGACCTCACGAACACTAGTTGACCACTTGGAGCAACTAGAAAGTCGATCAACTAGTGGTTCTTTGCATATACCATCTGATAGTATGTTGCATCCATACTGTGTTACAAGTGCGGTTTACGTTGCACCAAAAGACCAACCTGTCAATGCCTGATACAACCACTAGACTTGTAGAATCCACAAGAGGCGGTTAGTCCCTTGTCACGAATTCCGAGGGGAGCTCTGACCATTTTGCCAACAATCTCCCCCTCAGCGTTACCCGAGGGGATTCGAACCTATGACGAAGCTCTGATACCACTTGTTACAAGTGCGGTTGCCGTTGCACCAAAAGATCGACCTATCAATGCCCAATACAACCACTAGACTTATAGAATCCACAAGAGGTGTTTAGCCCCTTGTCACGAATCCCGAGGGGAGCGCTGACCATTTTTGCCAGCATATTGTGCCATAATTTCTTTTATTCTTTCACAAATGACTTTGTATTTGCAATTGCTTTTTGGAGCAACAATCCACATAAGGTGTTGTACCCTTTCCTTGCAATGGTGAATGTTGTGACCAAATTGTCCCAGTATGGACTTCTTTCCATATGGAATGAAAGGTTGTAATCCCAAAACTTTGTCCAAGCCATATTTGTCTCCCCATTCTTGTCCTTGTTCCAACCTGTACCTTTAAGTGATGGCTGCAAACCTGTGTGTTTCGCAACACAAAAATATTGTGCTCATGGCTGTAGATCGATGAAGTGGACAAGATGTGAAATAGTGGACCATGACAAGAGCTGACATTTTTTGTCCCCATATCTTCCTCTGATTTGGATGCCAGCTTGGGATTTGTTACTGATGCGATGGTTGCTTGTAGTCTTCTCTAGTCTTTTCTGCTCAATTAAAGAAAGTGTCACATTTATCTCTTTTCCAACCTTTGGTCAAACATTTAGGCACAATTGAACATTGTATTTAGTGATCTGTTTATGGTGGTATTTCAGGCAATTAATGCTTCCACTCATCTTCAGCCCACAATATTTGCATATGACCATTCGTGCAGCTGGTCCTAGTACAATATGCTTTTAAGCAGTGTCTTTTCTACCATGTCTTTGGCTTTTTGATGGGATTTGGACACAAACCCTAATACTGAAAAACACAACAAACACATTTAATAGCTGCAATTCTTATTGTTGAAAATATGAAAAAAATTGTAGAATCATGGCTTTGAGAAAAAAATTAAATGCAGAAAATTGAAACCCTACAATAGTTTCAATGAATGTGAAAGAATTCTGGGAACTTCTGTAAGCCCTATATAAATTAGGAAATGGGAAAGAAATCATGAACAACCAGGATTATGAAAACAGGGAACAAAACAAACCTGAAGGTTGAATCTTGATAAACTTTTAGAAATTTTCTAGTCACAATACTGCGTAGCAAAAAAATGCAGTCCGAAACGCTGCTATGCCCAACTTTCTCCTTGTGAACTCTACTCCAAGTCCAAAAAAGAACCGTCAAAGCTATTTACAATATGGCACCCACACTGCTGTTGCTCAAAACAAAACACAACACCCAGAAAACAATGATGTCTTTAAAACTTGTTGCACTCTGTAACTCTTGCCATTGCAAAAGCTTTCCTTTTGCACAAAATAATGCCAAAGAAGTAAAATGTCATCAGTTTGATGCCAAACTCAGAAATGTGTCAAAATTTGCAGAAATTTATTTTGTTCAATCCCCACAAGCTCAAATGGATCAAAGGCAGTTGTGACTGACAAAGGAAAGGTGAATGCTGTTAAATAGACTAGTTAAGTGTTTTAAGTGCATTTTTAAAGCTTTTAGAGAACATATTTTAGTGCATTTTGTGGTGTATTTTAGCAAATTGGATGCATTCACTATGTTCAGATGTGTCTATGGTACGTGCTCACCCACAAATTTGATGAATAATCACCACAAACTAGTCTGCCCATAACAGGTGAGCATAATCTTCAAATATGTTTATCTTAGCCAATTTCTCCTGCAGATTGAGTTAGTGAGAGGTGGTGGTAAGTGTGGATAAAGCTGTGCTATCTTGCAATGGGAATTTGGTTACCTAATAAATGTCTCGCAGCATAACATTAAAGGTGCATGGTAAGTGGCTAGAATAAATATTAACTTTGTTCTTAGAGACAAATGTGTGGGTGAGTGAATGCTCTGGTCCAAACTCATTATTTGGGTTGTCAGTGTACTTTTTACATAGGAGACCATGTGCGTGAAGTTTATACTTGATGTTATTGTCCTTGTTATAAAGCTACAAACCCATGTTAATGGTTTATCATTATAGTTGTAACAATTGCTGGGTACAGTTGCACTTAAATTGTTAAGACACATTTTAATCGGAACCCTTTAGAGAAAGGTTTGTTGTAATAGAATACAGTCATGGGAAACTGTTTTCTCGTAAAGAAATTGGTGCTAATTTTACATCAGATTCGGTACTATTTCTGTAGATGATTGGTCGAGAGACCAATTTCTATGATGTGTATATGTTTTTGCTTCAATTCAACAATTGTCGTCCATGATAGATTTTTTGTGGTTGTGTCAGTTAATGTGTTGGGTTCCTGCATTGGTCTTTTGATTTTAATTTGAGTTAAAACTTTTTCACTTTTTAATTTTTTTTAAAATTTCTCTTAATGGGTCTTTGCAGGAATGTTAGACACGAGAATGTTGTTCGATTCATTGGGGCTTGTACAAAACCACCTCATATATGTATAGTTACAGGTAATATTATGATTTTTTTTTGAAGTCAACTTTTCAACAAATATGACAGTTATTCATGAAAAGTATAAACAAAATGAGTACCTTAATTTTATAGTGTAGTATGGATAGGGCAATTTAAACTATTTCAGAAGGTGAATTTCATATGTACTTCTCATTTGACACGTAATATGTATTTGTGACAATTTCACAGTAAATCAACTTAATGAAAATGAGAGTCTATTACCTTAAGACAAATGAGAACTAGATTCTAGCAAATGAGAATGTAGTCCTTTCCAACTCTGAAATGTAATAAAGAAGGCATTGTTTTATATGCTATGGAAAGAAGTTATGAGCAGATTGCTATTGCCAAACTCTGCGATGTTCAACCATTCTTTGCCACTGTACAATATTACCCAACAATATGAAAGGGTGGCTCTCTGTTTATTTGAAGTTCTCTTTGTTAATTGAGTATGATCCAGCATGTGTAAATTATAAAGTATTCTAGACAAAATTCCAATGCTTCTGGTTCTATACTTTCGAAGAGATGCTGGTTGTTTTACGTGTATAAGTACATTTTACATTTGGTGCTTATGTTTCCTACATGTCTTTTACGCTGCCATAGATAGTTATTTGGATGCTTAAGAAATAACTCCTATGTTAGGGTAGTGTGGGTGATTCCTAATAGCATGATGGGTTTCAACAATAACTGTGACAATGCCCTTGGTTGATTGTGGGTTGGCGATCAAGGGCATGTAATGGACAGGGTTATGAGGAAGTTTTTATAGGAAAGTGTTGGGGGAAAGTCCCATGGGACGGCCCTCAAAAAATTATTCCTGAAGCAGGGACATCCAAGGAGAAAATTGGACAAGCAGGGTTTTTGAGTAAGCCAATGTAGGTTCTTTGTAGATGTTAGTAGTGAAAATTCTTGTTGAAAAACATTAAAATGGAAAATGATCTCCACCAAATCTTCATTCCCATGAAATGATTAATGTGATGAATTCCTGGTATGTATCCATAAATTGCTTTGGAAAAGAATCATCAAGTTGTAAAATCAATGTAGTGTGATACAATAGATTATAAAATTTAGAAAGAAGAGATAAAACAAATGAGATGGATTTAAGAAGCAGCTAACAGTAGATCTCAGTATGCGACTTCTGTATTCGAAGTGTTCAATATGAAGACAAATCATATTCCTATATGGAGGAAATTAAGAAAGTAATTTAAAGAAAACTTAATAGCACTCGAATGGTTTGTTGGAGGGAGCAGATGGGACAACACTACACTGATGTGGACAGCTCGATGTGGTGACACTTGGTGGCTATAATGTGAATATGGAAAGTTTATATAAATGTGCATTCACTGCATAGAGTGTGAGAAAAGATTGGTTGGGAAATTTGTTCACTCGTGCTGACTGAAGGATTCCAACAGCGGCATGTTTTCAATAATTTTATTGAAGATGAAAAACAGTGCAGTGATAATAAATTCAGAGAGAAAAATTTCCAAACTCATGTTAGAACAAATATGACTTGCTTTATTCTAACTCAAGTCGTGGGCCCATTGCATTATGATAATTACATTATTATTTGCATGAAAATGACAAATACAGACGTAGGGAATTGAAAATAACCAAGCGAAGTATGAGATACACTAGGTTGGGGAGAACCTAGGAAATATAGGAACTGATGGGCGTGGAAACGCTGTTTGAGGTTGATACTGGTAAGTACGGTCATTCAAAGGATATGTTAGCATAGTTTGGAGAACCAATATGGAAGCAAAACCCATTGCTTGCACTCTCAGCTTTGTGAGGAGTAAGATCTTTCTCAATGCATTGACCACTTTGTTACTGTGCCCATTTTGATAAGAAAACAGTAATCTTGTAAGAACTCCAAACATTTCACATGGCTTTGATATAGCTTTCCCAGACTATAGATGCATTGTAGGGCCTAGTGTTTGATGTATAGTAGACTACGTAGGAAGCAAATAGTGCCTCCACTGTGTCAGCGCTTGGATGATGGTGCGGAAATTTTTATTATACATGGAGTGTTTCCTCCTGTCTTCATTCAACTTTTCACTAAAATCGGCAATAATAGTCCCACTATCATCACAATCTACTTGAAATACCTTGCCGAGACCAAGAAGTACAAGGACTGGTTGTTCAATGACTTTGTTCATCAACAACACAACTCCATTCTGTGGTAGGAGTCCACTTAAACTCTCTTCAGTCTCCCCTCATGGTCTCAATGATAGAAGTGCGAATCGCGTTCAAATTTCAGATTAACTTTCTTTAGAAACTAGTTAAGCCATGAAAACAATAAGGCACAAATATGCTCTTTGGTGTAGAGTACTCAGCAACGACACACCTTCTTTGGATCCATCATGAAGGCCTCCCAGTGATTAAAAAATCAAGAAACGACAACACCGTCTTCATAAAGCTGATTTCTTCAAGTTTGTCAACTTTGCTTCTTTTAATTTGTACAAAACAAGCATGTTGTGATCCAATGTCCTTCTATGGTTATGTTAGAAATGAGAATATTATCAAGATAAACAATAGATTTTTTTCCAAGAAATCATTTTAATACCCCATTGATTAACCTCATAAAGATACTCATATATGTCAATGGGAATGATATCATATAAGGCACCACCCATACGAGCGCTCTTTGATTTTGAAGGTTGTCTTCGACTAATTTTCCTCTTATTTTGATTTGGTAATGACTACTTTTTGGTTAGTCATCGTGAAGTATTTAGCTTTTGAATTAGTACACACAACATTCTCCTCCCGTTGTGGGTGTCAAAATTGTTAGAAATGCGCACTGACTTACACTGTCTTTGATTAAAACCTTATATAGAAATTGTTAAATTTGCTTGTGCATCTCTTGAAGTAGGATCACTATTATTGAGATTCTTCGAGGATATCGTTGAACACTATTTTAGTAGTAGTATTACATATGGAGTGCTTCTGTGGGATGCATCGTTGGAAAGGGTGCGAAGTTCCCTGTGACATGAGATGCCTTATTTGTAATGAAATAACTTGCACAGGAAAAGAATTTAATTGGAAATATATTGCAAATACTTGAGAGTAATAAGCCACTTAGAGGGGGCAACCTTCTAAGCCATTTCAAAAACTTAAAATCAATACTACTAGTTGCAAAAAGGAAATTGGAAACTAAAAACTTAAGGGGTTTACAATAGCCCTAGCTATTGGAGCTATGGCTCAATGCACTAATATGATTCCCCAACTAGAAATCACCTTGGGGAAGCACACTATCAAAGAGGATTTTATTGTGATAATGCTAGATGCTGATGTGATATTGGGAACTCCTGAGATACACTCCGTGGAATGCTTCATTATGGATTTCCCAAAGCTAGAAATTTGCTTCCAACATAATGGACAAGAAGTCACCTTTAGAGGGTTACCCAACGGATCCCTAAAAGTAGTCTCCTCATAAAGGATGGAGAGGATTTTAAGACACAGGCAAGGAGTGAGCTGCACAATGTATGATTCTCAACAAGACTTCCACCCAAGGCAAAACAATTCACATTGATATCCAATCCATTTTGAATAGACATAAGAAAGTACTTGGTGATATTCCACTGGGACTATTGTCCACAATTTTGGATTCCCCAAAATGGGGGCAACCCTACGCAATCCCAAAATGATTGGTAGTTTCTCTCTGAGTTGGTCGGTTTCTGGATGAAGTTTACTTGGCGGAATTAGTTATCCCTTGATTCTCGTTCAAATTTCAAGTTTTACAAAAACATTTAGTCTTTGAGTCTTCCTTCATTCTTGCTTTATTTTCTTTGGTTTTTGTTTTTGTTTTGGTTTTAGGTTTGTAGTTTTGGTTTTCCTGCTCGTTTTGAGCTCTCATAGGTGTCAGTTGAGTTAGTCTAGCTCAAGCTACAGGCTGTTCAAGATTCTGATGGTGGTGATTTTTGTTCCCTCTGCATATGTTTTTCCTTCACTAAAAATGTATTTATCTTTCTTCTAAGTGAAGGTGTTGAATTTTGTGTTCAATACATATTATTTGACATATTCAAAACATGTGATGTCTTCTCTGGAAATGCGTTGCTTTCCTTAGCACATAGAGGGTGTCGATTTCTTTCACTAATGCATATCTTTAAAGAAGAAACACGTGAGCCATATGCATTAAGTTTTGAAAAAGCCGTGTCTTACCTGTGCCTAAAAAGGTGTCATTTTTTCCATTGAAAGCATATGTTTTAATATATATATTAAAACATGCTTTAAGTCTTTTAAAAAAAGATGTGTCTTTACCTTAAAACTGAAGGCGTCGTTTTTTAAGCTTAAAGCATATATCGTAGTCTTTTGAAAGCTCACATTTTACTTTCGTGTCTTTTCCTTCATTAGGCCCGCTGCATTTTTATAAGTCATATGGCGTCGATTTTATAAAGGGAAACATGACGTTTTTCAAAACATTAACATATGTTTTCAGATGCTGAAAACACGTTAAAAGAAAACATATGCATGGCGTCGATTTATAATCGAAAGACATAAAAAAGAAAACATATGTTTTAATCCTTTAGATGGAGGGCGTCGATTTTAAAAGCCATAGCATATGTCGATTTTAAGTAAAGACATATATGGTTTAACAAGACATGCGATGGCTTTTGAAAAAACAGTGGTTTATATGCAGATGTATGGTGTCGTTTTCTTAACCTAAAAGACATCTTAGCTGCGATTTAAAAATATGCCTTCTTCCAAAAACGCTTGGGCATGTGGTGATTTTCCCAGCTGTTTTTGAAAGAATGTTTCTCCACTAAGAGCTGCGTTTTTCTTAAGAAGCTGGGTTTAAGAGGAATTGGTCTTTGCTGGCGGTTTCTTTCTCCATGAATCATTGCGTTTTTTGCTCCTGAATCAAAGCAGATTCAGTAAGTGTTTTATGCGTTTTTCTTTCTTTTGCACTTAAAGAATTCGAAAAACATTGAAATGTGAAGGTAGTGACTATCAAATAGGGCACGTCATTGAAAACTTCCTCTTAGTTACTGATTTAAAGCAATTTGGGGCTGCATTGAGGACATATGTCATTCCCCACCATGACTCATTGAATTGACATTAACTTTGCATGGAGAAGATGTCAATATGATGAGTTATATATTCTGTATTTTTCTCTTCAAAGTTGAATTCGAAATCCATTTGCTTAGGAAAAAGACAGATTGTTTCTTCCCTTTTTGCATACAAGGAATAGGTATATTTTATGTTTTCTTTTCTTTGTTTGTGCTTTGTTGTTTGTATATATGTCTCTTTTCTTTTTCTTCTCTCTTCTTCTCCAAGTTGCATATGAGAACGTCATTTGTTCTCATATGCAGTTGGGCTTAAAAACCCCGTTCTCGATGATGTTTTTCCCCAAAATGCATAAAGAAATGCTAAGAGCAAGATGCTGCCCCAATATGCAGACAGCCCATAAAACTTAAAAGCCCACCGTGCCTATCAAACATCAATGCATCAAATTCAATGCTTGCTGTCCCATGTGTAATCCTTCCGAGAAAGCTCACCTTTTCATACTTCCATTTGAAAAGAAGTGAGAGTGCTTAATATGCAATCCCTCCTAAAAAGATCACCTTTTCTTCTCATGTGCTATCATACTCAATAGACCAAGCTTAGATAAGGATATTTTCTTGGTCCCGAAACCCGCCTTACGCATACCTTATCTTCTCTTTTATCTTCTTGCAAGGCTGCACGCTTTTCTTGTTGGTACATCTAACATGGATTCTTCCTCTCTTAATGATGAAATGCTTAATTTTTGGAATTTCCATGTGACAGTTACCGCAGCTGCAAATTTGGTCATGTCGGAAGGGGGAATTGCATCTCCTAAAGATAAAGGGAAAAAGAAGATGAAGTACCAATATGATAAGTATCAAAACTCTATCACGCCTTCTCAAATCTCGTCTTATGTGGATGAGATCCGGGACAGAGATCGGACATCTGAATATGGAGGAATTCCTGAAAAGAGTGGATACATCCACAAAAGATGAAATGATCAGCATCCGAGAAAGCTACATCCACTATCTCTCTACTTTTCCAATGGCTGCTCTTGAACCGGAATTTGTAATGGCTTGTGCTAGGCATTTTGATCCAGCCTCCCGGACTATCAAAGATGAAGATGGAAAAGTGATTATCAGTCTAGATCCAGACACTATCGATCGGGTTTTCAAGTTGCCTCCAACTCCGGTCATACTCGACATGACGATTGATAGAGCTCTCAAAAGTTGGGAGAATGGGAAGACGACTTTTGTAAAGTATATCAACAAACATTGGTTGATTGCTAAAAGGCCTAATTTGGTGAGATGGCCGAAGGGGGTACATAGATCCGATTTCAATGAAGAGGTGCATGACCTCATAACCTTATTGAGCAGATTAAGAGGTCTTAAAGAGTCCAATCTTTTTGAGCCGTGGATGTTCAAGTATCTTTCTCTGATTCTGAAATCAAGATAGAGGCTGTTTTGGGGAGAATTCATAAGTAATTCTATTTGTGAATAGCTGGTGCAAGTACTTAACACAAGTACTTTCTATATGAATTCCTACCTTGTCTACATTGCTGCTGCCTTGGGTTCTTTTTCAGGGCTATCTACTAAAGGAGATAGGATGCAAGTGTCTGTCTGGACCTTTTATGATCAGTTTCCCTTAAAAGCAAGTCGCATCCATTATAGGAGGGTACAGGATGTGTTTTTTGGTCATTATCGATGCCTATTTGATAAAGAACTTCCGAACAAGAGTCTCTGACGAAGCATGGAGTAAAGTCAGCGAATATGGTTGTCTCTTTCTTCAGTTCCCGAATTTTACTTACCTAAGAGTGGAATATTTTAAAGGAGAACCATACACTTTGCCAAGATATCCAACGGACAAGATCATTCTCATGGAGTTGGCTAGGCAGCTTATGGCTGTCCAAGTTTATCAGAATTCTCTGCACAGGCCTGGTGTTGGCATCTCTTCACGCAATCCCTTGAGAATTGGTGGGTAATCGCTTGATACAGTTCCAATGGCCAAGAATATGGAGTTTGAACTTCAAGAAATTAATTTGAAGAAGTTTGTAGCCAGAAGTTCTTTTGACTGGAGGGGTTTGAATGATAAGATCCGGAAGCAGTTTAGTCATGTACATCGCTTGGAAGATGTATGGATTGATCTTCGCAGTGAAAGAGAGATCGCTAAAATGGATTACAGGCTCACTGTCAAACAAATCATAGACTTTCGTCTCACTAAAATTCCGGATGGAGTCCTAGATGATAATGAGATCCTGGATCCTGAGTACAGAAGGCATTGAGTTAATAACTTACCCATTCTACCACCATGTTGGTCAGTGAAGGAGAATGTGTCCATTTGGGATAGATTCCAGAACATCTTGGTGAATACAATTATTTGGTTGAAAAAGAGAGGCATAAAGAGCATTAAGATCAAACCTGGGCGGGATTTTGATCCTGCTGGTCCTGTGGGTATGAAGTCTGAAATCTGAGGAAAAGGAGAAGGGGAGTCTTCTGCATCAGAAGTCAAAGCTATTCCAAAACCCGCCATCAAAAGAGGAAAGCTTATGGTAAAAGCTCCTATGCCAGAGGCATCGTCTAGGGCAAAGGGTCCAGAGATGATTAATCTCTCGGATAGCGAAGAGGAACTACAGGTTTCTACTACTCCTGAGGCAACACAAATCCAAGCAGCTGAAGAGATCCAAGGAATGCATGAGTCAGCTCCAGAAATTGATGAAACTCCAATGTCCCCATTGGTTATAGATGTGGATTCTTTCACGATCCAGTTGCCCACACTGCATTCAAATGCCATTGTGCCAGCCACTCCTATATCATCTGTTGCCCCAGCACAGAAAGAAGACTTGTCATGCGTTTTTGATGAGCTTCCTGAAGAGTTGCCTCGGTTAGATACACTCATGTCTAACAATGATCTAGTGTTCTAGATGGAGAAAGAGGATGATGGCCTTTTGAAGGCATCCACAATAGATATTTCGTCACAGAAGGAAACAGTAACTACTATGGTTACCGTTGATGCTTTGACATCCTCTTTTGTTTTACCTCCTTGGCTAGGCACTATTACACAGAAGAGGAAGAAGTTGGAGGTACCATTGGAAGATTTTGAGATTGCTCCTAAAAGTAAAACCCGAGTCACAAAAAGCAAGAAAGCTAAAGTGCTTTCAAAAGTCATTATTGATGATCGAAAGGTTAAGTATGCTGAAGTCGCTGAGCCACTCATAGGCAAAACAACAGATGAGCCTGAGAGAACAGATTATAAGATCACAAGGGTGGAGTTGGGAAGGCAATCCTATGTAAGTTGTCAGATGGATGCTCATGATGCATTAGATCAGTATACCAAGAGGACTAATGAGCTATGGCAAAATAAACACTTGTTAAAAGAAGTAAACAATCGTCTTCGTGACGCTCTTGAGAAACTTTCTTCTTCTCGGCAGGTGGAGTTATGTACAGAGGACGTGTAGCAACATATTGAGCTAGAAAAGAAAGGCAAAATAGTAAATGACTGGGGCAGTTAGTTAGAGCATCGGGGAATCACGGTTATTAGGGATGTACACCGCATTCTTAGGAACTACCAGAAAACTGCAAATAGGCTACATGAGTTGGTTGACATCTTTGATCAGCAATTAAAAACCCAAAATGAAGATTTGGATGTTTGGAGGAAAATGGCAGAAGCTGATTTAGATGTTTTATGTGCCTATGAAATAGTTCCTTCAAAAGACATGTACTTCAAATTTTTAGATCAAATGATTAACAAAGAGAAAGTTTTGAAGGAGTTGATCATCGAAGTACGTGAAGCCTTGCAGGAATGTTTCAAACCCAAAGAAGTTGTTGTCAAAGTCTTCGAAGAATTGTCGTGTAAGTTATTTCCAGAGAGTGGGGAGCTGATTCCAGAGGAGCAAGTTCTAGCAGGATTTGTACAAATAGTTCATCAGGAACTAGGAGCTGATACTTTTAGTTGCAACTCTATGGATAGGTTGGCAAGCTACAGAATGACATTGAATCAACTTCAGAAAGATTTGGGTCGATACAATGGTGAAATTACAAAGGCAGCAAGTTGTGCACGCAAGACTATGAATATTGCTCGACAAACGGTTTCACTAGATCCAACTATTGTGCATAAGTCTCTTTGCCAATTCGAGACATGCATTAATCTTCTTTGAAAAGTGTTGTCGGGACACTTAGTTTTGTAAAAGTGTAGAATCTTTGATAGATCACACGAAAGTATGTAAAGTGTTTTCATGTAATCATGCTGCAAGGACATTAGGTCTTGTAGCATTGAATAAGTCAAAGTTAGTTAGTTGTTGATAAGCTTTGAATAGTTCAAAGTTAGTTAGTTAGAGATAAGGATAGAATAAGTCAAAGTGGTTGAGGGTTTCCCCTTTTTTTTTCCACTTTCCTCTCTCCTCTTTTCCTATATAAGGAGGGGGGGCTCATTGTAAATTTTCATCTTTTGTTGTGTGCAAGTAAACTATAGGCAAAGCTCTAATATTCTGAAGACTTTGTGTTCCATTGTAAGAGAGTTGAGCGTTTGAATAAAAGGAATAGAGATTGACAAACTTTGAGTTGTTGTCTTGACAATTGATGAATGTTTTCTTATGTAGCATTTGTTAATCCTTGATTCAGATCGAATAGTTAACTTGTTTATTTCATTTGAACATCTTTAATCTAAGTTTTCTGAAGACTTTGTGCTTCAGGAGATCGGGGTTACTATAGAAGAGTAGTGGCTGTAATACTCCAAGGACTGAAGACTTTGGGCTTCAGTATTGGAATTAGATAAATAGAATACTTATTTGGGGTGAGGACAAGAGACTTTGAGCTCTTGTATCATTCCATCTTTAGATAAATTCATCGTTGTCTCGGTCAATTGTTCTTAAGTCAATTACCGTGCCATCGATATTATTGTTGCAAGGCGAACTGTATGTGCTACAGTTCAGTTCTACTTGAAGCCACCTGCGGTAAGAATGGAGCCTCCCCTATTGTTGAGAGGAGAGAGTAATCTCACACACTACTGCCTAAAATACACATTTTGCAAGTTGTAGTCTTAGTGACTTGCAAAATATTTAGCCAACAGGGACTACCCCCAAAAAGAGGATTTGAACATACAATAGAATTAGGAGGGGCTAAAACTGTGATCACTACCCCCTATTGACACCCTCGCAAGTTCAAAGAAGAGATTGAGAAAACCATCAAGGAGATATCCAACCTAGTTCTAGTCCCTTCACATCCTTTGTAAGAAAAAAGATGGTACCATTAGAATGTGTATAGATTATAGTGCCTTAAATGAAAAAACAATTAAAAAATGTTTCCCTATTTCAAGAATTGGTGAATTAATTGACAAACTCCACGGAGCTAGGTACTCCAAAATTGATCTACGATTTGGTTATCATCAAATAAGAATGGGAAAAGAAGATATTTCCAAGACGACATTTAGGTGCCACTATGGACACTTTGAATTTTTGGTCCTACCTTTTGGCTTGACAAATCCCCCTATAACATTTCAATCTTGCATGAACCATATATCCAAAAAACAACTAAGGAGACTTCTACTCATATTTTTCGATAGCATCCTTATCTATAACAAGACATGGGAAGAACATCTTAAACATATTGAGGAAGTCCTAAACATTTTGGACCAAGAATCATTAAATGGCAAAGGCTCCAAATGTGAATTTGAACTAGAAGAAATCCTCTACCTTGGTCATAAATCAATGCACAAGGGTTGAGCGTGGATGAAGAAAAATTAAACCCATTAAGGAATGGTCAAAGGATTTTTTGAGCTAGCCACCCCACTCACAAAATTGACCAAAAAGGGGGTCTGTGTGTGGAATGAAGTGACTCAACAGGTTTTTTTTTGAGAAACTAAAGAAGCAATGAGCTCGTGGCTCGTCTTAGCCATCCCCGATTTTATGTTACTTTTCAAATTGTAGTGTGACGCTTTCAGGAAAGGTATTGGAGCAATCCTTATACAAAATAAACATCCCATCACATTTGAAAGCTTCAAGCTTATCGAGTCGGAGAAACATTATTCCTTTTATGATAAAGAGATGTTGGCCATCATGTACGCCTTAATCGAGTTCAGATAGTACTTGGTTTGTGGGAAATTCAATGTTAAGACACATCATAATAGCTTGAGGTTCTTTATAAATAAAAAAGATGTAAATGACATGCATCAAAAGTGGGTAAGCAAGATACATGCTTACAACTTTGATATGGAGTACGTAAAAAAGGCAAACAATGTCATAGTAGATGTCTTATCATGACGGACCCATTTGAACTCCATAACAAGCATTTTTGTAGATTGGAAGAATGATATCATTGCTGAAGATGTTAAAGATCTGTAATCTAATGGTATCCTTGAGAGAAATTTACCCAATGAACAATACAAAGTAGTAGAAGAACTGATCCTATATAAAAATAAGATATTCCTTGTGCTCAACTTAAAAATAAAATATATGATGATCAAGGAATACCACATCAATCTCTTAGCCGACCACTAAGGATACTATAGAACCTACAAACAAATAAGGGAGAAATTCTCTTGGCCGGATCTCAAGAAGAATGTCCTTAGCATGTACAAGAATGTATGACCTGTCAAAGAAACAAATTTGAACAAAGCTACCTAGCAAGTCCTCTACAATCTTTGGCCATTCCAAATAAAATAAAATGGGAAAGCATCTCCATGAACTTCATAACAGGATTACCTAAAGTTCAAGGGAAGGATTGCATCTATGTAATAGTCGATTGACTCACCAAGAATGCACATTTCATAGCAATTTCTCCTGACTATCGAGCTCATCAAACAACTGAAGTATTGTTTAAAGAAATATTCAAGCTACATGGTATTCCAAGAAACATTGTCAGTGACTAGGATAGCCAATTCCTTAGTTTATTCTGGCAAGAACTCTTCTACTCAACAAGGTTTGAACTTACACCTAGCACAAGTTATCACCATCAAACAGATGGACAAACCGAGATTGTTAACAAGTGGGTTGAGGGATACTTGAGAGATTATGTCACTGGCCAGCAAAACCCATCGATAAATTGGTTACACTTCGTTGAATATTGCTACAATACTACCCACCACATGTCAATAAGGATGAGTCCCTTCAAGGCATTGTATGATTACGAAGCAAACTCCTTTGGAAGTTTAATTTTACAGGAAAGTTGAGTGCCAAGGGCCAAGGATTTCGTCCAACAAAGTTTGGACATTGTCAACACACTCAAGGAAAATTTGTATCAAGCACAAAATCAACAAAAGATCTATGTTGATCGAAACCGCATTGAGAGGACATATGAAGTGGGAGACTTAGTCTTCTTGCGGCTATAGCCATATAAGCAATCGACAATCAAGTTTAGTGGAGTAGAAAAATGAAACCTTGATTTTAAGGGCCATATAAGACCCTAAGGAAAATAGGCGAAGTAGCTTACAAATTGAAGCTGCTCGAAAACAACCAAATTCACAATGTCTTTCACGTGTCCCAACTCAAAAGAGTGCTAGGACGATACGTTACACCATGTGTGGAGTGAGCCCCACTTGATGATGAAGGTAAACTAATCTTGGAACATGAAGCCGTCCTCAACATGAGGGAGAAGGATTGATGAATAAGACTATTCATGAATTCTTGATCTAATGGAAAGACTTACCTATTGAAGATGCTACTCTGGAAGGAGAAGAGATCCTCAAACATCCAAATTTGAAATTGCTTGAGGGTAGGCAATCTTGGAAAGGCGACTGCCATATGCCCACCTCGACGAAAGTCATCACGATCTTCTGTGAAGGTAAATTGCGATCATAAACAAAGAGATTAAGAATGAGCCGACAACAATCATAATTGCTATCATAAAACACGATTAAGCTGATATAATATCGGTTATGAAGTGAAAGACGATTTGAAGAGTCACATCCCTATTGAGAGGGCAGCCACTTTCCAAAGGGTCACATCCCTTCACGAAGTAACTAAGATATATAAGTAGGAAGTTCCAAGGTAGAAAAGGCATCGAATAAGGCATTCCAAGTTAAGGAAGCAACAAACAGCAGATTTGAACCTCCATAATTTTATCAGCAAATAAATCAAGTATTATCCACATTGAGATCAAGATTAAGAGCAGCAAGCTTATAGTCTTCCCAGACCTGTTTTTCCTGCATTTTATATTCTTAGCATCTGCTCTTGTGGTATATATTTAGCTTATGCATTTTTGGACAATAATTATCTTTTATATATGTGCATACGTATAAAGGAATGTAAAGTGCATATGACTGATGATGAAACTGTTTGAAACCCATCTGTATGAAAGATCGGTGGTGTAAGAGGGAGTTATAAGATGACAATATAAGTAGGCCGCCCTAGGGATGTCCATGTTGCCTACCCTTGGGGCCACGGGGGCTTTGATACCAGTCTGCTCTTAGGTTTAGATAGAACAATCAAGAAACCCCATTTACAATCTCCTCCTCGTCTCGAAAATGATGGTTCTTTTCTTTAGGGGGATGAAGCATAGATAGGGAAAGCAAGTACAAGCACCCCAATAAGCAGGCCACTGTGGTGAATGTACATGTTTCCTGCCCATAGGCGCCAAGAGGGTGAGTGTCCACTCTTGGGCTTAGTGTGGATATTGCTTTGGGCGGACCTATCATGTCTCTTCCACCAAACCCTAATGTGTTTGAATAATATCATGGATATTATATGAATGTTATGTGTTCTTGTCTAACCATAATAGTTGGAAGAGTATATATATATACATTTATATGTTTTCTTGGTTATGGTTGCAGGATTCAAATCCAAGATCACATTGTGTAAAGGAGATATTTACTTGGTAAATATGTAACCCTAACCGCATTCTATTGCACTTGTGATTCTAGGGCAAATTTGGAGGGAGACATCACAGATGCTAAAGGCAAGTGATGGCAGAATTATTGAAGGTTAAAGTCTGCCAATTTCATGGTAGTATCTTTGAGATATTGAGGCAACAAAATTGCAAACCCTTCTCTTACTCATTGCCTCATCTAAGAGAGTGTTTGAATTAAATAAAATATTTTAGGAACCTCCCCCAAAATGGGATGACCCCCAAATAGGGCCGCACTTGTAAAAGGGAAGATTAAAATGTTTTTTAATGTGGGACGACCTCATGGGAGTTAGCGCCCAGCTTTGGGCAAGGATATTTAAACATTAAAAATATATATAAATAAATCATGCCTTGGCTGACGTAACTATGTAACCGTTGATGAAGAGGCATTTCAGGGTGTATAAAATTTTAAATAGAGGTTTGTTGTAGGCTTATTTGACAAGAAATTAATGAATACCTTTCTAATGTTTGAGCAGATAAAGGGGCACATTAATAAGTAAAAATTAGACATTTGGAACAGATTTATGAGTAAAATTCAGACATATTTGGAGTATATATAGTGCAGATTTGTGTGAAGATATATTTCAGATTCATTAGCATTTGTTGTAGATCATACTGCAAATGTGAGTGGAAATATTTTGCAGATTTGAGAGTAGAGTTTTTATGGTAGATTTTGGAGTAGTAGTGAGATGATTTTTAAGGTGATTTAGGGCATATCTGAGAAGAAGTGTAATGACCCTCGATTAAATAACAATGGAACAATATATGTGAATATTGTTACTAACTTACTAATGCAAAAGTATACCCCATGTGTTAAACGCCAAATATTAATAGTGATAGCAAACTTCAATTCTTAGATGTAAGAGATAAATGAATATTAAAAATAATATTAATAAATAAATAATATTATTAATTGCGATGATAATTCTCCTGGTCCTATTCTTAAGAGGTAAATGAATATTAAACAAAAATATTAATAAATAAGTAATATTATAGAATTATCATTACAATCCTTGTAGGGACGGTAATACCCTTTTCCCAAATAGCATGGAATTTGAATTGAAAATTAAATAAACCAATAATAATAAATAGAGCCTGGATGAATAATAATATAGTCCACGATAATGGGACGCACAACCAAGGGATTCAAATGACCTTGATTAATATGTAGAGCCGATGACTGGGCTGGTGGACTCAGCAAATCCATGTGCATCATACTATCGTGTCTAGCTATAGCCACGTTGGTGACACTGGAGATGATAATGTTTGGCGTTACCTTAATATGAGACATAACAAATATAATTTTGTTAACTAAGAGCCACGTCCCTAATTTCCTCCATTTGCATCAGCGGATCCAACTCTTCGCATACAAGATGTATATGTATGCGATTCCACAATGATAGAAAATTATCGAAGAGGAGAAATATATCGGGGGACATAAAAAGATACATAGGAGCGAGAGGAGCATACAGCAAACATTATATTAACAAGACATTAAACCAGCGAATACTAAGAATACAAGTAGCGGTGATTGGAAGAGGAAGGAAAGAATACTCTGCATACACGGTACCATACTCTCAACCATCAATAAGGCTAGTAAGTATACCAGACGCACTAGATAATTCTACCAACGTTTGGAATATAGACTTGGCTTCAGAATACAAACAGCATACAGTTCCAAGACAGTGGTTAGACGTCAGCGTTGGAATATATTTTGGCTGCTGAGACATCAAAGGTAACAATTGGTATCTATATCAGAATTACTGTTATTTATAAGTTGACATCTATGATATCTACCTTAGAATTACTATTACTTAGAAACTGGTATTTATAATGGGCATCTATATCAGTAGTGTTATGAGGAGTATTTACATCAGTTGTATTAGTAGTTGATACTCAGAGATATTATAAATTAGAGATTGATAATTATTTCAGAGATATTATCAATTAGAAATAGATATACGTGTGTTAGCCAAGCCATGCCTGGCAATGACATTCTTAAATATAAGAGTTCCAATCAGAGAATCCAGAGACCAAGCTATGGTTTGGTAGAGGGCATTCCAAGTGAATGCCAAAGAGATTATTATAATCTCTAGAGGCAGTATATACTGTAGTGGTTAATCATATGCATACGTGTAAGAGACAAGAGGCTTGGACAGAGATGAGACTTCTTCCAAGATTAGCATAGAGAGGATTCACCAATTAGTGGGGATCCTAGAGGCCTTAGAGACACTCACTCAAAGAGATGGTTATTTAGCTGAGATTTATTCTCACCAGAGGGCTAAGTAATCTGATTGAGGGTCTTTCTCTAAGGATTTAACTGGGTTTAGCATGGGGTTAGAATTTAATTTATTGAATTAATGTTTATATATATATGTTTATTTTATTATCTACTAACACTTGTTACAGGTTTCATCATCAAAATACCAAGGAATACTTAAACTAGAAGGTAGGGACATTACAAGAAGTCACAAAAAAATTATTATATTGTGATATTGCTATCAGGACTCAATTGTGTAGTTTTATTTGAGTCATACTTAGTGACCCATGTTTCATGAGTGGTGGTTCACAAAAACCATCTCTCATGAGAATGAATGAAATACTTAGAACTCGCTGCATCTAGGTGATGTTCATAGAGGTGAAGTACTGGGACTTCCCGGGAGGTCACCCATCCCAGGTACCTCCTTTCTTGCCTAGGGAAGAGATACCAAGAGAAGAAGAAAGAATAGATCAACCAATGAATAGCACCGAGGAAATTGCAAGAGCTTATGCAATTCTCGAGCCCCACATTAGAGAGATTGTATCATTTAGAGAATTGTGAAGACAAACAACGAGAGGCACCTAGGAGGCACATAAACAAAGAGCTCAAGCACAAAGTAAACAAAGTAAGACTTCCAAACTTTGATGGATCAGGGGAGATCACAACTCATGCATGGTTGCAGAAATTGAATACCTTCTTCACCTTGAGCCCCATGACAAAAGAAGACACTCCAGTTTGCAATTCTTCGTTTGGAAGGCGTCGCGCATGAGTGGTGGCATCATGGGCTTATTTCCCTAGGCCGCCAAGATATAAAGTCCTATGGGGAATTTTCTCAAAAGCTCATAAGGAGGTTTGACCAGTAACATCCGGAATGGTATTTTAAAGAACTCACACATCTCAAACAACATGGGACAGTCAAAGAGTTTGTTAGTGAGTTCCAAAAACTTTCTATTATGGTTCCTGATCTTTTGCAAGATAGGCTCACCTATCTATTTATTGAAGGGCTTAAAGATTCCATCAAAAATATTGTGAATCCCTTAGAACCTCAAACCTTGGAAGAAGCTATGGAAAAGGCAAGAACGGTTGAATCTAATACCTCCAAAGAGAAACCCAAGAACTTCATATCCAAAACATTCCATCGGAATGAAGGTCCAAGAAAGGATAACCAAGGGAAGCCATGTTATTTATGTAATGGACCCAGGAGTGCAGGTCACTGATGCCAAAAAATAGATGAATTAATCAAGAAAAGCTTATGTTTTAAATGTAAGGAACCTTGGAATCAAGGTCATGAATGTAAGAGAGGACAAATAAACAAAATAGAAGTCATGTGAGACTTAAAATTCCAAACAAAAGGGCAAGAATTGATCAACAAGAGCATGGATCACTAGCCGTCATCACTCAAGAAAATGAGAATAGACCCTTATGAATCAAGGGAACACTTGGGGGACAAAAAGTGATTGCTTTGGTCGATACAGGAGCTTCTCATGGCTTCATTAGCAAGCACTTGGTAAAAAAAGAAGATTAAAAACTCAAGATTTCGAAGGTTTCAAAGTAGCCCTGGCCAACGGATCCATATACCAATGTACAAAAATTGTTCCCAAATTAGAGGTTACCTTGGGAGGACATACAATCAAGAGGAACTTTTATGTGGTGAATTTACAAAATGATATTATCCTAGGAATGCCATGGATAAACTCCTTAGGGCGTTTCACTATGGACAACCCAAATCTAGAAATATGTTTCAAACATGAAGGAAAAGAGATAACATTAAGAGGAATACTTGATGGTTTGCCCAAAATAGTGTCATGTAATAGGATGGAAAGGATCAGTAAGCATGATCAAGGGTAATGGATAGCTCTGTGTATGGTCCTAGATAAATCCCCCATTTATGAACGAACATTCCACATAGATATTCGTCCCGTCCTTAAGAAATACAAAAGAGTTTTTGAAGATATCCCACCAGGTCTTCCCCCAAAAAGAGGTTTTGAGCACTCCATAGAGTTGGAGGAAGGTGCAAAACTAGTGATTACAACACCTTACAAACATCGCCACAAATTTAAGGAGGAAATTGAAAAAACCATCAAATAATTACTAGAGAATGGGCCACATTAAACCCAACAACAATCCATTTTCTTAATCAGTAGTACTGGTCAGGAAAAAAGAGGTTTTGAGCACTCCATAGAGCTGGAGGAAGTTGCAAAACCAGTGATTACAATACCTTATAGACATCCCCACAAATTTAAGAAGGAAATTGAAAAAACCATCAAAGAATTACTAGAGATGAGCCACATTCAACCCAACAACAGTCCATTTGCTTCACCAGTGGTACTGGTCAAGAAAAAAGACAGAACCATGAGGATGTGTGTAGACTACAAAGCCTTCAATAAAAAAATCATAAAAATAGGTATCCTATTCCTAGAATAGATGAATTGATGGATGAACTACATGGACCATGTTATTTTTACAAAATTGATCTAAGGTCAAGGTAACATCAATTCAGAATGAGGGAAGATGTACCAAAAACAGCCTTTAGATGCCACTATGGGCACTTTGAGTTTTTACAAATCCTTACGTTTGGTCTCACCAATGCTCCGGCAACCTTCCAGACATGTATGAACCACATTTTTAGGCAACAACTAAGGAAATTTCTTCTCATTTTTTTTGGTGACATCCTCATCTATAGTAAGAAATGGCAGGAACATCTTTGGCATATTGAGGAAGTTTTGAATATATTAGAGACAAAGTCATTATATGCCAAAATCTCAAAGTGTGAGTTTGGACTAGAAGAAATACTCTATCTTGGACATAAAATCAATGTAGAAGGAGTGAGTGTGGATGAAAAAAAATCAAGGCCATCAAGGAATGGCCAAAGCCCAAGACCCTTACCCAACTTAGGGGTTCCGTTGGGCTATGTAGCTACTATCGACGCTTTGTAAAAGGATTCTAAAAAATTGCAGCCCCCCTCACAGACTTGACAAAGATAGGAGCTTTCACATGGAACGACAAAGCCCAACAAGCCTTCGAGCAACTTAAAGAAACCATGAGTTCGTGCTCGGTCCTAGCCACTCCAGATTTTTCCATGCCATTTGAGTTGCAATGTGATGCATGAGGAGAGGGGATTGGGGTAGTCCTTATGCAAAGGAAACGCCCAATAGCATTTGAAAGTCGTAAGCTCACAAAATTAGAGAAACATTATTCCATATATGATAAAGAAATGTTGGCCATAATGCATGCCTTAGCAAAATTTCGGCAATACTTAGTATGCGGGAGATTCATAGTGAAAACAAATCATAACAGCCTGCATTTTTTCTGAACCAAAAGGATCTAAATGATAGGCAACAAAAGGGGGTAAGCAAAATCCAGGCTTATGATTTTGATATAGAGTACGTAAAAGGAGTGAATAACGGAGCCGCAGATGCTTTATCTAGGCGTCCCCACCTCAATACTATCACCAACATCTCAGGGGACTAGAAGAGAGATCATTGCTGAATATGTCAGGGACCCCCTAGCAAATGAGATCTTCGAAGGGAAGATACCCAATGGAGATTTCAGAGTTTGGAATTATATTATCCTCTACAAAGGGAGGATATACTAAATTCCTCAATAAAAAATGAAAGGCACCATTATGAAAGAGTACCATGATGACCCATTAGCAGGCCATCAGGGATACTATAAAACATGCAAACATATAAGAGAGAAATATTCATGGAAGGGATTAAAGAAAGATGTTCAAAAGTATGTACAAGAGTGCATGATGTGTCAACAAAATAAAATAGAATACACACCCAACAGGACTACTGCAACCATTACCTATCCCTAACCAAAAATGGAAGAGCATATCTATGGACTTTATAATAGGGCTTCCCAGGGTTCAGGGGAAGGACAACATTTATGTGGTTGTGGACAGACTAACAAAATATGCCCATTTCTTCCTAGTTTCTACAAAATATAAAGCACACCAAATAGCAAAGTTTTTTTTCAAAGAGGTTTTTCATGTCCATGGACATCGCCAAAATATTGGAAGTGATAGAGATAGTAAATTCCTTAGCAAAGTTTGGCAGGAGCTCTTCCGACTAGCAGGAACTTCCTTAACCCTAGTACAAGCTACCATCCTCAAACTGATGGGTAGACAAATATAGTAAATAAATGGATCGAAGGATACCTAAGGAACTATGTCACGGGTCAACAAATGACTTGGATTAAGTGGTTACATTTAGGAGAATATTGCTATAATTCCACACATCACATGTCAATAGGGATGAGCCCATTCAAGGCACTATATGGATATGAGGCTACATCTTTCGGGAGTTTGATCATCCAAGAATGCAAAGCACCTGGTGCACAAGATTTCATACAAAGGAGCATTGATATTATGAAGACCCTGAGACAAAATTTACACCATGCACAAAATCAACAGAAAATCTATGCTGACAGAAATCATATGGAAAGGTCATTGTAGATGACATTTATGCCAATAGTAAATAAATCTACTTTGGTTAGTTGAAAGGGAAATGTAATAAGACTTTGTTTCGAAAGGGTGTTAGTTACCAACAGTTGGCAGACTTAACGAACTGGCAAGCCTATTTGTATCAAGATGTAACAAGTTGTTGGGGGGCGGGGGTTTGGTTGTATAGACATATTATTATATGAAAGCCTTATCTTCCGACATATATTGCATTGTGATTGTTCCATGTTATTTTGAAGTTCATGTTATGGTATTTAGAAATATAGTGTATAATTGTAATTAAGTACTAGCATTACATTTCACTAGTTAAGCAACCAACATTTTGGCGTCGTTGCCTGTTCAATCCCGGAGATGAAAAATTAAATGCGTGATGGCGGAGTGATGGGTCGATCATTCCAACATGTGCTCATAACTGATAGTGATGTTGAACAAGTAACAAGAGAAGATCAGTTGACACAGGACCTGGTGCACGCGTGGAATATGTCTGTCGACCAGTATGTGTAGAGGGAAGCCCGTGAGAGTGCGGTCCTTGAAAGCATGGTATGAGATGAGCTCTCCGTGTAACCAGTGGTTTACGATCTTCTTGGCAGCCTTCCAAGGTTGCTGGCACGAAATTTGGTCAAAATAGAAGAAAACCGGGCAACATGGCAAAGGGAACAACGTCGTCAAGAGATACTACTACGGTACGAAGAGAGGAACTAGAGGGAGGAGGAACCGCGCGACACAAGTAGACATCGTACCTCTGACCACTCCAATAATTGATGCCCAACCTCCCAAACAAGGATAGAAGGAGACGTACGAGGGAAGAGACAAAAACTGAAAAGGAAGAAGAAATTGACGTAAGGTCTCTACGAATACAAGAACAGAGTGAGACGACAACAACTACAAAAACTAGTACAAAAATCTCGTAGTCCACCACTCCTAGGCATTTCAGGGGTGCAAGAAGGGTCTGATGGAAAAGGTGACTTTCTACTAACCGAACCATCCGTACACTCCGAGGACAATGGTAGTGAGGAAAGGAACCTTGAAGGAGAGATAGCAAACTTATTTGAGAGTACCTTGCGAGGCATCTGAAACTTGGTCATTTCAGAAGAGCCAAGGATAGGGAGAACAGCAGCTGAAACTTCGGGGAGGTGGGAATACCAATATCATGAGGGAGGTAACCAAGTCGTGGACGACAGAGGTGGGAGGGTAGAGGACTCGCGCGTAGCTGAAGGTGCGAGAGAAGCACAGGGACACAAAGGAGGAACCAGACCACCTGAGTCTAATAATGCGCACGGTATCGATCGTAGGAGAAAAATGGTTAACACCCCGGAGAAGCAGAAACTCTACAAATTCAGTGAGGATGGATCAGAGGACCTGACCTGCCACTGCAAAACATGTGTGACCATATGGCAAGCTAACTGGGAAGATGATTAGGACTATTGGCTAAAGACATTCCCCGCCACCCTCCAAGGGATTGCCATTGACTGGTACATGAACCTGTCACCCCTATACAAGGGGTCATGGAAGGACTTGAGGACCGCCTTCAAGGAAGAGTTCCGATTGCTTTGGGACGATGATGAAGTAGTGGCTGAGATATACAATACCAGACAAGGAAAGAGCGAGATGGTACAAGCTTACCATCGTAGGCTGAAGGAACTCATTGGTAAACTTGAAAACTAGCCAGCGGATGGCTTGAAAAAACGATGGTTCATCGAGGGACTAACTCCATCCTTGCGGAGGAAGATGAAAATGGTGCCACCATCTTCATACATCGACGCCTACAATTGTGCCCTGAATGTTGAAAGTGAGAATAAGACCATCCCGAGGGAAGAAGAAGACGAGCGATGACGATAGCACAGATGGTGACAGTGAGGGAGAATCCAAACCTATACAGGCGCTACGAAAAAACATGATGAGGATGATGAAGGAAATGAGGGCTGGAAAGGAGACAAGGCCATACCAAAACCAAATATCCAAAGAAGGCATTTTGTGACATCTGTCAGGTACTAGGGCACTCCATCAAGGTGTCCCCGTACAATCTGAAGGCAAGGAGTGCTCAAGTGCTCTTTACCTAGGGGAGCAAGCAACTCCGCCTACCACACCTCCAAGAAACACTAATACAGATGCCTCACCAGGTGGTTACCGTAACAACTGGCGAGGAAGCAATAACAATAGCAACAACAATACACCGCGAAGCCGCATCCAATACGACGTAAAAGGACGACCCATGATATAGTGCCAGAGGTGCAACGAATGGGGTCACTTCGCGCGTGATTGTCATAGCGGCGGACAAGGTGGAAGCATGCTATGTAAATGGTGTGGACTAGGCAAGCATGAGGATGCCGATTGCCCAAGACAAAAGGGGGTAAATATGATAGAAGTCACACACCCGGAGGGGGCTATCCTTGCCATCACTAGATCACAAACAAGAAGACACAGGTACCTATTGTGAAGTCTTTCACACATCGCCCCAATTCTTGGGGACCCCCTTTTTCAGCTTCAATTGCAGAGATGGTAAAGACTAGACCTTCCCCTGGGCTTCAAAATTTGATCTTTGTTTGGTGTTTGAATGATGGAAGTTGGATTGGGATCAGTGTACATGCTGGGCGGAATTGTCTTGTCTATGGGACAATTCCGCCATGAAGGGTGGACAGCATCCTTTGTTCCCCAATCCCGTCTTGATTGGCATCTTGCATTTGTAAAGCCTTAGTTTGAATGGCAAAACTTGGATGGATGAAAGAGTCTTGTTTGATGGTCTAGGTGTCAAGGTGTAATCCTGGATGACAGTGTCCTATGACTGGGCGGAATCCGCCCAGCCATAGGACAGGCTATCCTGTGAACATCTGTTTTCCGCCAGCCCTTCTAAGGGTGATTTCGAAGCTGTTTTGTGAGTATGAGACTTTAGACTTGATTGGAAGGGCAAGTTAGATGAGAGAGGAAGGAGATTTTTTTTTGATGTTTTGAAAATTCTGGAAACTCTGATTTTGTAGGTGTCCTATGACTGGGCGGATTCCGCCCAGCCATAGGACAGTCTGTCCTATGAGCCGATCAATTCCGCCCAGCACTTGATAAAGGGGGCAGATCCGTGTGGAGGTAGGGTAATATGTTTTAGTACCTTGGTGGCTTAAGAGGGGATGATTGTGTTCCACCAAGGGAGGCTGTCCCTTGGGCGGAATTGTCCTGTCTATGGGACAATTCCGCCATGAGCTAGTGGACAGCTCTTCCTTGTCTTTCAAACCTCTTCCTCCTTGGTACTTGGAGTTTTGGATGATTGCCATGGCAATGAAAGAGAGCAATAGCATTATGTTTAAAGATCAAGGATGGATCAATGTTCATGAAACACAAGTGTCC